>BSBK01009395.1:0-284717 GCA_027943335.1 Chamaecyparis obtusa | reverse complement strand
ATAGTGTTTGTATCGAAAGTGGATAAATATTATTTTGCCAAAAATACTTTTTTAGATGGATTCCTTCCTCTGAAAACTTGTAACCTAGTATTGTGGGTTCACCTGAAATTGACAGTGATTTGTTGAATGAAAGCCACAGTGAAGTTATTGAATAACCTACATTGAAAGAGAGATCTGAGACAGTGACACCTAGCAAGAGTTGTTAAGGAATCATCCTTTTGAATAGATTATTGGAAGCATCAAAAGAGGAGTTCTTACTCAAAATAAGGCACAAGAATAGTTATGTTTGATTTCTCAAATTCAACCTAAGACTACTAATGAAGCTTGTGAAGATGAAAGTTGGACTAATGCTATGAAAGAAGAACTAGATCAGATTGAAAAGAACAAGACATGGAATTGGTCCCTAGACCTAAAGACAAGAATGTTATTGGAATTAAATGGGTATTCAGAAACAGATGAATGAACAAGGAGAAGTACTAAGAAACAAATCCAGATTGGTATGTAAGGGTTACTCACAATAAGAAGGAATTGACCTATGAAGAAACCTTTGCACCTATTGCAAGAATTGAAATAGTAAGAATGTTTTTGGCATATGCAACTTACAAGAAATTCAAAGTGTATCAGTTGGATGTGAAGTCAACATTTCTGAATGGAGAATTGGGAAGAACAAGTCTACATTGAGATGCCTAAAGGTTTTCCTTTAACTCAAGAAGGAGACATGGTATGTAAATGAAGAAAGCTTTATATGGACTTAAACAAGCACCTAGAACTTGGTATGCAAGACTGGATAAGTATTTGTTAAAGTTGGGATTTACAAAAGGAACAACTGATAGCAATCTGTACACAAAAGAAATTGAAAATGGTTTGTTAGTTATAGTTATTTTTGTTGATGACATTATCTTTGATGAGAAGATTAAGCTAGTGACAAATTTGCTGATGAAATGAAGACTAAATTTGAAATGAGTATGATTGGTGAAATGAAATACTTTTTGGGATTAGAGATAACACAAAACAATGATGGTATCTTTGTAAGTTAGACAAAGTACTTGAATGACTTGTTGAAAAGATTTGGAATGGAGGACTTTAAACTAGTTGGAACACTTATGGTGTTCGAACATAAGTTATCTAGCATAGATGAGACTCTTTCAGTAGAACAGAAGAAATACAGATCTATGATCAGAGGATTGCAGTATTTGACTCATACAAGACCTGATATAGCACATTCAGTTGGAATTGTAGCAAGATTTCAACGTGAACCTAGAGAATCACATTATGCAGCAGTAAAGAGGATACTAAGATATTTAAGAGGCACATGGACTATGGACTATGGTATGAAAAATCTGATGATTTTACCTATGTGCATATATAGATGCTGATTGGGGAGCAGTGTTGATGATAAGAAAACACCAGTGGTGGAGCATTTTTCCTTGGAGGAAGATTAGTTTCTTGGCTAAGAAAGAAGAAGAATTGTATCTCAAAAAGCATAACAGAAGCAAAATATGTAGTAGCAGCAAACAATTGTAACTAGATAATTTGGATGAAGTAAATGCTGAAGGATATTGGAATAAAATTTGTTGAGCCTGTTGTCGTACATTGTGACAACACTAGTACAGTTAGTATGTCTAAGAATCCTATATTAAATTCTAAGACAAAGCATATAGAGATTAAGTATCATGTTGTAAGAGAGAAAGTTGCTAAGAAAGAAGTCAGACTTGAGTACATAAGTACAAAGAAGCAGATAGCAGATAATTCACAAAGCTTTTCATAAGGATACATTTGAGTAACTAAGAGGTATGCTTGGGGTTATGCCCCCAGCCTACTTTTGAGAAGGGATGCAATTGGTTGCATCCATCCAGTGGTATATGAGCCTTATCTTTCTTCTGGACTGGATGTTGGTACTTCCTCTATGGGAGAGTATGTGTATCTGAGCTGAGTCATGAGGACTCTAGTAATGTATTTTCTAAAAAGTGACTTTTGACATTGAGTTGTTGTTGACATAGTGATAGAATTTCTATCATTGATGTCAATGGGGTGAGAAGTGTAAATGAAAAACAATCTGAGACATCTGTTGGAGAGAATTGAATAGGATAACAAAGTAAGATTTGATTGATGAAGAGGATTTGAAGAAGCAGTGTTGCAGTATTGGATTTTGGAACATTGAATGTTTTTCATCTATGTTGCCATCAATGCCAATGGGGGAGATTGTTAGGAATGAATGCTAAATGTTTGGCAGCCATTCGGTAGTAGTAGTTGTTGCATTCATGACTATGATTATCATTGATGTCAACACAGTGATTTACCGAAGACTTGCAAAGAAGCAGACAGAGTTTGGATTAGCGCATGTGGGTTATTGTAGTTGGAGCTATGTGATGTGAGGTTATACTCTTTGATATGTTATATGTCTATGGTTAAGAGCACAGATAGTAATTCATTCATTCATGGAAGTTATGATCATTTTGGTGGAAGTAGTATTCAGCAGTGTTCCTGAGTAGCGGTTTGTGGAAATCGGGGTGATATCTCCTAATCGGGATGGAATCTAGTTTTGTGAAGTTAAAGGGAAGTTGAAGACACATTGATAGTGATGTGGATGACACTGCAGACTTTGAGGTCACACGGAGTGAAGATTTATTATATTTGGAAGTCGATAGTTTTGTGTAATTTTGGTGTAGCATGTGGAAACTTTTATTTTGTAATTGTATGCCGACTCATTTGTAATTATTTGAGTGTGGTATAAAGGAAATAATGTATTTCCTTTTTGCAAAAATGTATTTGCATTAAGTAGCATGTATTTGTGATGTGGAAGTAGCGATTGTGTGTGATGCTGTATCCATGAAGTGAAGAAAAGAGCTAAGTATGAAAGCAAATTTGTGAAGGAATACATGTGAAGTATAGAGATCTAAAATTGACATCTAATGTAATAGTTACTACATTTTGGTAGAGTCAGAGAAGAGGTAACATATTATTCTATTGCGTAATGCAAAAATTATCTGGACAGTGGTGTTCAGTGATCTTACCTTGAAGATGTTTGGGTAGTGGGTCCTTTGGTCTTCCATAACTCTTAACCAGTTTAGAATATTTTAATAGGGATTCATATGTACTAAATGTATTTCATAAGACTCCTAACAGAGTCCATCCTTTCACAAGGAATATTCATATTAGTGCATCTTTTGTGGGCATCATTCCCACCGGGGTTTACTCTTTGATCAAGAGGTTCCCTAGTCAACATATCTTGTGTCATTGTGTTATTGTCTATGAATATCTTTTTATGGTTGGTAATTATATTGTTTATATGGTTTAATGCTTTTGAAGGTGATAAAAGTTATAATTATCTAATAACTGATTCACCCCCCCCCTTCATAGTTATCTTGGTGGACTTTACTTTCTAACATAACTCTACCTATCTTCTTCTTCGGTTCTACAGGCTTCTGTTCATCTTCTGCATCAGTCAGTTTATCCTTCACCGAGTGATCAATACTCAGAGCATACTGAGAAGCATCTTCAATAGAATCAATCTTCAGCATACCAAGCTCATCTTGAATATTGAATCTCAAACCATTCACATACTAAGCTATGTTTTCCTTACCAAGCTTTCAATGTCTAGACCGAATAGTAAGTTTGTAGAACTCCTCAGTATAATCTTCAACAGACAAATACTTCTGCTTTAGATTCTGCAACTTCTTAAACAAGTCAAGCTCATAGTCAACCGGTATGAACTTAGCTTTCAATTTAGTTACCATCAACCTCCACTGATTGATCTTCATTTCACCTTCATCTTCTCTATCTCTTTGTAATTCTTTCCACCCAAGAGAAACATTTCCTTTCAACTTAGTCTGTGCCAATCTCACCCGAAGAGGATCTTCAATTTATTCCAGCTCAAAGAAATCTTCAAGTTCACCAATCTAATCAATCAATTTCACGGGTTTCAAGGTACCAAAGAAAGTAGAAATTTCCATTTGGTAACTATTACTTAACCGAGCTCTAGATCTACACAACTGAGCAGTTCTGTCTTCACCAGATCTATCCCTCTGATCATCCCCACTAGATCTAGTAGCTTCAAAGTCTTCAACAGCTTCCTCATAACCATCCTCAGTACCAACATTCTGAGGTATACCAATAACAACTCTCATGATCTTAGTGACCATATCATTCTTCATCAATTCCATCTCAGATCTGAAATTAGATTTCACCTTCTCTGTAATCCTAGATTCTACAGTATCACAGAGATCCGCAATAACTCTAGGGTCAAATCTTCTCAGAGGCATCCTTAAAGATAAGAGAAACCCTCTACAACAAACCCTACTCCAACCACCTTGTGACAATTTCCAAGTTGTATGCAAATCAGATCTCAACCTACCACCTCGAACAAACAACTAGGGCAAGATCCACAAGTTTAGTTCCATAGATTTACAACTCAGATCATATGATCTCTTCGCCAACAACATCAACTTTGCAAGATCAGCCTTGCTAGGTCAACCTTTGCTCCAACAAGATCAAACCTTCGCTCTGATACCACCTGAAGTAGACCAAGGTGGGAGAATCCAATTAAGGACAGTCCAACCTTGCAGCTTCAGAACAACACATCAGAATAACTCAATGCAACAAATGTTTTCAACTCAAATTTTCATTAACATGCTTGGCTATAAGGCCTTCTAGGTTAGGGACAATTACAATCAGAAGTAATTCTGCAAGATTAACAAGATCCAATACAACTCTAGCTAGTTTAGCTCTAAAAACTATTAGCAACTGATGGAAATCCTAAGGCAGATCTAAACTTGAGCTCGCAAGACTCTAAGCAATCTCCTTGTCTCCAAGCCTCAACCACTAGCTCTACTATTACAAACTATCATAAATCAATCTGATCTGCAAGATCTTGCAGGATCTTTTCCACAACTT
The DNA here is from genome assembly GCA_027943335.1 of Chamaecyparis obtusa. Classification (NCBI taxonomy): domain Eukaryota; kingdom Viridiplantae; phylum Streptophyta; class Pinopsida; order Cupressales; family Cupressaceae; genus Chamaecyparis; species Chamaecyparis obtusa. Next base: position 279,824 of record BSBK01009395.1, on the reverse strand, counting down.
CCCTTATCTAGTTCTTCCAAATCTGCTATCAGAACCTCTAATCTGAATGCCTAAAACAACTACCCAAACATCCTATAAATACTAATCATCAACCACAAGTCGACTGGATGAAACCATTAACTCTGACAAACAAATATTAAATGCAATACAAGTCAACTCTCAAGTAGCATTACAAACATTAAATTCAACATGTCGGCCTGTAACAACATCTATCAACAATAAATGCACCAATTTGGCCCACCAAATCACACATAACTCTAGTCAGTCAGACCAACTATTGAGTGCCACAGAAAAAACTAAGCAACAGTGAAACAACCGACAAGCTAAGAAACATTGAGAAATGCAGGCGTTACTGAGCACCAGTTCCATTGAGCACTAGAGGTTCCATCGAGTTCCTTCAGTAACCAAGCTTCCTTCAATAACTGAGACCATCGGTTAAGGCTACAATTGAGTAACACTAGCCAAGGAACACACCTCCATGCAGTTCCACTGAGCACCCTAGAATGCCCCTACATCATGAGAAAATAATGAATCATTTAGATCCATCTTGGGAGACCATTTTTGTAGCACCAAAGTCACTTTCCCTATGGACCAAGTTCCTGCACATAAGATTTTATCTAGATCCTCCTTTGCAGGAAAACTCAAAGGACGAAAAGCCTTTCATCATAGCTATGATTTGGACTTGACCCTTCAAGTCCCATCTTTTTCTAGCAAAGACCCTAATAATATCAATGTTTGGCCTCGACCCCACAAATTTACCCACCAAAGTATGAGCCATGGTTGCAATATTGTGGTCAACTAGCTCGTTAAGAATCTCAATGGCATATTTGCCTCTTTCCTTATGAGATAAGTCCTTAATAGTAGGGAAAGATGAATTTCCTATGGGATTTACCCCAAAAAGTTTTGACCACCGGCGATTCAAGAAAAACCTTTCCTGATCACATGGTTGGGTCCCCATATCTAAGGCTGGACTAGGAAGAGCGCTAGGAATCCCTTCCTCCCCCCCTCTTTTCCAGGGTCTTTCTATTTGTCACGTGGGATCCCTTCCTTTTTTTCTAGACCTAAAAAGTCTCGATCTGCAAGGGATCCATTGATATGAACATCCCATGAGGATCTCATAGCCTGTGGATCAGGTTTCCCACCTGCCTTTGAATTCAAAAAACCTCCCTCTACCACTCCTACATTTTCCATCCTTGTTGACTTGGATTTAGCACCTAGTTATTGATACTTAATATATTAGTTTCCTAATTATGTGAACTATGGGCATGAACCTATACTTATACTATTTTGATAAATATAACCTATCATGTGATATATTCATATTAATTTTTCATGTGTTTTAATGAATGTATATATAAGACATTCTTTCCAATTTAGGAGAAGTTGATGTCTTGTACCTATCCACATTAGTACCAAAGCTAAAGAACAAGTGCACATATATCATCAAATAGTGAAGGGGAAGGAGACATTGTGTGGACCTCATGAATGAGTAACAATGACTTCATCCCTCTCCATACAACACATTAGACAATATTAACCATAATCATAATAGCAACCAATTTGTTGGTGTCCAAAATGATGCTTATGCTCTAACAGGCTACCAATATACCCTCAGAGGATTTTAGCAATGGTTAGCTCCAAGATGGAAAAAGGTCTTAGGGTAACTGGACCAACTATAGGGACAAGACTGCCCTCTTCTGCTTCTGGCTTTGCAAAACAAGGCGGGTGCACCTAACCTAGTATAAAATAGACTTCATACACCAAGAACTAGGTTTGAATAACAGATAAGTGGATAGCAAGAAAGTATTGAATGTTAACCACACACTCATTGACTCTCCATTGATATGGGGTAGAACCACAGACAACCAAATGCTGAAAACTTAAAGAATGGTTCTTAATCTATGCTTTTGGATCATGACAACAACAAGTAGTATTTGTTGATAAAGAGATACTCACTTGGGCCAGTGCCTCATCCATTGGGCAAGATCTCCTAGAACAAGAATGCTACACACACCAGACAATAGCTGAGATTCAAAGCCATAAACACACCTACAATCCCCTTTACTACTTATAAGATATCCTTACATAGACAATTAGATAGATCTGTGTCCCATCTAAAGCATCATTTCATCTAATCCTGGATTAGAACTAAAGAATGGATACATATACATAAAACAATATGCAGAGAACTAGAAAGTTCAGAACCTATCTAAGTTGACCCAAAGGAGAGATAAGAGTCATGTATTTGTATTAAGTATGAAGAATCCTTAAGTATAAACAATCAAACCAGAGGAGTCAAGCTTGCAAATTATAGCTTAGACTTGCAACTTTTTCTCTATCATCAACAAAATACCAAATGCCAAATTGTTACAATCCTGACTGGGTAGAAGACTCACAACCAAAAAAGTTCTAAAATCTAACTCCCAATCCCCTAAAAAATGATCATAAAAATCCCTTTATACCAGGGTTACAATGCAAGCATAATGATTATTTCAACTCAAAAAATTCAAATCCACATAACCCTCCCCAGGAGTTAACACAGACACCACGGGGGTCCAGCCGCAGGATGCAAGCTCAAATAGTCTAATTTCAACAGCTAACTAGCCTTGTACTGGTCCAAGTACCAAATTACCATCAAACCCTAAGAAATCCAGCCCAAAAGATCCCTACAACACACATAAGGGTACTGTTTCATTTATTCCTTCATGGCAAGGCATTCCTCTGCAATGATCATGGCGACCAGGACCACATTGGATTGGCAGAGAAGATCAGTTTCACCAACTCAGGCCCTTTCTCTCATCAATTTCAGTCCTTTCTAGTCGCAGGAAACGTTCAAAAATTCAAATCTATAGGCAACGGCTATATTCATGGTGCCAAAAGTGAATCGACAGTCATCATTCAAAATCAGATTAACATTAAGTCACGGCCATTGATCTTATAACTCTCGCGGGCTTTAAGATCTTCACTTCACCTTAGACAGCATCGACGACTATTGCTAGACCGCCAAGTTAACTTCCTTGCACCTTATCTCAATGGTGATATGATGGCCACAAGATCTGCCGGCCCTTTAATCACTTTAGAAACCTAGCGGCCCCACTTAATAACTCCGCAACCGCGATACCATTAGTGGTCGCATGACTGCATAGCCTAAAAATTGGGCTATGTGAACATGCGACAAGCATCCACGTCGGCATCATGTCACCACCTCGGACCAACCGGAAGACCCCACCTGGGCCCGCCTGATGCCACATGTCATCACACCATTCGCTGCAACCGCCGAGTTACCAACACTGGACCCACACCCAAATCAACACTAGATCAAATGGTGGTCGCATGATCACAAGGGAGAGGAATATTCCTCACGATCATGCAGCAGCCGTAGATCTCCCACAAAGTCATTCCGCTTAAGAAATACCGAGCCCACCATCTAGCGACCACACGACTGAGGCAAACTTAACCGCTAGCCAAGTTGCCAGATGTTAGCCACTTAACCGCCAGAATCAAGTGACAAGGAGATAACTGTTGGTCGCCAGGTCGCGGAATGAAAACTAACTGCCAAGAAACTAAACACCGCAGAAGACTGTGACCCATGCAGACAGATGGCAAGCGGTCGCATGATCACATGTCAGAAAAGTCTGACATGCGGCCATGCAACAGCCAATAAGAACGTGCCATCTGTCCCCCCTCTGACACCGGGCCCACCAAACAGAACCAACGTTGGAATAGACAAAATTGACGGTAGGTGCATGATCGCATGGGGAAAGAATATTCCATGCGGTCACATGCGACCGTTGATCTCCTCCCTCTGGCCCCACATCGTCACACTTGCACGGTTAAGAAAGATGAACAAGGAGAGCCGGTAGAAAAGAAGACATGCAAGGTCGAAAACACATAGTGTTTTCGTGAAAGATCGAAAACACATAGAATTAACGACAGACCAAAAGGTAACAGGGAAGCCGAAAACAACACAGGTTTTTGAAAACACTGCATGTTCTTGACACTGTGGTAGAATTTTAAAATGTTTCTCGCGGATCTTAGGATTCGAACAACTTTCTGGGTTTTGCACTTCAACACGTGCGAATTGGACTAGAGCCTGGTGACAAAACAAGGAACACAGGGCAAGACACAAACCATGAAACATTTCCAAGGGAGAGGCCAACTTCACGAGATTTTGCAATGACTGGAAAAATGGCCTAACATAATTAATCATTCCTTTAACATTGAACAAACATGGTATTATCCGTCATCATCATAGACATCTTACTTATAAATCATCTAACTAATTATGCCATATTATTTAATACATTATTAAATAAAATAAGCACATCTAATCACCACATGATCAAATATCATAATTTGACTAGACTAGCATATCAACCTCATGAATTATCATCTATCATTAACTAGTTACCATATTATCAAAGCAAGCACATTATGAATGCACAAGTATATTCTTCTAACTAAATCTCAAACATTACCATGCAACAATAATTTCAAGCATAATTCAATAAAATATCTAATCATATCAATAAGTGATAGTACCCTACTATGAATTTAACAATCATAATAAATTTCAATATACCGATTAAAACAACTAATCATTACAACTAAATCCTAGGATTCTATCATAAGTTAATGCCATATTAATTTGTAGTATGTAAAATATGCCTCTAGACTTACTACCTAGCATTTCAAATCAATTGTTCTTACCTCATACCACATCTGATCCAAGGTGATCTATGGTCTTGTTATGTTCTAATCATGACAAGATTGAGGTGGCACTACATCCATCCATGAGGGTTTATGCAAGGTGAATCAAATAGTTAACTTTTTACATACTTTCCTTTACGCAAATTTTTTTCATTTTCATGGTCAATTCCTAAATAGGGGTTTGACCAAGAAAAACCCCTTTTACCCAACCTTTTCCTTATTTTTCCATGTCTAAGAACAAGTTAAAAAGAATTCAAAAAGTTCTCGAGTAGATCGACAATAATCAAAGTATCCTTGTAAGTTTCAAGAAGAAATCCAGTGTATAGAACATTTCAAACACCATGTACCTGGGTACAAAGCATTTCATCTTCCCTATATCTTCCCAGCCCAACTTAGATCTGATCAAAAGATAAGGTACAACTTTAGAATCTCAGAACAATAGTTACAAGTATTATCAAGATTCCATTGATCTAATATTCAGATTTGAAGTGCATATTTTCCATTTCGATTCTAGGTGCATATAGATCTTTCCTAATTTGTATTTTTATCTCATTATCATTTCCCATTTTAAATTTTGCATATTTAGTGAAGGATCATTGACCCATTTAGTACTTGGGGCATCTTCCTTCTGAATGTGCAGCTTTGAAAAAGAAAAGTGATTTACTTCTTTGAATTACTTCCCCTTTCCTATTGTATAGCTAGTAAAAATCTTAAAGAAAATATGTAGTAGACATTGAAGAGATTATACTTTCCAATTAAGCTATAAAGGTTTCCGATGATATAGTTGTCTTATAGGTCCAAAGTGAGTAGAAACTGATAAATAGACAACTAAGCTCCAAATGTGTCAGCTATGGTAATGAATAAATGAAAGTAAAAGAAAGATGTTGCAAAAAGGAATGTGAACTAAACTACAGGAAGGTCATCTTTGAAGAAAAATATGCATATCCTAGATACATCCCTCTAGAAGAAGTATATCCCAAAAGGAAATAATACAAATGTACCATCTGGTGGAATTTAAAATCTCAAAGTTGTTGAAGAAAATAATAAGCCATATCAAATAGGAAGTGTAGCAAAAAGAATAGAAGGAGCTATTATGGGATTTTGAAAATTCTACAAATGAGTAAATGGTTATTGTTAACTTGGCTAGGGATTTCTATTTATTTCTAACACTATTGTTGTAGTTCTATTATTGTAGCTATCCACTTGCATATCAACTATTTGACATGATTTTAACCTTAAGTTTGTTAAGACTTTATGTTCTAATGAAGGAATTTTTAAGGATCCTAGAGCATAGAAAGGGGGCTCTATTGTATATCTAAATATTAACAAGGTCAACCATGAATATCAACCTATTTTTCTCTCACCAATAGCATGGTATTATAAACCTAAAAAGACATGGTAATGTTGCATCATATTTGGAACCTTAAAACCTTAATTATAAGTAGAAGACTTGTCAAGAAAATTGCTATAAAAAAATTAAAAGTGATTTAAGATTTCCACATAAAATTTTGAGAAAAGTAAAGTTAAGATGGTCAACTATTCATCCTCCCTTATAACGTCTGATTTTAGTTTTCTTATGTAAGAAGTTTCCTTATAAGCCATAGTTAAGAAGGTCAACTAGTCATCCTCCCTCATAACGTCTGATTTTAGTTTTCTTATGTAGGAACTAGGAAGTTTCCATATAAACCATAGGGAAGATAAGTGTGGTGTTTTAAAGCTAGGAAATATGATTCTCACATCCACATAGAAAACTTTTAAAGGAAAACGACATCGATTATCTCAAAGATATTTCTACCATCATACGGCAGCGAACAGCTTATGGATCAATCTTGTATTAAATCTCGATGGCATGTATACTGTTCCAATTTCGGATTGCGTAACTTGCAAGCAAGGAAATGGAGAGTACTGCATACGATGGCATTTCTACTTCACAACAGTCACAGCAGGCGCCGCTAGAGAAGCTTAGTACAAAGCATAAATTATATTATTGAGAGAAAATAGGTCATTCACAGTGGAATTGGATGCGATGTGTTTCATTATATAAAAATATTGTAATAACAAGATAAATGTGATGTTTTAAAACTATGAATGTTATTTCCACACCTAACAAAAACACTGTTAAACGAAAACGACATTGATTATCTCAATCATATATCTATTGTGATTAACACTCAAATTGCTTTTTACATACTCAAAGTGTAAACCTATTTCTGAAACTCATCAATCAAATTGAGCTGTCCCCCCCCATAACTGAAGGAAAAAGTTTATTCAGAGCATATGCATTTCAAACATCTTGAGGCTGAAGTAAATGTGAGAAAACGATGTCCGAATAACATGCAAGCCATGATCGTTCAATAACTCTTGCATATATCATTGTGGGGCTCATTTTTCAAGCATATTGAGTCTAATTTCCAAATTGCTCTGAGATTTACGATACAAATGGTTGAACAATTCATATCAGCTTTATGGAAAGAACTGACCCGATTGCACGCAAGCATTTTCTATTGGCTATCAGAACCATCAAGGATTCATTAATTTGTAAAGAAATTCAGTTCACAATATCATTTATGATAGTTTTTGAGTCAAATCAGCAGGAAACATATGGTTCATGAGAATCCACCACATACAAAGAATCTACAGCTAAATTATGACGCAACATCGTAGTCTATAGTGCGAAAATTAGCTTCTATTTGTCGTAACCCCGACAATGATAAGAAAGAAACAATTGGAAACATTTGCTACTTGGTGTGATTAAAACCTAAAAGAAGTATTGTACAAGAAGTTAAGCTGTATGACGGTCCACTTTATAGTGAAAAATAAAGTAAAAGTTTATTAAGAAATTGAGACTTTAGTGACTGTCGGTATTCCAATTGCCATCACACTCAAAAAAAAATCTAGATATTGTTCGCACATGCCTTTCAACAATGTAATTTCTAATGCTAGTTGAGACTTGTTGGTAAACAGATTGTTCTTCTTCTGATTCTCCTTTTATTTTGCCCCATTTGTGATGAAGAACAACCGTACACAACAGTTGGGAAACTGTTTCTATGAATAGCTAATTTCCCTCTATATTAAGGTACAACTTCCTATGTGAATGATGTTCAATGAATTTTGTTTGGTTCCTACTTCCTATTGCGGGTATGTTCTTGACCAAAGAACAACAAAGGGAACTAAGTTTCACCCAGGCAAGTGAAATCTTAGGCAAGGGTCAAAATGCAGAGGTGTTCTGTTTACGGTCTTCACAATCTTATGATTCCCACAACATAACAATATGAAAATGTAGATTATGAAAATATGATAATGCAAATGCAGTATGGTGATGCAATCTCACAATCAGTTATAACTCTCTGATTATTCTACTAATTGATCAAACTGAAAACAATGAAATAAAACTCTGTTCATTCACTACTTCCAATTCAACACGAATGAAATAACATCACATATAGATAATGAAAGTGGACAGTAAAGTAATGGCACAAAACTTAAATTGTCTCCACAACAAGCTTCACACCAAAATTTGCCAACCTCATTATTATCAGAAAAATATACATTTATAGTTCACTGTGCCAAGAAGTTCATCAGTCACAGGCATTCAATAGTCAAGAATATCAATTTCATCTTCCAGAAACAGAAGGAGAAAACATCAAAATATGAAACATTTCTAAACCAATCAGTTACACGCACAAATGTATCATTGGCACCATCATTTGAATTTGAAAACTCCTAGAACCCTTCGAATTTGAATTTGCACCATCGATCTGCAGTTGGATGGCCACGATTATAAGCTTTTCCATGGTCATCTCAGCTTTCCCTGACTAATATATTCTCTGTCGCTCTGTCGCTACCTACTTAACCTTGTCGCCGGTTCACAACTTATATTTCCGATGACCATTTAACTTAGCGACGTCGTGATTTCCATTTCGCATGATTGCATGGAACTTTTTTAACCCTTGTGATCATGTGATTGCTCTATCTGTCACGTGATATAATATTAAATCACTAAACCTTCACTTGCCCAGTTTACATTGTCGCATCTGCACTATTGGCATACGTGGGTCCCAACAGGGCATATTTTGTTTAACCTTTCATGTCTTTCGATTGACTTTTCTCACCACTTGGGCTCCATTTCGCATGATCGCATAGTGCTTTTTTTACTCTTGCAAACATGCGACTGAACACAAGTAGAGCAACTTCCTTGTCGGGTTAGTATCTATAACTTACCCCAATGTAACAAAGATTTAAATGACCTGCCCAGCTTACAGAAAAGAAGGCAATGGAGGGGAAACCTGACAAGGACTTCCTATCTTAAGAAAGACTTAGACCTAGACTAGATTAACACTAACAAACATCGATACTAGGAATTTACACATGATCTAAAGTTCAAATATATACTCAGGGATATATGCAAAAAAAAGTGTGGCAACAGCTGGCTCCGTCTAGGGACTTAAACATTTTCATGTTTAAGCGATGAATCCTAATCTCTGGTTTCACAAAAGGATAAACAAAGAGGGTGGCGACAAAACAAAACAAACAAAGGAAGGAAAGGAACAGGAAAAGAAACTAAGGAAAGTAGGAAATGTAAACTAAGAAACAAAAATGGGAACTAAACGTAACTATGTACAATGCAGGGGTTACCTACTTTCAATTAACCATTTGATATAGATTTAGATCTTGACCATTGTAGGTCAAGGGAAGTACCTCTCCATCTGGATACGCTAACTTAAAAGAATTCTTCTCAAATGCCTGGTGAATAGTATAAGGGCCTTTCCACAAAGTTTCAAACTTTCCATGCATTCCTTTAGGAGCTCTCCTCTTATCCCACAACAATATCAGATCTCAAACGATAAACTTGTGTGGCCTAGCTTTCTTGTCAAACAAGTTCTTCACCTTCATTTAATGTTGAGTGATATGATCCACCATCCTTTCCCTTTCTTCTTCTAGTTTACTCAAATACAGGATTCTTTTCTCCAGACCGTCTTTATAAATGTCATCTTCAATGACTATCCTCAACTTACATGTTGCCAACTCCAGTGGTAGCGGAAGGCTTGCCTCAACTCCATACACTAGCTCAAATGGAGATATCCGAATTGCTCTCTTTGGAGTCACTCTATCAGCCCAAAGTGCCTCATGTATCCTTTTGTGCCAATTTTTATGATTGTTTAACACCAATTTCTTAATGATGTTAATCAAGTTCTTATTACTTGATTCCGCTTGACCATTTCCTTGCGGGAAATAGTCGGATGAGTGACTGATTGAGATACCAAACTCAAAATAGAAATCAGTAATTTCAATGGATGAAAAATAAGCAGCATTGTCCATCACCAATTTATGAGGAACCCCGAACCTTACCATGATATTCTCCTTTATAAACTCACATACTACTTTAGAAGTGGTCTTCCTTGTTGCTTTAGCTTCAACCCACTTCATGAAGTAATCTGTGGCTGTGATTATGTAAGAATGCCCTGTGCTGGATGCTGGATTTATTGGACCTATGAAATCAAGACCCCATTGCTAAAATGAACCATCTATAATAACCAGTTTCAGTGGAAGTGCTGCTAGCCGTGGTTTACCGGAGAACATCTTGCACTTTTCACATTTAGCCACCTAATGATATACATCTCTGAACATGCCAGGCCAATAATAACATTGTCTTAATATTTTAAAAGCTATGTCTGAAGAAGAAAAATGTCCTCCACAAGCCTCATCGTGAAAAGTTTTCAGCAACTGCTCCTGTTGTTGTTTGTCAACACACCTCAGAAATGTGCCATCTATAGATCTCTTATAAAGTCTATCTTCCCAAATCACATATTTAGCAGCTTTTAACTTTAAATCCCTTTTTTGTTTGGCTGTTAGACCTTCAGGACATTCTCCATAAGTTAAGAAATATGTAATATTTTCAAACTAGGGATCTTGAAGACTTACGGTTAAAACTAGTTGATTAGCTATTGGTTCCTCTTCTTTCAAGTTCTCTGCTATAGCTTTGCATAACGCATTTCCTCTGACTAGTTTAGTAGGCTTAATTTCAATATCGTACTCTTGAGTTTTGGCAATCTAGGTACCTCTATTATTGGAGCTAACATCTTGCTGCGTTAAAATACTTTTTACAGCAATATCAGGTATGAAAATCAGAGAATGAGAATGCAATATATAAAAATGGAAATTTTTTAGAGCTTTAACTACATCATATGCATGTTTCTCTAATTGAGAGTATTTTAATTCATGCTCTTTCAAAGGTATACTCATAAATGCTATTGGTGCCTAAATTCCTTCTTTATTCTCCTGCATTAAAATTGGGGACAGAGTATGCTCTGAAGCGTAACAGTATATAATAAAATATTTTTTGTAATTCGGATGACTCAAGACTGGCGCATTAGCAATTGCTTCTTTAATCTCATTGAAGGCTTGTTTTCCCTGCTCATTCCATTTAAACACATCACTGCCTTTCATCATATCCATAATGCATTTGGTAATCTCTGAGAAATCAGGAACAAATCTCCTAAGAAAGTTAACTTGACCAAAGAAGGACTTAACAACTGTCTTATTTGAAGGAAAACTTAGTCTCTGAATAGCTTTCACATGTTCTAGATCAATCCTAATTCCCCCCCGTGACACAATATGGCCCAACAATTTTCCTTCCGTCACATAGAATACTGATTTTTTTGGGTTTAGAGATATACCATGCTCCCTACATCATTGTAGCACTTTCTTCAGATCATCTATGTGATCTTTTCTTTTCTTGGAAAAAACCATTAGATCATCGAGGTAGATTACAATTATCTTATTTTTCATGTCAGCAAATGAAGTATCCATACCTCTTTGAAAAGTAGCACCAGCGTTAATTAAACCAAACGGCATCCTGTGATATGCAAAGGTACCCCAAGGAGTTGTGAAGGCCATTTTGTGTTGGTCTTTCTTTTCTACTTCAATTTGATTGTATCTGAAAAAGCCGTCTAGCATGGACATCATCTCAGCTCTAGCCACTATCTGTAATAAGTGATCCATGTTTGTCAATGCATAATAATCTTTTAAGGAAGCCTGATTTAAATTTCAGAAATCAACACATATTCTTATCTCACCATTTTTCTTTCTTACAAGTTTGATGTTTGCAATCCATGTGGAATGATGTATTGCATAGATAATTCTAGCTTTCAACATCTTATCTATCTCTCTATAAATGGCATCTGGTACCTTTGGATTGTAACTTCTCTATTTTTGCCAGAAAGGCACAGCATCATGCTTTAAAGGAATCACGTGTTTGAAATTTCTGCTCATAAAACTCTTCAAATCTTCGTAACTCCAAGAAAAGACGTCTTGGTATTCCTGGAACAATTTCTTTGCTTCTTCTTTTTCTCCTAGCGTACAACATTTACCAAGATTAATAATTTTGGGATTAGTTTCAGTTCCAATATTTATACCTTCAAATTCTCTTGTAGTTGTCCCTTTCTCTACTCTTTTCTTCTCCACATATGTATCATGTCGATTAAAGAGCTTTTCCAGAGACACAAAATATGGTGGAATAATATTGCTTTTTAATTGTATGACTTCTGAATCTTCCTGTTTCTCTTTTTCTGTAGAATCATTCTAATAATCACTTCCGTCTTCTTCATTAAGACCTTCAGCATTTTCCAAAAACATCTGCAGACTTTTATCATTAGTAAAAACTTGCCAATCTTCGATATTATCTGGTATTGACGGTCTGTAAATTACTTCAATCTGATATTTTTTGTCTTTAAAATCTGGATGTGGTAATAATAGGGACGCTGATACCGCCAAAGAGTCTACTCTCATATTCATTTCTCTAGGAACATATTCTATAGAGAAAGCGTCTAGTCCCTCAATTTCATCCCAGACTCTATTTCGATAATTTTTTAATTTATGATTCTTTACTGAATACTGGCCTTTAACTTGCCGCATAATTAATTCCACGTCACCTCTAGCCTTCAATACTTTTATTTCTCTTTCTTTCACCGCAATGATACCAAGGAGCAATGCCTCATACTCAGCAGAATTGTTAGTATTACCAAATTCCAATTTGAAAGCTAAAGGCTCTGGTTCACCATCAGGAGGAATTAAAATAATACCTGTGCCAGAACTAAATGATGAGCAACTGCCATCAAACTCCAATGTCCAAATTTGCGTCCCTTTCTCAGAGCTTTCAGATTCCAATTTTTCCAATTCATTCTCTACAACATCATTTTCTGTATATAGCATGTAATTTCCAAACTCCAACTCCTGATATAAAATTTGAGCCTTTGGGTCATATGATTTCTGAACTATAAATTTAGCTTTCTCCTTAAGTTCCAATTTTACTCTTTTATTACCAATGGGAATCATTGCTTGAGACCAATCCAATTTGATCTCTCCACCTAAATCCCTGCAAAAGCTTCTGCTCAACATCAAACCATAGCTAATAGGAATGTCTGCAACTAGAATGGTCAGAAGTAGTCTCTTCTCTGGATATGCCGCCAATGCAACCTGTATGTCCTTGATTTGGCCTACTAGACTCACTTGTTTGGCATCCATGGTGTAACATCTGCCACTGGCTTTGGTAAGTGTTAAGCCTAGAGCTTTAGCCACTGTATACGACATTACATTATCAGAAGCTCTAGAATCGATAATGCAATTGCTCAATTTCCACCCATTGATGTATAAAGAAACATAGAATGGTTCTGGTTTTTATCCTGGGGAAGTGGCTAGAATAGAATTTTCAACTTCATTGAAAATATTTGAAGTTAATGTTTCATCTTCCGATGAAGTAGTCCCATTGGTGCTGGTCTTATTCTGGACTTTGTGTTTCCACCTTCCTGTAGAGATCATATCATCCTCCAACTCTACAACAGTCCTCTGAGCCGCCTCCAAATCTGCAGGACGAGACCTCCTCAATTCAAAATTTATCTCAGGAGGCATAGCGCTGATGAAGAATGTTTCTAAATTGCCTGGTGTAGGTCTACTTGCTGCTGGAATTCTATTAGTAATTTTGTTGAAACTGGCAACAAAATCTCTCATGCTCATAGAAGATAGTTTCTTCACTGATGTCAGTTGAGCCAACAGAGCATGCTCATCTTTAGCAGTTTTAAAATGGTCTTCAAAAATTGTTCTCATGGTATTCCAACTTGTGATAGCTCCATCAGTCAGGTGATAAAACCAATCTGCAGCCGCTTCAATAAGAGTCTCCACAAATAATCGGACTGCAACATCTTCATGATTAACTCCTAAAATATTTATAGCTGCGAAGAATGCTTTTATATGTTCATCCGTAGTAACTTTCCCATCTCCTGTGAACTTAGGTAAATTCTTTTGGGAACTGGAAGGAAGAGGATGATAGACTGCAAAATTAAGTGGCCCAATAGCAGCTGCCCAAGGTGCAGCCATATTCGGTTGATTTTGCAGAGGATACTATGGAAAATTGATAACTTGTGGAGGAACAACCTCGTGCAAAGTTAATACTTGGCAAGTTGTGGAAAATATACTTACTGCCTTTGGTGGTGATGAAGGCCTACTTCTAGCTTGATGTCCACCTTTCCGATGAGGTACTTCTAACAAGGGAAATCTGAGTGCTTCTAAATTCTGAAAAGTTGGGTACTTTTCACCTTGTTCCTTATCACTCCTAAGATATCTTAATTTTTCTAGAGTGACTAGTTATTAGTGCTGTTGAGCTTCATGCTCTGCTCTTCTTTAAGCTCTACGTAATTCTCTCTCAAGTGCTTCAGTTCAGTTGAAGTACTGGAATATTTTCACGAGGTAGCACCATCTCCTCATGACATGCTTTCTGATCATGCGACTGTTTCTCTCCTCAGCAGAGTCACCAAAAATCTGTTGGTAAACAGATTGTTCTTCTTCTGATTTTCCTTTTATTTTGCCCAATTTGTGATGAAGAACAATCGTACACAACAGTTGGGAAACTGTTTCTATGAATAGCTAATTTCCCTCTATATTAAGGTATAGCTTCCTATGTGACTGATGTTCAATGAATTTTCTTTGGTTCCTACTTCCTATTGCGGGTATGTTCTTGACCAGAGAACAGCAAAGGGAACTAAGTTTCACCTAGGCAAGTGAAATCTTAGGCAAGGGTCAAAATGCAGAGGTGTTAGGTTTATGGTCTTCACAATCTTATGATTCCCACAACATAACAGTATGAAAATGTAGATTATGAAAATATGATAATGCAAATGCAATATGGTGATGCAATCTCACAATCAGTTATAACTCTCTGATTATTCTACTGATTGATCAAACTAAAAACAATGAAATAAAACTCTGTTCATTCACTACTTCCAATTCAACACAAATGAAATAACATCACATATAGATAATGAAAGTGGACAGTAAAGTAATGGCACAAAAGTTAAATTGTCTCTACAACAAGCTTCACACCAAAATTTGCCGACCTCATTATTATCAGAAAAATATACATTTATAGTTCACTGTGCCGAGAAGTTCATCAGTCGCAAGCATTCAACAATCAGGAATATCAATTTCATCTTCCAGAATCAGAAGGAGAAAACATCAGAATATGAAACATTTTTGAACCAATCAGTTACATGCACAAATGTATCATTGGCGCCATCATTTGAATTTGAAAACTCCTAGAACCCTTCGAGTTTGAATTTGCACCATCGATCTGCAGTTGGACGGTCACGATCATAACCTTTTCAACAGTCATCTCAGCTTTCCCTGACTAATATATTCTTTGTCACTCGGTCGCTACCTACTTAACCTTGTCGCCGGTTCACAATTTATATTTTCGGTGACCATTTAACTTAGCGACATCGTGATTTCCATTTCGCATGATCGCATGGCACTTTTTTAACCCTTGTGATCATGCGACCGCTCTATCTATCACGTGATATAATATTAAATCACTAAACCTTCACTTGCCCGGTTTACATTGTCGCATCTACGCTGTTGGCATACGCGGGTCCCAACAGGGCATATTTTGTTTAACCTTTCCTGTCTTTCCATTGACTTTTCTCACCACTCGGGCTCCATTTCACATGATCGCATAGTGCTTTTCTAACTCTTGCGAACATGCGACTGAACACAAGTAGAGCAACTTCCTTGTCGGGTTAGGATCTATAACTTACCCCAATGTAACGAAGATTTAAATGACCCCCCCAGCTTACAAAAAAGAAGGCAATGGAGGGGAAACCCGACAAGGACTTCCTATATTAAGAAAGACTTAGACCTAGACTCGATTAACACTAACACACATCGATACCAGGAATTTACACATGATCTAAAGTTCAAATATATACTCAGAGATATATGGAAAAAAAAAAGTGTGGCAACAACATGTTACCGTAAAAGTACAATACAAGTTTGTTCAGAAATAACTTTACTGACTGGGTATTCCAATCGCCATCACAGGAACAAAAATCTAGATATTGCTTGCGCATCTTTCAACGGTGTAATTTCTAATGCTACTTGAGACATGTTCGAGTAACATGTTAGCCATTAGTGGAGCCCTAAGCGCACCATAAAGTTAGAGTTAGAATAATTTAAAATTGTGTACTAAACAGCTTCAACTAGGTTGATCTCTACTGTTATCTGATTATATATAGCAGCTTTGGGAATTCGATTAAGCAACCTATTTTGTTACTTGAAGCTTTCAATATTGAGAAGTGCTTATTTTTTATATAGTTAGGTTGCAAAATCTTTTGGATAAAATTGTGTGTTTATTTAAGAGATGTTTTAAATCATATTCAGTGATTGATTCCTTATCAGAAAGGGGAATTCATAATAGAAAAGTGTTTGTAAATTGTCTACAATGTCGAAACCTTACTTGGTAAGGTTTAGACTGGTGCTGTTTACATTCGTTGTCTTGTTCGATTCTCTGGCATGGGCAGACGTGCAGAACTACACATTCGTTGTAAGTAGATTTTAATATATTTGTGCTTTTTGCAGAACTATAGAATCGTTGTAAGTAGATTTTAATACAATTGTGCATTTTCAAAAATGAAAATAGTTGTTATTACACCTTGTAGAAGAACTTGATGATTTCTTGTAGTTACCTGCTCAATTTGAACTGTCATTGAAGTTAATATAGTTAATTAGATGACTTTAATGCTAGAGACAATCTAAGGAGATTTGATTGTTGAAATTACTGAAGTTTTTTCCTTTATGTTTCATCTTGTCTTCATTGTGGGTTTTAACCAAATATTTAATATAACTGATGTTTGATACCTCAGTAATATGATAGAAAAGGTAGAGATCAACTTTTTTCATTCGTTGATTATCCAGACAATCCATGGCATGGCTTGTAAACAAAAGTATATTCCAACCCATATTTTTATTTAGGATTTCGAACACAGGAAAATATTTTATTTTTATTGATTTTCACAGCTTCAATCGACAAGTATTATTCGACTATGTGGGACATACAGTCAAGTAACAGTGAATGGGCAGTTCCCAGGTCCAACTCTTTATGTCCGAAATGGAGACACACTTAGTGTTGTAGTTTATAACAAAGCCCAGCACAATGCTACCATCCACTGGTAAATATAGCTCTTGTAGTCTGTCACTTAAATATGTGATTGGATAGTCTTTAACAAGAATTTGATGTTTCAGGCATGGAGTGAGACAGATTCGCAACTCGTGGGCTGATGGACCTGGCTACATCACACAGTGCCCCATCCAACCTGGGGGGCAATTTACATACACATTCACCATTATTGGACAGGAAGGAACATTGTGGTGGCATGCACATGTGTCATGGCTCCGTGGAACAGTTCATGGAGCAATGGTCATCCATCCAAAGAAGGGCAGCTCTTATCCTTTTACACAACCCCATGCTGAGCTTCCTATAGTGCTAGGTAATGTAAAGTAGGACCTTATGCAAGATATCGTATTTATTGATTAAGTTAGCTTAGTCTCTCTTCAGCTATTAAGATTTCATCAAGCTCTCTGACAAATACAAAAAGAAGTTAGAATTCTCATTTACACATGTGACAGCAAAAAAGTTAAGGGATTTTTTTCTAGATTATATTAAAATTGGGGAAGTTGTCAATGGGTTTTTGATCTGGTAGTAAAATTGAATATTTTAAAGGTGTAAATAGATCTTTGATTTGTTGGGGAAGCTCAATAGTTCTGAATCAGTCTATTGAAAATCATGTCTTGTTGTGTATGGTAATGATACCATAAGAGATGAGAATGAGGATGAGATCTATGCCTCCAACAACTTTGGTATAGTCTACACTATTCAATCCTTAGCTTTCACCGCAAATAAAAGATAATTTAAAAATTATATTCCCATTTTTATCTTGAAATTTGTTTTCTCTTAATATATGCCTATCCCTAATATATTATTTTTTAAATTAAAAAAAGTATTGTTACAATTTTTATCTAGAATATTTATTTAGATATGTTACATGAGTACAGGTAAAATGGTGCTTCTTTTAGATTATATTAAATTGGAGAAGTTGTCCTTGTGTTTTTTATTTGGTGGTGAAGTTGAATGGTTGAAAGTTGTCAGTGGGTCCTTGATTTGATAGCAGAGTTGAAAGTTGAACAATTCTAAATCAAAGTGTTGTTGAATATACGACAATAACACCATAAGAAATGAGAGTAGAATTGTGTCCACAACAACTTTAATAGAATGAATATTCTTCAGATTTCACCAAAAAAAATTAACCTAAAACTCATATTTCAATATAGATCATATTGATTTTAAAATCTGTCTGCTACTAGTATATATATATTAATTAAAGAAGTTTCTCTGAGGCAGTAAATAGTTAATACATTGTCGGCCACAATTATATTTTAGTTTTTTAAAACGATAAAGGGTAATGTTAGGCACCGCATATTTATTCTATCATAAAACAATATTATTTACCCAAACCTCATAAACGGTAGTCTTATGTTCACATCAACTTTTTGAAAGCATTTTCTTACACGTTTTAGTCTTAAGAATTATGTCTCCCACTTTTTCAAGTGGAATCTTGTCATATGTCACGTTGCTTTTAGAATTGTATTTGGAATAAGAATGATATCTGTGAAGTGTGAGTGATTTTGTCCACATAATCCATCATGATTCTTAGAATTTTAATTGGAATAAGAATGATGTCGGTAAACTGTGAGTGATTTTGTCCATGGAATCCATCATGATTCTTAGATTTTTAATTAGGGTAAGAATGATATGTGTAAACTGCGAGTGATTTTGTCCATGGAATCCAACCTGATTAAAATTAATCAATTTGAATAGGGGAGTGGTGGAACTCTGATCCCGTTGATGTGGAAGAAGCATTAAAACTGAGTGGAGGCCCACCCAATATCTCAGACGCTCTCACAATAAATGGACAGCCAGGAGACCTCTATAACTGCTCAACCTCAGGTACCCCAAACCTTAAACCTTAAAACCCTAAATCCCAATAAAGACTTTAATAAACTCTAATGAAATTCTATGTATGCAGGAACAACAAATTTCTCTATAGTACAGGGACAAACCTATCTTCTTCGCATCGTCAATGCTGCAGTCAATAATCACCTATTTTTCAAGATCGCATCGCACAGCCTCACAGTGGTAACCGTGGATGCCTCCTACACAAAGCCATACACAACAGACATTCTTATGATAACATCTGGTCAGACTGTGGACGCTCTTCTCACAGCCAATCAATCACAAGCCAAATACTACATGGCCGCCGAAGTATACACAACTCAAGCTGAAGGAAATTTTCCCAACATCTCAACAACCGCCATTTTAAGCTACGTGGGCTCTAATGCATCTGCCACTCCACTTCTTCCAGACCTTCCAATCTACAACGACACCGACACAGTGGCCACATTTACTAAATCTTTACGAAGCCTGGCTTCACAGGAACATCCGGTGGCCGTTCCCCAAACCATAAGTGACAGTAGCATCATAACCGTAGGACTCGGTTTACTTCCTTGTGTCACCAACGTTAACTGTAGCGGTCCTAACAATACCACATTGAGTGCCAGTATGAACAACGTATCTTTTGTGCTGCCAGATATCGATGTTCTGCGAGCTTATCACTTCAACATATCAGATGTCTATACCACAGACTTTCCTTCCAACCCACCCGTTGAGTATGATTATACTGGTGATGTAGATGATTCTCTGTGGGCGCCGGTTTCTGGCACAAAAGTGAAAGTGATTGAATATAATGCCACAGTTCAGATTGTGTTCCAGGCAACCAATATTTTCCAGGAAGACAACCATCCAATACATATTCATGGGTATGATTTTTATATTGTAGGAGAGGGTTTTGGTAATTATGATAATGCAACAGATCCGAGCTCTTTCAATTTGGTCGATCCGCCTCAACGAAATACTGTAGGGGTTCCTGTCAATGGATGGGCTGCAGTTAGATTCAAAGCTGACAATCCAGGTAATATATAGGTTGTAATTTTTTTATGATTCTTGAGATAATATAGGATTTGCAATTGAAATTTGAAAATAGGTATGGATAACTTAAGGATTGTTGGATTTGTGCAGGTGTTTGGTTTGTACATTGTCACTTCGATGACCATGTAACATGGGGGTTGAATATGGTGCTTCTGGTTAAGAACGGCCCCACTGTTTCGGAAACTTTAATTTCTCCTCCTAATGATCTTCCCGAATGTTAGAGCAAAGTCCATGTCAGATTAGAGGCCACGCAATTATTTTCCTTTTATAAGTTGTGTGAATTGGTTCATCATTAGGATCTATTCAGTGGTGATTGGTATGAGGAAACAAGGATAAAATTCATCTTTATCTTTAGTCTAATTGAATGAAATAATTTTATTTATTTAATTAGTTTGTAAATCTTTTATCTTTTATCTTTCACTCAGATATTTGGAATTCTTTTTTTTAAGTTCTTTTACAATAGATCATACAATGTGAATGTTTGGAATTCTTTTTCTTTTAGTTCTTTTACAATAGGTCATATAATGGGAATGTAAAAAAATCAGAGAATCTACAAATAACACTTATTTGAATATTTCTGTCATGTGAAATATTTTTAAATATATTTTATAAGTAGAATGTAATAATTTAATTTTTTTAAATAATATTATAAAATTTATGTTTTAAACATGTATTAATATTTAATATTTTTTTCTATTTTAAGAAGATAAAAATCAGAGAATCCACAAATAACACTTATTTGAATATTTCTATCATGTGAAATATATTTTTATATATTTTATAAGTGGAAGAATGTAATAATTTAATTTTTTTAAATTATATTATAATTCTTATGTTTTAGACATGTATTAATATTTAATATTTTCTCCTATTTTAGAGGATAATAAATTATTAGAAAATTATTCAAATATATAAAATAATTTATCTTTAAATAATTTTTGTTAAATAATTTTATATATGAGATCTTTTTTATTCGTAATATTTGATAATATTACTTAAAGTTTAGTAAAAAAATAATTTTAACATTCAATTTAAATTAAACTTTTTTATCATGTCAATAGAAATTTAGGTAAAAGAATGTTTTAAATATTTTATTTTAATTTTATTTTTTAATATTCTTTATTAGATTTTGTCAATTTACAACTATTAGAATAAATTTTATTGTGAATTTAATAGTAAAACATAGAAATTGTTATCTAGTGTGAAAGTAGATTATTTCTACATAGAACTAGGAGTGAACTTCCTAATATGCATATAAAAAATTCCAACTAATCTCTAAATTATAATATAAATTATTAAAATAATTTTATTATTATCATTAAAAACCAAATTTATTACTAATAAAATAAAATAATATTCTTCACACTGAAAACAAGAAATTAACTTATAATTTTTAATACAATCCAAGTTCATTCTTCACTAAATAAATAAAATTATATTATTTACTCTAAAAGAAAAAGGATTTTTTAAAATAGTTAAGGAGAAAAGCATGAAAAAGGAACAATAAATTGTTATGATTCAAATAGTTGAAAATTACCACAAAATGCACTCAATTCATACTCTTGTCTTTCCATGCTATTAAAAGCACACGTGAATCATATCACTGCAATAAAAATTGTACAACATGCCTTCAAATACCTAACTTTTTATATTGGTCCAAACAATAAAATTTATTAAATCATGTGAAGTGAAAGGGGAATAAATAAATATATAATTTATTCATTCAAGATAGAAAAATGAGGGACAAGCTAAGCTCCCAATAAATCGTCCATGTATAGTAGCATGTGTCTCCCTATAGTAGGTCCCTATAGTAGCATGTACAAAGGGTACCGAAAAATGTTGTTGTCTGGGCAATCTGAGTGGCGATGGGATAGTGATGCCTGACACTGGGATATCTACTTCGCCAGCATGTGATAACCGAAAGGGGAAGCCCGAAACCGTAACTGAAATGGGAAGCGCGTAACTGTAACAGGAAGTGTAGCCCCGTAATCAGCTAACTGGATCAGCTAACCGTGGTATACTAACCGGATCAGCTAATGGCGGTCTAGTAACTGGATCAGCTAACCGCAGTCTACTAATTGGATTGGCTAACGATAGTCTAGTAACTAGATCTGGTAACAGCGGGCTACTAACCGTGGTTTACTAACCTGACCGATAGGTGAGTTGGATGTATTAGAGTCAATGATAAATAGAAAATTTCCTGTGTCCATTCACATTTGGGTTTTATTTGGGCTGAGAAGGGTCTGCGAGTTGGGGTTTTCAGTCCTAGTTTTTTTGCATTTTATTAAGGGATGCGTAGCTATTTTCCAGATCCAGTCCATTTTTTTTAGGTGGGCATAGCTGATTTCCAGACCCATTTGTAGAAGATCTGGATAGGCAAACAACGTATGTTTGCAAAAAATTATTTTTTGTTTTTTGCCTTTTAACATTGTATTATTCTTTGTTTTCTGCCTTTTTACATTTTTATCACCATGTGCAGGGTTTCGGCTGTGAATCGGAGGCTTTGTTTCAGAAAAACCTTTCACAGAAGAGACAAGTTGTAACATTGTAGGGTTTCAGCTACAAATCAGAGGTTTTTTTTGTCATGTGCATAAAGAGGGCTTTGGCCATGAATTGGAGGCTCTGTTTCGGCATACCATTTCACATAAGAGATCGATTTGTGATATTGCAGGTACGTAGAAAATATTGATGATTTGAATGTTTTGAATCGAAAACAACAAAAAAAATTTGAAAAAAATATTTGTATTTTTGCAGATCTTAATTTTTTATTTGTTTTTTTGGTCTATAGTGCATTTTCACATATCATAGTATTAGCTAATGCTTCTCATTCGATCTAGATTTTGTCCTTTCTCAAATGAAAAAAAACTAGCTTTTGTAGATAACTAATTCACCCCCCCTTCCTCAGTGGTGCTTGCCTCCTTTTGGGCCTAACAAAATATGCTACAACTATCTTCTTTCTCCTACTTTCTTCCTCAATTTCCCTCTTCTCTCTCCTCCTATTCTATTATAAATACTGCAAAGATTGAGTTATAGAAGGATGAAATATTTTGCAATAGATTGTACTATTGAGGTGCTCTTGTCTTCGAGGGAGGGCTCAATGTATATTTCTAGGTGAAGTTGTTATTGTGTGTTATCCTAGGACTCCAAGGAGTTGTCTCTCTTTCTCACAAACCTCATGATAGTAAATATAAATGTATAAGCCTTCTTTGTCTCTTGTATTATTGTTTAAGTATCTATTTGAGTAATTGGTATGTTCTTACTTTATATGTTCACATGCTTTATCTCGAGCTAGTATATTTTCTTCCTCAACATTCAAGTGGTCTTGATATGGATGGATCATGTGTGTAAAACCTAATCTCTCTCCTTGTTTGGTGTCTAGTTCTAGGTAAGGCTCATCATATGTTTTCAAGAGAGTTGTGTTCATGTAGTAGTTGACTAATTAATGGACTTAATATGTAAAATAGCTATCATTTGAAGGTTCATAGTCTTGTTTTTTGTTTTTATTTCTTGTTGTTGATTATTGTCAAAAGAGTTGTTAAGGTTTGACCAAAGACAAAGCACAATTTCCATTCACATATAAATTGCACATAAAGTCAATGAAATAAGCCTTGCCTGATTGAGAAATTGTTAACTCCAAGGCTAGGGGATGTATAAAAAAGAATTAAAACTGGTATACATTTCCTTTATAATGATTGTTTATAGATGTGTACAATGTGGGCTTAACTACTAAAAACTGCAACGTAGCCTTATCTAGCAGGCCATATGCAAAAGTTCAAAATTTCCACCAAACTTTCTTCTTGTGGTTTTTCTGAAGCTAACTGAATGATTAGACTCAATGGCATCTTTTGACCTTCCAACTTGAAAAGAGATCATTTCCCAATGTTAATCAAATGTTGTCTTTCTTGTCATACTCAATCATTCCAATTATAACTTATGCATAGGTGCATCTTAAGGGCTACTTTTAGAAGGGTAGGTAGTAACATTCCAAGCTTCACTTTTCACTTCAAATTCTACAAAAGATTAGATCCTCCGACTTAGGGAAGGAAAATCCCATCCTATATAATTGAACCTCCAACAATTTTCATGCTGTCAATAAGGCCTTGTTGATTGACCAGGCTCGTGGAATTTCCACTTTGGCTGATGAAGTCTTCTCCACCTAAAATGACTTTTGAAATTTGAACAAAAGGAGATGAAACTGGGTACAGTTAAAAGACCCAGGTGGCTTGATAGGTGAAACATCCTAGAGATATGGCATCAAAGCCAAAGAGAGTCCATTCTTTGGTATTGTACAAGATCTTATCTCTTTTAGGCAAAGAATATCAATGAGGTCATCCAACTCCATTTTTGTTAGTGCTGGTCTTTTTATCCCATCATGGATACCAAATACTGGAAAGTGGCTTCCTCACAGGGAATGATGAGCCCCATTTGATGACCAAACCCATACTCTTCAGCTACTTTATGCAGCAGAGCCTAGAACAAAGAATGATTCAAGTGGCTAGTGGGGATGATAAACCTACAAAGCTCATTACCAATGTACACTGCACAGTGCCCCTTAGGAACATCCCTAGGGAGGGCATAACATGATGTCCCCATGATCTTTTCAAAGCTGAAATGCTTCCTTATTTTTGGAGAAAGAGCATACCCAACTGCCTTGTGGGCATTGGCAAACCTATAGAAGGATTTGATCATGTATTTGGCCAGTAGTACTTGAGCATTTCTCTTAGTCCTTGCCATGGAAGAATTCAAAATTAAGAAGAAAGGTTCAGATTGAGAAGGAAAGGGAATTGGATGGAAGATAAAGGAGAGGAATGAAAGCTTGAATGAGTGAAAATGCTCTTGTGGGGAAGACAAAGGATATGTTATAATATAGGTAATGCAATAAAACACTAACCTGGCTCTCCTACCTCACCAAAAGGTACACCTTATTATAATTTGATTAGGAGCTATTGGTGGAATCACTTAAGTATCATTTGTTTCCTTACAGGTTTTGTACAAGATTCTTGATATGGGGACTTTTAGTGGCATATAATGAAAACAAGATAGAAGGCCATGTGCTGCCTTGTCCAAGGATGGGGACACTTGTAGGTGAACATCCATTTCATTCTCAGTCAGTGTGTATCTCACACATTGGATGACATGAATGTATAGCTTGCATAGAAAAAGACATCATCACGAGTAGTATCATGTGTACTCTCTTGGTTTCTTAGTTGTCTCTACTAACATCTCATGGCCTTGTTTTTAAGGATTTCTTGATATTGTCTCTGCTAACATCTCATCTCTACTAACATCTCATGGCATTGGTTTTAAGGATTTCTTGATATTGCCTTGATTTCAAGGGTATTTAAAGTTGTCTCTACCAACATATTATGGTGTTGTAATAGATTCAACCAAAAAAATAGCTTAAGGATCAAAATGCTATCAAAGTCAATTGTATATCTTTGAAGTTTGTAATAGATTCAACCAAAAAGTCAATGGTATATCTCTTTTACTTCAGTACAAACTGCAAAGCTTCACATCTCTGATCATTTGCTCTATGGTAAAAGCTAAAAAATTGGTCAAACATAAATCTTTGGCAAAGTGAGAAGTCATATTTCGTATTGCCCCATCACATGTTGTTTGTTTTGACAACAAAAAACTTTATACAACTGATCTAATATGTATGCATAAATGGTCCAATAATGAGCTATTGGGACCAATAAAATTGCACAACTGATCTAATTACTAACATTTTTTTTTTCCAAAAAATGGGCGGCTATTAGCTCACTACATATTTCTTTAATAGACTTTTAACTAGCAAAATCTAATGAATGATTGAAACATAAATGCTAACTAGTTCTCTTCCCCAAACATATCATGACCTTGTAATAGACATTTAGGCAATCCATAACTTAAAAAAAAGAGCTTCAAGGATCAAAATATTATCAAAGCCAATTGTATAGCTCTTAAAACTAGAGTGCAAAGCCTCACATAATTTTTATCATTCGCTCTATGGTTAAAGATGTGATCCCTGGCAAAGTGAGGTGCTATCCCCTACCCTAGAAAAGTGAAATGTCATAGTCCCACTGTGTATTACATCATCTACGATGTCCAGTTACACACTTTACTCTTCCATGTGATGAATCTGTCTATTTGTACTTTGTATGCATGGATTAGTTAAAAAGGTCTCGGATTGAACATGGGAAATTATGTGCTCCTTGTCCTATTTTCTATAGTACATTTATTTACCATCCAATTTAAATGTAGTTTGATTTAACCCTTCACTTATATTTGGTTTAACACAAATTCGGCCATAGAGAAAGCACAATTTCCATGCAAAATTTGAGGTGACATATAGATAGAGAAGCTCCACTTCTAGACCAAAGGCAATCAAATTCTAAAATCCTCATCAAAATCAATTAACTTTTATCATTGATTTCAATATTTGTATTCATGTCATGTTAAATATCTTAGCTTAGCATAATTATTGAATTAACCACACCCAAAATTTGTCAATTGATTAATCTAGGTTAATTTATGCTTATGTGTGGATCTTATATGACTAGCTTAAAATAAGCTTAGAAAAAGTTTATTTTCCTTTACAATAAGATCTAGTTTTGGATTTATTTATTGTAAAAGGTCATTTTAAAAAAAAAATCAACACCTTAAATTTTTCATTTATAAAAAAACTCCATTTTTTCCATCTTACTTTGTGCTTGTGTTTCAAGTTTTTTGAAGATTATTATGTTATGTCTAGTTATTAGAGCTTACAAGGGTCAAAGATGAGATTGGGGGACATGCGAATAGGATGGAGGACCATTATCAAGTTAGTTTGTCACTCAAAGATTAGGTATACTTTTTGAGAAGCTCTAAACGTTCATATTGTTTCCCCTCAGGGTCAAGGGGCTTATGTTGACACTTGTCAAGGCTTTAGATCTTCACATGATTTACCCTTTGGATCAAGGAACAAAGTGGATTATGTTGGCACATGTGATCCACAATTTTAGTAGAGGTGAAAAAGCTACGGTAATGATGACAATAAAAGTTTGGTAAAAATGACAATGAGTTGTACTTGTGGATAGTATGTGTCCCCATCCACATTTATTGTAATATCATTGGTGTTGACAATGTGTGTCTCTATTAAACAACTTCAATGAAGGATAACATGTGTTCCTATAATTGTTTCAAAGTTTTGTAAGGTCATTCGGCTAATGTGAACAATTGGGTGTCTCCCTAATGATGTATGAAATAGAATATACTATGTTGTGGTCCTTGAACTTGAAGTACTCAAGGTGAAATATTGAATGTCTCATAGTTCAACAAGTAATTATTTGGATTATTGTGTTAGTCCTAGTCTTGTTACCTTATTAAGAAACATGTAGTAATGAGGATGAATGTTAGGTGTTATTACATCGTGTTATAGATCAGTAAACACTGTGGTTAATTATTAAACAATGCCTTCCTACTTTATATAGAACTCATATGATGAAGTGGTATAATTAAACACATTTTTTATTTAAAAAGTTCCACGAAAGATGTACAACTCTTTAACAGATGAGAAGAATATTACAAGAAAACTCTTAGAACCCCTCATTAGTACAAGATAGAGAGGACCCGGTTCAATCCATAAATGACTTACTCAAGAACTTCTCATATAGGTGAACACTTACTCATGTTATAACCAGATAATTGAAAACTGCTAATATCTATATAATAAGATTTATTTTTATTATAAACAAAAAACTGCTACATAAAAGCGAGATGCTATATCTGTGTAATAAAATTTATCTATTTTATTAAAAAAAGAAAGAGAACATAATAATTTGTTCTCATTGTAAAAATTTAATTTGGTGACCATTAAGTGTACAAAGTACAACACTTGAGAAGCCTGCTAATACTATGACAGGTTATTTACACCTTCCCTTCATTTTCTACTTTTTTCCAGTCCTCGGCACATAAATAGAGTAAAAAAATGAAGGTATATATAAATTTGGAGCAAAAATAAAATATACAAAGATGAGAACAGTTTAATTTATGCTAGAATAGAAAAACATGAAATCATTTATAAGAATACAAAAATAGGCACACTTCTTCACTTTCTAAATTATACAAAACACTCAACTAAAGAATTGTATTTCTCCAAGCAGAAAAAGCATTGGAAATCATCATAGGCCATGACAACAACTTTGAGAGACTATATCTCCCTCGAACTAGTGATTCCATTGAGGGTTTTTTGGACCAGCAGTGTTGCAGATAAAAAAAAGATTAGCAAAATGACATTCATCAGTCGTGAAACAGTGATTTTGATGAGGACATTAACTTTCTGCCAATGTATTCCTTACCTAGGAAGAAGGGGATCATGTCTTCTCTCAATACTATCAAGTACACTATGAAAGAAGTCCATATTAGAATCTGACTAGCAGTAACAAAACTATTTTTTAGCCTAAATTATCCAATAAAATAATTAATCCAGCCTTAAGGAAATGAATGGCATACTCCCTACAAGTTGTTGATGCTTTCGGTGCATGTTCCAATTCATCCAATTCGTCCTGCACACAAATGTCAAAACCAAGGAAAAGGTTATAATTTCCCATTCATGGTGCTTAGGAAGTTGGAACCATGTAACAAAAACCATTGAAGATTTTCAGAATGAGAAAGCAATAGGAGTAGTTATAGTGAAACTTGATCAGAAAAATTAATTTGACATGAAGAATTTTTCTGATTACACAGATATTGGCATCTGTTCCCTTAAGTCATTCACAACATGTTAAGTGTATGCCTCCTTTTGTTAAGCTGCTTGGAGCAGGGGGTTATTCTATAGAAGTCACACATAATTTGAACCTTATTTAATTAAATTTCAAAAGTTTTGAACCATAGTAGATGGTGTAACACACTATCATCCTCAACAATAGGTTATTTTGAGTTTTGAAACAAAAACTAGGTCATTGGGTGATGATGTGACTGCAAAACTTTTAAAAAGGAAATTCAGTTCTCTGTAGGTATTCCCAACTTATATTTTGAGATTCAAATTCCATCAACTCCTACTGTCTGTTAGATGGCTCAATGGAACATAAATAAAAGACTTTAAAATAAGCTAGCCTTTGCTCGTGCAAAAAGAGTCAGGATTTTGGCCAACATTTTATTAACTTTTGACATTTGTGTTACATTTTCTACCTTGTATCTATGCTTATGACTTTAGCTCTGTCCAATTGAGAGTGAATCTCCTCCTCTTTCTTGTCCACATGTTCAGATTAGATGATGTAAATATGTCGTAAGTTGGAAGTCCACTTCATATTAAATTTTACCATGTCTCTCCTCTCTGAATCAGTTTTAAACAGTTCAACAGTATTCCAGCACTCCACTTTCAGAAATTTACAAAAATAACAGAATATATTGGATTGTAAGATAATTCATATTATATCCTCCACAAATAACAAAATATATTGGATGGTACAAGAATTCATATTTATATCCTCCACTAGCTTAGAGTGACAACTTGATCCAATGAACTTTCCATAGAGAAACAAGCTACTAGTGAGTTGCAAAAATACCAATATAATCTAACTACTAAACTCTCCGTTTTCCCATTGCCATCGAGGGGGCCCTAAGATACAGGATGTGATGGCATTGAAAGAGAAACTAATTTTGTGTTGATTCTCTCTATTATAATTTACAATCATCTGATTCAGGGGAAATTTAAAATTCTTAAATGTCCTTAGAAGTAGAAGAACATAAAGAAAAAATTCACGAAGAGAAAGATGGTTGGTTGGACATAAGTAAGGTGTATGTTTCCACAGTGTAGTCATCTGGTTCAATCTTCTTCAATCTATTTGTAACCTTCCTAATGTTCCAATCTTTGCAATCGTTAATAGTTACTGAAAAGAACCTGTATACTATTGAGCACCTGATATCCATAGGATCTGTTGTTGCAAGTAGAAGTTTCAAAATTGTCTATTGCTTATTCTTAATGCTATATTTGTTTGTATGACCTACACATTCTATACTAAAGGATGTTATTGTGGTGACTTTCTTCATGTGCATGATTACACTTTCAAAATATTAGTACAGTATCCTATTGCGCATTTTCAAATGCCTCAAGTACTAGATGGCTTAACATAGAAGTCAACCTTCATTTGAACATCTGCTTGTGAAAGGCCATCTATGCACTATGTAATGTTCCCTTCTGAGTGATGGTTAATAGAGAAGAAATATCTAGCCTTTTCCATTCCTTGAGGCAAGAAAATTAATTAAATAGCAAGGGAATGAGGAAATAACTAAATATTAGCCCAAAAATCTAAAGTTATTTGCAATATATTTAATTATTCATTATGGTTAATGTTGGGGCCACACTTAAGTCATAACTTTAAGTTATAACATTATTACAGGTAGTAAGTGCCATGGTGGAGATTTAATTAATATAAAGTGAGTGTTAATTTATGCCTAAATCTAAAGGCCAGAAATAGAGAGGGTTTCAAATGCTTTTTATGGCTAAAGATATATTTAAAAAGTCATCAATGGAGAGGAAAAGGATTCATTCATTCATCTTAGGGTTTTGTTTTCTTTGCTATCAAACTTCTGATATTTTTTTAGGCTGTAGCCCCTGGTAGCTATAACTTGGATGAAACCCCAAGTTTCTCTTGGACAAACAGCATTAATTTAGATCACAGACAGAGGATGTCCATATTCAGTCACCATATTCAGAAGGAAGAGGCGACTCCATTAAATTCTAAGGTAGCTAATCCTGATTTAACATGTTAAGGGTTTGAAGTTTGACTCTAGTTCATAAACATAGCCTCCAATAAGAATCGCAACTCCTAAATTTTGCATAAGAAATTTAACAACTCAGACTCTAGCAAAATAAAAATTGACAGAGTAAAAAAGGAAGACATTTGACTAACCTTTAAATTGATTTTGTATTGCTTTTTTATCTTAATTGTGCGCCTACTTGCGTCTATTCTCTCACTGTATTCAAACCAATTAGACATATTAAGTAATTTGCATTCTCTGCACAGATTCTGAACTCTTTCTGTTATGTGATCCTAGCTGTAAATGGAGTGATAAAAGTGTCTTGTAAGATTAATAGTATGGAGTAATTAACCATCCTATGTTTAGATTAGTTGTTTAGCCCTCCATTAGTATTAGTGGGAGGTGTATATATATAAAATGAATATCTGTGTCTAAGTGTGTTAATTATGTGGAGAGTATTCTATTTGGTTGCAATCTCAAGTTAGAGATATTGCATGGGGTGCCTTTTCCTACCACCCTCAAAATGGGGATGTTTGAAGAACTTGGAATGGGAATAAAAAGTTGTGTTACAACCATAAATATTTAGATATGAGAGATGTCCCCTAAAATTGGGGAATATTTCTAGGAAGGTTAGTTCATATGGTTTTTAATAAACAATATTTATTGCATTGTTGTAGTATAGTATGTTGTTTTTTATTTGGGCATCTTTAACCTCTATTTAACTATCATCTCTATAGTACCAGATAGGCACAACACTTGGGAGCTTCATGGCCCTGACATAAAGGTTTATCCTCTGAAGACACATTATTTAACCTCTTCACCTATTCTTGACTAATACTACATCATCATCTTTCAAAGTAATAGCTTAAGACCATGTAAAAAATCTGGGCTGTTACAAGTATAGACTATTGTCTAAATAACAGGAAACTACAGGCAACAAGAAGAAAAAATGGGAAAATGTCAGAAACAATACTAAACAGATTGATCAATAACTTCCAAAAAGTGTTATAGGTGTACAGTGTACACAAACAAGCTTCTACTATTGATAAATTCTAGCAAGAGAGTTAGGTAGGCATGCATATTTTGGCTTTGATTGATATTTAAATACCTCCACCCCAAGAAAGAAGGATAGAGCATCCTGAGGTCATCAGATGCATGTTCATTTGATATAGGTCTCTTGAGCTTGATATTATTGTAATTTCTAAGAATGAAAGAATACCTTGTAGCAAAATGTGTTCCTTCATTGTCCCAAGTTAGGTGGAGTGGACAAATACACACATTATGCACAATAAGATAACTGTGGTCGTTACAATAACCTAAAACGTACTTAGGACTAGGTTGTATGTCACAACTACCCAATGATTCTCAATTTACAACCACTGTCTATTTAATGATTTTTGTGGATAACTATCTCAAGGAACACAAGTTATTGATTGTGTATATATTTTATACGGCGACATTTGAAAAGATATTAAGAGTCTAACTGTGATGCCTGAAATTTTCACATTCAATTGTTATTGCAAACACTTTGTTGAGACTAGTTTACTGGAACACATGGATTTAGATTTAGGTGTTGTTTTTCCATCACAGAAAATCAAAAGCACATATTGAATTCAGATACATGAAGAAAATAAAACCATATTGAAAAAATGAGCATGTTGGAGATGATATCTCAATGAATTAGCAGAGAGAACATACAAGAAATGATCTAGAGGACAACCTTGGTGGTTGGATTTTTGCAAGTTAAACTAAGGAGAGAGAACACCAATTAGAACCACTCAAGCATTAGCATTTGTGAAAAACCATTTTAATTTGATCATAGATTTTTAGACCAAAATCAAGATAGCTTAACATTTTTAGAATAATAGGCATTTAAATGTGATCATATGCTTTATCAAAATCTAGTTCAATGAAAAGAGAATCTTGAGCTGATTGTTTAGCCCATACCATAGTCTCCTAGGCTAACACCAAGTTATCTAAGATAAATCTGGCCCGTAAGAAGCTAGTTTTCCCTAGGTGAACAATCAAGTTATCTAAGATTTTTATGTTAGACTATAAGTCAGATAATCAATTTTCTTTAGCCTATGGTAGATATCATCACATTATTTTTTATTTTAATTGTTCTGAGAAATGTTCTTTTTTGTTGTTTCAATGTGAAAATCATATTTGCTTCGAACACCTATGAAGGTGTAAAGTAGATTTATGTCTTTGAAACAGGACATTTAGTAGGAGTGGTGCATATAAGGGGTTCTTTTTCATATTACTTGTATTTAGAAGCATCCAGCAATGACATTCGTAACTGTTGTATCCCCTTTCTTAAATTAGTTCCACAATAGTTCTTCACTTTCATCATGAA
Source organism: Chamaecyparis obtusa (assembly GCA_027943335.1). NCBI lineage: Eukaryota > Viridiplantae > Streptophyta > Pinopsida > Cupressales > Cupressaceae > Chamaecyparis > Chamaecyparis obtusa. Next base: position 246,669 of record BSBK01009395.1, on the reverse strand, counting down.
AGTTTTTGATTAGGTACACTGAGGTTGAAAGGATGGCAGCCCTATCTGTCGTTTAACCATGACACATGTGAGTCCCCCAGTTAGGAGGTTGTCATAATGTTTCACAAATTTTCTCTCTTGCCATACCCGAAGGACGGGTGAAAACTTTTGTGACCACAACTCTTATTGGATGAGTAATGTTCCATGGTTAATAGTAGTTGTTGTGTGTGAATGATTGGAGCCGATGAGTCCGTCCCCGTGGATGGCATGGACATTGAGATGTATATGTTCTACCATCTTAAAATTGGGCATTGCATGTTATACTATTATGGTCTGATGAAACCAATGTTTCGAAGAGAACATGCAAAAGATAAGGCATCAAGCAAAGAAAACATTGTTAAAAAAAAATAGAAAGTCTTTTATGTGTGGGTGGACACAAGTAAAATGTGCAATCCGTGGGTATACAAAAGAGAGGGCAGAAAAAATCACCCCTCTCATAATGTTAGGATTTAAACATATAATTTCTAGCACAATGGGATTTGCTAAGCACCATGCATCATTTTTATGTTAAAGAAGGGTGGAATGACATGGAGGGACGAAAACAATGCCACCCTTATAATCGGATATTTGTGGCAGGGAAAAGAAATGTTAACCAGACTATCCCAGCCAATATGGGTGTTGGCCTTGTCATATTGATATGATTTTTTCTCTTCAATAAGGCCACAAAATGTTTATCTTAGCAAAGAAAGTCTTGGTTTCTAGAGGTACAATTATTTTTTGGATTTGTGATCTTGATAAGTGTAGTGTTATTGTTATTTGTGGCGCACCACTATTTCCTAAAGGGTGTATTTTTTTTGTGTTATTGTCAGTGTGAAATAGAAGTTGTACTTGTCTATCTTGTTGTGGATGGCATTGCTTCCTTGCAACTACCACATCCGTATCCCTGTACAGGAATGGGATAAGGCAGAAGAGGGACTAATTGTACCAATAATGTTGTCACGTTGGTTCAAAACTGACTGTATGTATGTAGAATCTGCCATCGCAAATGTCATTGGGTAAAATGTTCTTTATTTCCAGCCCCGCTTCATATTTCCATCTCAGTTGATATCTATATTTCTATCAAATTACATGGATCTCCTTCAGAGCATTGGGCTATTTCGACATATAGCCCTGGCATTTGTTAAGGAAGTTTATATTGCAGCCAATACATTGGATGACACTATAAGGGGTTATGACCTATATGAGGGAAAAGCCTCGGTAGGAGGAATAGTTCCAAGAGAGATGGTTAATGGTGATCCAAGTGTCAGACATGTTCTTCAGGCTTACATGCAATCTGCAATGCTATTTGATGATGAAATTGCTAGGGTTGGAGTACAGAGGCACGGTCAAGGGTTGAATGCTGGGATGATAAAGGAATTGAAGAAGAGCTATGGTTCTATTTTATTCCTACTTAAACATAAACACCATGATAGTGTGATTGGCCTTGAACCATGTGTTTCAAATGAGGATCGTAGTTTGGAAGGAATAGAGGAAGTTGGAGAAAATGACGATGCAAATGTTCAGTAATAGCTTGCAGATTCCAAAGAATTGAGAATGGCCTGTTGGGTAGGCAAAAAATATTGTTACGGTCTTATTTTTATATTTTGGGGTCAATGCGAAGTTGTACATAGAGGGAAAATGTTGTAACCTCCATTGTTTTTAGTAGGTTATGTTGCTAAATTGATAATGTGACAGATATATAAATTGGTTTGTGTGGGGTTTTTGCTCGTAATTTTTTGGGTTGGTTTCCAGAGGTTTTAGGGAAGTAATGCCAGTGGGTAGTTAGTGGGAAGAAGGTTAAAGTATATACGTTTAATGCAAGCTGAAGGGAATCAATTGACCAAAATTAGAGACATGGCAATAGAGCTTTTCTTTTTTTGTTGACATTGTTCTCGAAACATGGGTTATTAATTGTATTTATGCCATACTGGTGTTTGCAATATTTAATGGGTATACAGTTTGCCCCAGCTCCTGAAAGGTATAGTTGGTTTGATAGTTGAGATGTTTGAAGTTCAAACAATTTTTTTTTCTACTATTGTCATAGTATGCATTATTCGTTAACAATTGTTTGCCTGTGTTTGGACGTTAATTACCATGGTGGAGGTCACATAGAAAACCCACTGTGATTTTTGTTTCAAGGGAAAGTATTTTCTGTTGCAATGAAATGAAGAAGTGTTGTTCATTTGAAAATTTCACATAAATAGCCATTGTAATGTCATATAAAGTCAAACAACCTACATATATAGAAACAGAATGGATGTTATTAGTATTTTGTTACCTCTCTATGACATAGTTGACTAGAATTGGTTGCAATGCATAGTTCGACAATTTCTTAAGTTGGCATCTCACATTCTACCTTTTGCTGGCTAATATCCCTATTGCCCCTGTGGATGTTATAAGCTCTCATATTTTTATTGGAGGTGCTATTTTATTTTCCCATGCAATTGTTTATTTAGCCGGGCTGATTGTGTACATATATCATTTTGTTGGGTCAGGAGAGGCACATTCGTTCATGTGGCATATTTATGCATTCCTGTGGCATGCCTCTGTTCCCTTTCATTGCAGCTTTTCTTTGTAAGACTGTCCATTTGTCCTTTTCAAATTGTCTAAGAGAAAAGAAAAAATAGGTGGAAATAGCCATAATTTTTTAAGTCTGCGCAGCCGTTTAATTAGATTGCTTGTCATAGTGATTCCTTATATACATGCAAGACAATGAATAATATTAAATATAGAAGTTGTAAGTTGTTCCATATATACGCCGACAAAGAAGTCAATGTTTGTTTATGTCTAGTAACAAATACAAACCTCCATAACAGGGTAACTTGTCAAATATGGGTTTATATAAAATTTAGCTCATATTTGAATTAGGGGACCCCCTCATGGATACATTGGTGGACAAGACAAGTGTTGGAAATATTCAGGAATTAACCAAGTTACTGAGAGGGGAGGGGTGAATCAGTAACTCCAAATTTTCTTTCAATTTTAACATGTAATTTAATTTTAACCTTTGCATACAGAAAGCATGAAACTTAAAAGCATTCACAATAATGACACATAGATTTGGTTACCTAGAAACCTTCCAAAAGAAAGTAAAACTGGGGTGGGGATGAAACCCACAAAGCTTTAATACTGCAGAATAAAGTTGGCCGGTTAAGGCTTACAATTTGATCACTTCTGATGATCTGCCCTGTTAGGAGCAATAAGGATTGCTAAATCCACCTTGTTAAAGGATTTACAAACATACAATGAAGTATGCACTCGGTAAAGAGATTTTACAAAAGACTGTTAAGTCTACCCGATTAAAGGATTTAGTACTGATTCACCTATTAGAATGAAACAGTAGATCTCTGGCTTTGCAACTGGATTGCTGATTGAGATTCGCTGATGTACTGATCACCTTCTGTGATGAATTTGTCTTTGTTGTTCCTTATACTTCTAAAGCCTTCTTGTAATTCGCTTATCTCTGCCTTTCTTTCTCTTTCACATATATTTCTTCTTGCATACATCTTGACATTTTTACAACATTGTTTATATACAAGTCTTAAATAATTAATTACAATTATAATTACAAAGTCGGCTTGACAAATAAACATAAGTGCTACTAAGTCGGCCCAAGTATGGTTACACGGTTCCTGCAAACTAACTCAGTGACTTTCTGATACTCGGCGTCCACTGCATTACTCGGCATCATCATGCACTCGGTAGAAGTGAAGGCACGGTTCATACTGATCACTCGGTAGGTTTTGAACTCGGTAAATACTGGTGACTCGGTAGACATGATGTTACTCGGTTTACACTGTCCTGTTTGGTTTGTATTGACTTGCTTAGTTAGCACTGTCTGCTCAGTTTGCACTATCTGCTCGATTTGCACTATCTGCTCGGTTTGCACTGTCTGCTCGGTTTGCACTATCTGCTCGGTTTGCACTGTCTACTCAGTTTGTACTGTCTGCTCAGTTTGCACTGAGAACGTAAATAAGTGTTGTCACTAGTGGCAATTCTTCTTAATGCCAACAATCTCCCCCTTTGGCATTAGTGACAAAAACACTTATTGGCCAAAACTTATATACACGAATCATGCTGAGTTTTATTTTGATTTTTCAAAATTTGTCTTTGTTATAGGGCTTTATACATTGTCTCCCCCTTTCAATGTGCTAACTGTTTCTATACAAATCTTCTTCTATACATATCTCCCCCTTTTTGACGATAATGCCAAAGGTGTGTATACAAGTTATTTACAGAGAGAATCCAAAATTTGATAGAAAATCAGAATGTACCTTCATTATTAGTGCCAGGGTTCTGTCCCAACTTTCTTGCAGGATCTTACATGTTTGTATAGCAATTTGGACTTCTGTAGAGAGTTCAATCATGTGATCTACTATAGAGAACTGATTGTCATGAATCAATGTTTTGGAATGTCCAATGTGCTTATACATTGTATTCATGATGGGAAGGATCATGTGTTGGATGTCTAGCAGTGTGGACCGGATCCTTGTGTCTTCTTTCAGTAGATCAGACTGCATATTTGATAGGTGTGAAATTTTCATGTGATGAGCAGAGCTTGAACTTGGTTCAAGTTGCAGCTTCTGTATGCTAATCTTCATGTCCTCATCCATTTTATTCATTTTATCCTTAACATCCTTTGTGAACTCGGCAATGTTGCACAGTCTGGCCAAAAGAGAGGTAGCATTCGAATAGATAGATTCAGTGTTTGACAAAACTGAAGACAATTCTACTTGGTTAATAGCTATGTGCTGAGCAGTGTGCTCAAGCACTTTATTGTTGAATCTCTTCTCGGCTCTTTCAACTAATTTTTCTGTCCCAGATGAATCCTCATTGTATTTATCAACTGCTTCTGCTAATTGTAACAAAACATGTTGGGAGGAGTCTACTTTAATGCCTAATGCATCAGATAAAATGTCCTTAGCATCCTTGATGATTTGATATTCCTTGTCTCTCTCCTCTTTAAGCTTCTTTTGTTTTGCTTTCCTTTGGAGGATCTCACCTATATTTTGCATTTGGTCCGCTGATAGATTTTCAAAATCTAATGTAGGAATCTCTATCTCTTCATCTAGGTCTATATCCTCTACTACATTCTTACCCAAAAATTTTATACTCGGTAGAGCCTTAGGCTTATCTGAACTTAATGCTTTGGTAGTAGTGACAGTAGATAAAGTAGGGCTAGCTATAGATACTGGTATACTTTCTACTGGAGAGCTTAAAATATTTACACTTGAAGATTCAAAAATTGGAAAACTTACTGCGGAAAACTTGATGATGCGGGAGACTGCAACTCGGTAGAAGAAATGGTAGCTGCTTCTGTTGTTGCTATGGATGATTGGACAAATGTGGAAGTTGTCACAACCATGCTTGAAGGTGTCTCCGGGCTAGATATAGAAACTTTTACTGGAGAGGTAGGAAGGGATGCAATGACTTCTGCTGCTATCCTCACAGTATCATCTACCTCAGTGTCTTCTTCTTGTTCATCACTGTCATCTTCAATATCTTTTATTATTACTATTTCAATACTCGGTTGGTGAAGGTGGTATATGTTCTTCCATGTAGCATTTTCAGCCTTCACAACCGATTCAATATTGTTGATCAAAATCAAACAAGTATTGAACTTCAATGTCATCTTATTTTCATTTTCTTTTAATGCTTTCTTTACTTCATCATTTTTCAAGCTCGGCATCAACTGTCTCAGGGTTTGATCAAATATGTCTATCACAGTTTGCTTTGCATTGCTCCATCTCATTTTTATTGGATTTAATAGAACTGCTGGAACCTGTGGGGCTATTTCTTCAGGAGAGTATTTCCACTGTCCCATCTTTTCAATAACAGCATCTTCTATTTCCTTCTGTTCTGTTTCCGATCTGGTTTCATATTTTAAGGATTTTATGTTACTTACTCCAGATCTTGATCCGTCTCTAAAGAGTTTGAGCTTTTCTTGAAGGTTTAGAGGAGGCCTTTTGAATACTATGTCTTTATCTGCCTTGTCTGCCTTGTCTGCCTTGCCTCTTGTATTTCTCCTTGTAAATACAGCAGTAGGAGGCTTAGGTGCCTTAGTGATGAAAACCTTTCCTTTCTTCTTTGCAGGTTCTGGTTCCTCTATTTTCTCATCCTTTTCCTCTTCTTCTTCATCTTTTTCTTCTTTGTCCTCAGTTATCATTTGCATTTTGGCTATCCTCTTCTTTCCTTTGTTTACCGCCTGTGGAAGCTTTATGCTTAGTTCAATTCTCACCTTAGCTTCATCATATGTTCCAAAATATGGAGCTTTGGGATTGACAGGCTGATTAAGAAGAGCTTCAATGATATTCTTGGTTTCATCAATATTTACCTCATAAGGAAGAGGTTTTACATATACAGTCCTCGGTTTAACTGCTTGAATATATATATTATCACAATCCACCATAAAACAAATGTCATCTTTGTAATCTTCCACCAACTTCTGTGGAATCCGGAATCTGTCATTCATTTTCTCTTTGAAAGACTCAAAATAATTATCCATAATGCTTTCAAAATTTTCACCCATTTCTGAGATGTATTCATTTATTTCATAGAGGACTGGCACATCTTTTCTCCATACAACTTTTCCTTTAGAAGGGAAGAATTTCTGAACATAGAAGAATAAATAGACCAATAAGGATCCAAACTTACATGGATTGTTTTTGGAAGTTTTAATGCTTTCCATGTTTTTGTTAAACTGCTTTAACAATAAGTCTGCTAGGTCAAATGTTAAGTTATTCTTGACCACTTTGTATGCTAGGTCAATAGCTTCACAGGAGACACTGTTCTGTCGACTAGAACTATAAATCTTATGGGCAATAATGTGTGTACCAAACTTCAGTTCAGCATCGGTAATGCTGCTAACTTTCATGCCTCTACCGTCCCACTCAGCTAGGGTTTTCTTTTCTAGTTCCATCTGACCTAGGGTTTTGGTAGTTTTTGCTTTGTTCAACATGGGAAGACCAGTGACTTGTTGAATCATCTTCTTTGTGATCTCAATAGGTTGCTCAAGCCAAATCTTGCCATCATGTACATGGCTGAGAATGTATCTAACCCATTTATCTCGAAAGTTTCAAGGTAGATGTGCAATGTGAACTAAACCTTTATCTTCCAGATGTTTGTGCTAGGGTTTCAGAATACCATCCACACACAGTTCCTCACGCACAATATATAGTTCGAGGTTCCCCATTTCATGAATTGAACAGTTAAAATGATTGTGGATATCGTTAATAAGCAGTACCTTAGGAGGAATCTAAGATTGAGCTCCGTTCGGATCTAGGGCTGCTGCAATTGCGGGCACGATCTTGAAATCTGGTGCTTTCCATTCCCCTTGGACTAACATATCAGATCCTTTCTTCGCTGAAGTGCTGGATGATGCCATGATAGCTCACAGAAAATTCCTTTCACAAAAGTATTGAATCGCTGGGTTGCTCTTGAAATTTTCTGCTCTCAAAGTGCTAAAGGTTCATGGTGAAGAATGAGTTCGATTACTTGCTTTTTGTTTACAACTCTGTCATTAATGCTTAGTACAAATTAGGGTATGAATTCTGACAGATTGTCACCCACTAAGAATTAATTGCTCAGTAAAGACTTCGCAACTCGGTGAACTCGAGAATTCATATTGCTCCGACCTTGCTCGGTGAAGACTGATACCGACCTTGCTCAGTGAAGACTGATACCGACCTCCCTGCATCTTGCATGCTGATTTAGATCTCTCTTTTAATTTCGGTTCTGGAACTGCTTGAAATTGGTCTATGAGAATATAGTTCCAGTGCTTTCTTGGAAATTTAGTTTGAGTCGGTAGAGCCATCCATTCCATTACTTGGACTGGATTGCTCGGTAGCTTTAGGAATCCATTTTTGTCTCACCTATTTCCTGACCTTAGTTGCTTCATTCTTCTTTCCATCTTCAACTTCACTAGCATTCATGCAGTTTCTGGCTATGTGACCGAGTTTAGTGCATTTGAAGCATCTTACGGTAGTATCTCTTTTCCTTAGATGATGTTTTATGCAATTCATGCCAATGTGTCCATATTCTCCACAGTAATGATATCTACACTAGGTGTTGTAGTCCCATCCAAACATTGCTTTCATAATTTGTTCTGCTGGATTAAATGTCTTGGATCTACACTCGGATGCCTTGTGACCTTGTTTGTTGCACTTGTGACAATTACCTCTGAATCTAGGTTTTTCCCTGCATTCATTTGCTTTGTGACCAGGTTGATTGCAGCTGTAACATTTTCCATTGAATTCTACTTTTTCATTGTTCCAACATTTATTTGAAGTATGTCCTATTTTACCACAATGATTACAAGTAGGTTTTTGATTTCTTTGAGTACCTTGCTTAGAGGATTCGCCTTCTCCTTTGTATCCAAGTCCTGCTTTTCCTTTTTGCCTATGAAGATTTCGCTCATACAGCTGATTCAAGTCTTCTTAGCTTTTCAGCATTCCTTCATTGATTTGTTTTTCAGCGTTTAGGTCATCCACCAATCTTAGTTCTTCTCTTGTGCTTTCTATTTCTGATCTTAGATTCAGAATTTCCTCATTTGTATGAGAGATCTGATCAATTAGGTTTTCTAGCTGAAGGGTTTTATTTTGGACTTCAATGTTTCTTCCATCTAATTCATCTTTCAACTTGTTTCTTTGTTCCAAGATCTCACAGAATCTTGTAGAGTGTAGCTCTTGTTCTCTTTTCAATTTTCTCACTTCTTCCTGCAGAGACCCATTCTTTTCTAGGAGTTCTTTGACAACATTGTTTGCTTCATCTGAGTTATTTGAGGGAAAAAGATCTTCAATCTTTTCTTCAATGTAATTCTGATCATTCATTTGATTTGCAAGTTCCTTCCTTCTTCTTAGGGATTGGGAAAGATGTTCTTTTGCTTCTTTGAGTTTAGATATGGCCATTTCCAGATCTAGCTTTTCATTTTCAATCACCTTGTTCAGTTTGAATACCTCCATTGTCCTGGATCTTTGCTCAAGCTAGTTAAGCTTTATCTTGAGAACCAATGCTGCTTTGATACCAATTGTTGGAAATATTCAGGAATTAACTGAGTTACTGAGAGGGGAGGGGTGAATTAGTAACTCCAAATTTTCTTTCAATTTTAACATGTAATTTACTTTTAACCTTTGCATACAGAAAGCATGAAACTTAAAAGCATTCACAATAATGACACATAGATTTGGTTACCCAGAAACCTTCCAAAAGAAAGTAAAACTGGGGTGGGGATGAAACCCACAAAGCTTTAATACTGCAGAATAAAGTTGGCCAGTTAAGGCTTACAATTTGATCACTTCTGATGATCTGCCCTATTAGGAGCAATAAGGATTGCTAAATCCACCCTCTTAAAGGATTTACAAACATACAATGAAGTATGCACTCGGTAAAGAGATTTTACAAAAGACTGTTAAGTCTACCCGGTTAAAGGATTTAGTACTGATTCACCTATTAGAATGAAACAATAGATCTTTGGCTTTGCAACTGGATTGCTGATTGAGATTCGCTGATGTACTGATCACCTTCTGTGATGAATTTGTCTTTGCTGTTCCTTATACTTCTGAAGCCTTCTTGTAATTTGCTTATCTCTACCTTTCTTTCTCTTTCACATATATTTCTTCTTGCATACATCTTGACATTTTTACAACATTATTTATATACAAGTCTTAAACAATTAATTACAATTATAATTACAAAGTCGGCTTGACAAATAAACATAAGTGCTACTAAGTCGGCCCAAGTATGGTTACATGGTTCCTGCAAACTAACTCGGTGACTTTCTGATACTCGGCGTCCACTGCATTACTCGGCATCGTCATGCACTCGGTAGAAGTGAAGGCACGGTTCATACTGATCACTCGGTAGGTTTTGAACTTGGTAAATACTGGTGACTCGGTAGACATGATGTTACTTAGTTTACACTGTCCTGTTCGGTTTGTAATAACTTGCTCGGTTTGCACTGTCTGCTCGGTTTGCACTGTCTGCTCGGTTTGCACTGAGAACGCAAATAAGTGTTGTCACTAGTGGCAATTCTGCTTAATGCCAACAACAAGTGGAATCATATGTGGCATTATTTTGTACAAATGGTAAATATGTTCACAGTTTGTAAATAAATGTGTAAGCTCTATGTCACTTAAGTAGGCCATTAGCCTATTTGTATAGAAGATGTCATTTGTAGAATGAAATAAGAAAAATAAGATAGATGCAAATAAGTAGAAGAGATGAATGTGGATAATTATATTGTGAACTAAGATCTTTACAATGCATTCTGTATGTTAAGTTGATATGCCATTCGAAGTGGTTTTCTTTGGGAGGTCGAAGGCATAGAATGTATCTGCAACTTGACTGGCCATTAATACTCTCGCTATTTAATATGGGCAGGCTAGTATGTCAATCTAGTGCAAGGAAAAAATTATGGAGATCTATCATTCATGTGAGGGGATGCAGTCTGGGGCAACTTGGAGGGCTTTGGAGGATGCAAAATTTTTGTTGGTAAGAATCGTAAGATAGTATGGTCTTGGGATGTCTATAAATATTATTTTGTGTCACTCCATCGAGGAGCTGGCTAGCTCACTAACATGTGGACTCAGCCTTGTCAGGAGATAGTGAGGGATTTCAGAAGGACATCTCCCAGACTGGCAGGATCTGGCCATTCATCAAGGAAATAGGTAATCATTTGCATCATACCAATATCATATAATTAGAATGAGTGTGCCTTAAAAATGCATATATATTTGGTTCATGTTCTTGAACCTTCAAATGATGTGTGTTTAGTTGTCATCATAACTTTGTTTACTCCAGGGTGATTTGAGCACTGAGGTTGGGGTGGACCCCTTGAATGAAGTAGCTGAATGTGATTCAATTGGTCATGCTAAGAGAGATGCCCTTGAGGTTGAAAGAGGGAGCGCTTATGTTGACAGTGGCAGTGGTGAAGAAAATGAGCAGGATGATAATTATGCTAGTGCTCAAAATGATGATGCTTTGGAGGAGCCCAATATTCATAGTGGTCTGGGAGACAGTTTGGATTCTCAGATTGATTGTAAGGTTTGATTTATCTCACAAACCATCAATGACGATGTAATGTTTAGGAATAGTGTAGTCATCCTTTTTTCCCGATGATATTATTTTCTATCTTGTAAGCTTTGTGGTCGTACAAAATGTCATTTTAATTATTTTGGCCCATTATCCGCAGGGGGTGGCCGATTATAGAACTGAAAGGTACAACAATAGATTGGTATTTTACTGCATCATTGGTCGGTGTTCAGTAGATGGAGGTCTCAAATTTTGGGACCTTGCAAGGATGAAAATTCATAGGATGCAGATGCATGAACTTGCATTGATTGAAGCACCCAAACGCGGGCGACCTGCTTCAGCCATCCCAAAATGACATTACTCTAGTTATAAAGAATAGTGGTACTACCAAAGGAGGGAGAGAAATGTCGATTACTAGATGAGGATGAGGTCTACAACCCAAAGAAAGCACGTAGAGAAGCACATATGTGAGTTGTACAAGAAGGCGTCAGTGGAGCTCCTCCCAGCAATAGGTAGGCGAAGATTGAAGAAGAAATGCGTCAATATGAGAGTCCATCGACCAAGCAAAAAAGACTAAGAAAGCTATTAGAATTGGTGCACAGAAAAGATTACAAGATATTGTCAAATTGAGGATGAATCAAGAGTCTACTTTATAATTCTTTTGAAAAATTGTTTGCTTTGCTGTTATTTTGACTCACATTGAAATAAATGTGCAACTCACAGAGTAGTCCAGGACCATCTAAAATTGTGTGCAAGGATGTTGATATGGATACACCAATTGATGCATCACCTGCCATGCCAGTTGTAGCTGACAATCCTTCTGTGAAGAAGATGGAAATCAGGAGGAAATCTTCCTGGAAGAATGAGGTTTCTAAGTCTTGTGACGGGCTTGAGGAGTTCAAAATGGGTTCGAACTATAGTGACATAAGTCAGAGGCTGGAGCAAAGGAGGAAGAGAAAATTATCTTCTGTAGGTTGTGTTGAGTTGGAGGAGAAGGTAATATGGTATTATAAGTATTCATTTATTATTCCATTTCATCACTCACCTTGAAATTCACAATTACAATCAATGACTCCCGAATTAATTGGCATGCCAGGCATGTATGGATAAAGGACATGGTCTGGTAGAGTAGGGTGGTGAAGATGAAGAATGCACTATCTTGGCTCTCCCTATTTATGAAGATCAGGGTAGTTATTCTACTGGGTGGAAACCTAGGAGTTCATACAAATTTGTGCAAGGAATGCATATAAAAGAAATGTCAGTGGACCGCAATGAGAGGGATGTCGGGGTAAGTCTCATGTGGTGGTTGTACGCAATTTTTTATCTATGTTATTATCTTGGTGTTAATAATGTTGACCATTGTGAATGGTGACATAGCCTATGCTAGAGGGAAATGGAGGTGAGGATGGGTGTACATGTGAACAGGTAAGTGCTAATTCAGTTGAAGAAGTGGTATCTATATAATTAGTGTTCTAATGTGTAGGCCCTTTTCTGTAGACACATTTGATACTATGATTTTTGATAACATGTTTTCTTAAAACATGTTCTTATATGTAATGTCAGGCTGAGAGTGTTGGGGTTAGTACAGATAGCCCTCCCATCATCTAGGCTGCAACTAGAGATGTACATTTTATTTTATCGGTCAATGTCTTATAGTAGAAATGAAAGTGGATGTGGACATAGTGTAAACTAATTTATTGTCTTGCAGGAGAGTCCCATTCAAGTTGGTTTTGTGTCAGTGAGTCCGTGTTATGTTTCAGAGAAAAGAAAAAAGTTGTTGGGAATGTTTTGTCATGAGCTATTGCATGTTTTAAGATCTGCACCACGCAATTCTATCAATAATGTAATAGGTTGTCTTATTTGTAGTTGGCTGTCTCTTTCATAGTGTAATACCAGTCCCTTCACTCATTATGTACTTTACAGGATGGTAGTATACAAGAAAATGTGTGTGGAGAAATGAATTTGGGGCATCACATTATTGGTGAGTTTGCGTGAGTGGAGTTGGGGATGGAAACTGATAGTGTCGGTGAAGTTTGGCGTGGTAAAGTGGACAATTCCCATAGCCTTTCTAAATCAGTAATAATATGATTCTTTAATTTTCTATGCCTCTTTAACCATGATTCATATGTCTTTCTGACAAATGATTTTGGTTCACCCATGTACATTTTCCAAGTGTAGGCACCCATTATCGCCAAGAAGTCCTCAGAGGAAGGTGGTCACACATATGCAAGTGGAGATCACATCAAGTTGCTAACGAATGGTGTATTGGTTGGCAAAGGCATTATTGCAGGTGTGGGAAAGAATGTGAAATGCCACAACAAATGACTACCACTAGGCATTATGAAAGTCCACATCGTAGAGGTCATTGACCCCCATGCTAGGTTTCCCTTTTCCCACTCTTTTTCAGAATATTTATGTGACTCCCTTAAATATTTTGAGGTGTGGAACATTTTAGACCTTGACCATCCTTTGCCTATGATGTAGTAGGAGGTATTATTCCTTTCAATTTTTTTCATGTCTGATTATAAATTTTGTTTAAATGTATGGTAATATTCTCATCGACATTGTTTTGGAGCTTGCACTCATCAAAAGTTGTCTACGTAACTCCAGGAGAAAGTGGGTGATGCCTTGATAGTGGACATAGAGTTTGGCGAGCTCTTGGGTCCTCCCATTAAAAGAACCAGTGCAAGGATTCGACACCTTGGTATAACCCCTCCAACGGTGCACAAGGACCTGAAGAAGCAGAGTAGATTCTATGCAGGAATTTTGTCACTTGTGCAAAATAGACAGCGTAGGAGGAAATGAGGAGAGATTTGAATTGAGTCATTACCATAGCGAGTGCCACAATAGGGTTAATAACATTTCTTGGATTGAGTTTAGTTAATTTGGTATGTATGCTTTAATGGGACCTGCGATGAATTCAATTCATGAATAGATTCCCTCATGTTACTTAATTCTTCTCCATTAAATGCCCATTTCTATGGGGACCCTTAGACAGTTGATAACGTACGATGTTATATTTGCATTGTGTGTGGTGCGCATACAAGGCATTTTGGTTTGTGGTACATTTTTATTATGTTACCAATGAATTCTTTTACTATATTTGAATGATGAGTCATTATATTACCATTTTGTATAATAGTAATTTTAATGAAATTATTGGTGATCTGTGAATAGTACGATGCACTGCCAAAGGCTTCTATTTTTAATGTAGAATATTTACCTTTATTGGTATCAACTAAAACCTTGATTCACATTTTTCTTTGTTAGTGGCATTATTTGCAGTATAGTACTCTCAAGAGGTGCATATATATGTTGGGCACTATAAGGTGGATTTTATCCATGCATTCATGTGCATTCCTTTCTTTGGGTCCCAATTTTACTATTTGTTGTTATGATATTTGATATGTCTTTCTGCTAAGCATTTGGGTTATATGTTTTTTGTTAAGATAACATATTGTGTGCTTATGAAAACTAAATGGTCTAATTACTATTGCAAGTCAAGGGCATCAAAATGCTATTACTAAAAGAGGCTAACGACAAATGTTTTTGTTTGTCACTTACTGAGGTTTCAAATCCATTCTCAGCATTTTTTGTTACATCATTGTTAGGAATATAGTATGTGAATGGGCATCATTGTACATGATGCATGTAGTAAACTTCTGTATTTAATCACTTTATGTAGATGCTCCCCCTCCGCATCTCTGAAATAAGTTTTAATGATTATTTTTTTGTTGATTTGGTTGCAAATTGGACATAACACACTACACAACAACTTTTTGGTGGACTGACTTTGGAGGTATAATGTGCCTATGTGCTTATTTATGGAATTTGATAGTATGGCTTCTTGTGTGAGTCCCAATAAAGTTGAATCCTCATTAACCAACTATAATTGCACTATTCCCTTCTAGGGATGGGTAAGCAGAAAGATTCTCTGACACAGCTAAAGGGTGGGGAAAAATCTACCAAGCATAACCCTATCAATATATGTTTAGGAAAATCATAGTTTGATATCCCAGGAAAGTGTGCAATGTTGACCAACTCATCCAGTTAGAGGGAAGGACCTTCTTCAATGGAAGCACCATTGCTAGGAGTAGCAGATGCTATTGGTGTGGCCAAGAGTGGGAAAAATGTAGCCATAGATGATCCCCTGTCGACTGATATGTCAAAGAGTTCAATACGAAAATTGACTAAAAGTCATATTTTGCTTCAGCATAATCATATTACTGTGATATCGTAGAAGTTGGAGGTTGCTGAAGTAGAGAGAAAATGTCTTTTGTTGCAAAATTCAGAATTGTGGAAGAAAAGCAATGAGCTGGAGAGGATGTTTGTAGAGTTGAAGGAGAAGAATGTGAAGGCAGCCCTTGCTGCTAACAAGAAGATGTTATCTGACTCAACTGAAAAGTATGATGCAATGCTAGGTGTTTGGAGACGTCACACAGATGTTTGGAAGGTGAAATTCATGGAGGCGGCTGGATTGAATCCTTATAATCTCTAAGAACCTATTCTGTTCCTGTCAAATCACCATGAATGTGGACGCCTGTCGAAATGGGGATAGTTCTATTTATTTAATACAACACGTTCATGATAGGCTGCATGCTATTCATTTTACTAACAAGGCCCAGTTGTGGCCACTTGCACTAAGCAATGCAATAGCAAGTGATGGAAAATACGTGGACTTTTAAATGTATGTATATGTAAATAAGGGATACCATGGCTAATTACAGTCATCATTTGTCTTCTCTAAACACTGATTCATAAGGTGATTCATAATACATAAAATAGACAATTATTGGTAATGAAAAATTTGCACCTCTTGCCATGTCTTTTATGTCCATGGATTGGACATGCACTTTTCAATTGTATTCTTTGGCGATTGGTCTTAAACTTAAGAAAGGTGTTTATTATATGTAAAATATTGGAAATATTTTGTATTATTCTGAATAACCATATGTAGTAGGCACACACTTCTCTCTGGCTATCCTCCCAAAGGAATGCACCGTCGTACTATTTTTGAAAAATAAAAAATGCAGTGAATTTTTTAAAAAATTTTAGGATTTGTTCTTGTTAATCTGCTCATTCTGGATCAAAAATAACTAGTAATTTAAAAAAAAAAACACAGGATATTTACAGATTTGGGAAAAAAAAATATTCAATAGTGATGCATTCCTTTGGGAGGATAGCCGCGGCCCTTCTCTCTATGCTACATGCATTTTTTCATGTTTTCACTTGAAAGAATTGCATTGGCTTTGCAAGTGATGGCAAATATGTCGACTTCAAATTTTACGTATACGTAAATAAGGGACAACATGGAAAATTATAGTAATGATGTTGTATACATAAAATTGACAATTATTGTTAGTGATCAATTTGCACCTCTCGCCACATCTTTTATGTCCATGCATTGCATGTATACTTCTCAACTGTATTCTTTGCTGATTTATCTTACACTTAAAAAAGGTTTAAATAAAATTAACTGATTTGGATCATTTTTTTCAATCTTCTCAGTAACCATATGCTGTGAAGTTGGTCACAGTTGCCTAACCTTATTTACAAGGACAAAAGATGTCTACACAACCATCATGTTTTTAAGATCAACATGAGGATTAAATATACAACAGATTAAATGTTAAGTGCATAGGAGCGGATAGGGAAACTATTGTGCATTTTTGACACTCTCTAAAAACTTGAATGAATGCACCGCCATGCACATTTGAAATGTCTGAAAACACAGTAGACTTGTCACAACAAACATGTCAAAAACATAGAACACTTGTCTCAGTGCACATGCACACTTACATTAGGGCATTAAAATGTAATCGCACAACCTCTATTCATCGATATGCGCAAGTGGGATGAAACAAAAAATGGACATGGTTACATATGATGCCATCTTTGCTCCCCAATGAATGCACCCCCGTGTAGATTTCAAAAATCTAAAAACACAACAAACTTTGGGACTTTTACGAATGTCAGCAATAGTTATATTTACAGTAATGCGGACATGTCAAAAATAGAGAACACTTGTCATGGCATACATGTGCACTTACTACAGGGAATTATAAATGAAATCATGCAACCTCAATCCATCGATACGCGCAAGTGGGACCAAAAAAATAATGGTTACATATGACACCATCTATGCTCCTGAATGAATGCACCACCGTGCAGATTTGAAAAATCTAAAAACACTGCAATTTTTTACGAATGTTAGTGATAGTTACATTTACAGTTATGCAGACTTGTTGAAAACACATAACACTTGTCACAGCACACATGCACACTTACATTAGGGCATTAAAATGTAATCGTGCAACCTCTATCCATCAATAGGCACAAGCGGGAACAAAAAAATAATGGTTACATATGATGCCATCTATGCTCCCTAATGAATGCACCGCTGTGCAGATTTGAAAAATATGAAAACACAGCACACTTTTACGAATGTCAATGATAGTTATATTTATAGTAATGCGATCATGTCAAAAACAAAGAACACTTGTCATGGTGCACATGCACACTTACATTAGGGCATTATAAATATAATCATGCAACCTTTATCCATCGATAAGCATAAGTGGGACCAAACAAATAACAGTTACATATGACGTGTTCTATGCTCCTAAACGAATGCACCATCATGCAGATTTGAAAAATTTGAATACACAACAGATTTTAATGAATGTGAGCCATAATTACATTTACAGTAATTTGACATGTCGAAAACATAGAACATTTGTGACAGTGTGCATGCGCACTTACATTAGGGCATTATGGTTTCATATTCAAAGACTTACTTCATAGTTAAGCAAGGACTGGCATTAAGTACTTAGAGTTGCCAGAGTTTGGGCGTTTGAAAGCAGTCTTTTTGTTTTGCTGAAGAATGGAAGAAGGAAAAGTTTGAGCATTTTTCAGTAAGACCTAGATGGTAATGTTATACACTAAGTTCGCACCCTTGTTTCAAGCTCTCATAGTCTTGATAACCTAGTATAACATGGGAATCATCTCTAGGTTGTGGGACCTATGCTAACTGAGATGAGACCTCTAGGTTCTAGGCTGGTTCCTCTTGGATAATCACCTTAATTTTCTTCTTGATAGGAAAAGAAAACTTTTGAGGGAAAGGGATAGAAGGAATGCTTGGAGAGGGAAATGACTAAAACCAAACTACCTACTAGGTGATACACCAAAATTAGGGTATGAATTACAACATATAGGGATAGAATCAATGAAAGGCTAAGGTCTAGTAGGTCACAACTTACTAAATAAGATTTCATAAGTGTTTCATAGGAGGACCTGAACATAAGACACAACCTATGACCTGCAAGCAGACATTCACTTCTGAAACTCGGTGTAGGATTGAGACAAGACTGTTAGAGGGATGATGTATACCCACAAAAACATCTAAATTAGATCAAACATAATAACACACACAATTACAAAAAGTAAGAGGGATTAGGAACCCTAAGTTGTCATTGAAAACATGCATAGACTTCAATTCAATAAGAGATACTTCAAACAATGAAAGGATAGGGAGAGAGAAAATGTCACAAATACCTTGGAGTTGTTTAAATTATCAATGGGAGATTACAAGAGTAGAAGACCAGAGGGTAGAAGAAATACCATGGATAGCCTTCTAAGAAAGGATTCTTTCTTTTTATAATTCCAACCTCTCAGCTCTAAAGCTCCAAAATTTAACTATATACATCTCCTATTTGGCACACATGCTGGAGTCAAAACCTAATTACGGTTTCATAATTCTGCATTTAATAATCAAACCCTAACTACCTTTTTAATACAATTACATTTTGTAATTTTGAAAATATCCTAGTTGATCAGATATGTCTATATCCTTGCGTGTACATCTCCTTACTGAGTCTGCCTGCAAACACATCAACCTCGACTTTCATCAAATTTCCTACAACCCGGCATGAAATCAATAACATGGTACCTCAAGAAGTAGGAATTGACCAAAGATGGCTGTCTAGACATTGCCATCATCCTCCTCAACTGCAAATGTCTTGGTACAATTAATTCACAACCACCGCTTGTTTTATCTAGCTTCCTGCTTCAAACCTTGGCAAAACTTTTTGTAGAGATATTCAAATTTGAATTATAATAGCTAGCTTGGTCATTTTAAAATGTGACTATAGATGTCTTTTATCTCCTAGCAAATGAATGGCCTAGATCAACTTTACAATAGTCATGAACCTCCTTGAAAAGTCAAAAAATCCACATCGGCATGTTTGGACCAATGAGAATCGAGCATATCAACATGTTTACCAGCTTGGACCCACTTGACTTTCCTTTCTTAAGTCATGAAGAACTTATTTTAACCTTGGGCCCAGAATTGCCACTTGTCAAACTTCTATTTGCACTGACCACCCTATCAACAACACCTCGGCGACCTTTTGACATTGGTCCCACTGAAGACAATATTCCAATTTGACTGC
The DNA here is from genome assembly GCA_027943335.1 of Chamaecyparis obtusa. Classification (NCBI taxonomy): domain Eukaryota; kingdom Viridiplantae; phylum Streptophyta; class Pinopsida; order Cupressales; family Cupressaceae; genus Chamaecyparis; species Chamaecyparis obtusa. The sequence continues at coordinate 227,173 of BSBK01009395.1, read as the reverse complement.
AGGCGCATGATCTCATGACCGTCGAATATTCCTTGAGATCATGCACCAGTCGCTGATCCCTTTAGAACTAGGACCCCACTGACAAACAAGTCCACCTACAAATCCTCATTAGCACATGGCAACAAATCATATTCAAGCAAGTCAGCAACATGTGGCACTGGCCCCACCTAATATTCATCCTTAATTTTGCCAGTAAGAAGATGACATATCACCCTGACCTGGCATTGGACCCACTGACAAGAGTTGAACATTTGGAAAACTTGATGGTAGGTGAATATTCTCATGTGTCAGAAAACCCCTTCGTGAAGATATGTGAGCCATCGATCTTCATTCTCCTGACATCCCTGCAGAGACTCTAACACGACCCCACTAACAAATCCAAGCTATCGTCTAGCCAACCAATAATGAACAAGCACGTTAGAAATTGAGGACCCACCTTACAGAGCCTAGAGATAAAGTAAGATCAATGGCAGGTTTATGATCTCATGTGTTAGAAAAGCTCCTTCAGATCATGCGCTAGCCATTGAATAATCATTGACTAACAACCGTAGGGCCCACACTAACATGGTGCCAAATCACAAGTCTTTAACCAATCAAGGGTGTACAGCTTGGACAACATGGCCGGACCCACTGATAACCAAACTCTGTAGGTAGGAAGATTGAAAATCATCACAAGATCTCATGGAATCTTCTGAGGCCATGAGATCATGTGACAATTGTCAGATCTAGAATCTTAACTTTAGCCGCTAAGCAGAGACCACCAACTCAAAAGGTAACCATTCGCTAGATCACTAAGTGTTAGGGATTTGACCGCCGGGAATCAGAGATTTGGTGACTGAAGGAATTAAAATGCACATGCATTTTGGGGATTTAAGTGGCCAATAAAGTAACAAAGAATTATAACAAGGCTTAGGGTTTTTTTTGAGGGTTTGGCCTATAACAGATAGTTTTATGAATTTTTTAAGGACTTTTCACCTAGCCAAGGACCTAGAAATAGTTGCAGAGACCAGAGGGAAGTAGATAAAGCTATGAAATTTTTTGGAGTTTCTCATAGGACTGAGGAGATGAAGGTCTAAAAAAAAAAACTAGGGCCAAATTTGAATGGAAGGAAAACTAGGGCAATATTTTGGCAATTTCTGTTGGATGTCAGCCTACTAGACATGGAAAACCAATGGCCTTGACATAGTTCATTGGGCGTGGGGATCATCTCAAGAACACAAAATTTTGATAGAGAGATAAAACTGAACCAAAAGGATGAGCTTGTGCACAAGCACTTCTTGAAAAGTGGGAAACTAACCTAGAAAATAGGGGAACAAAGCAGAAAACATATTTACAAGATTTACAAGGAGGGATTAACCTCAAAATAGGACTTCAAGTGGAATCCATTGACTGAGATTGGCAAGGAAAATCCTTCAAGAGTTGATAGCTGAAAATAATTGGGTCCTTTGCATTCTATGATAACAAATGGTCCACCCCAAAAGGAATCAAATTTTGTATGCTTGCCAGGCCTTGACTTGAACTCATCCCACTTGAGAACTACATCTCCAAGTTTGAAATTCCTGACCCTGGCTCTCTTGTCAAATCTCTTCTTTGTTTGTATTTGATGGAACTCCATATCTTGCATTGACTTTCTTCTGAGTTCCTCTAACTCCATCAATTGAGCATACCTGACTTGCAAGGGGTCTGCTTCTTCAAATAGAGCATATTGAGTGGCCAAGTCCAGAGCTAGTAACTCAGTTGAAATGGATAACTTAGCTTCTTTACCATATACTAGCATGTAAAGAGAATTACCAATGATCTTTTTTGGGGTAATTCTATCTAATCATAATGCAGACCTGAGTTTAGTATGCTAATCCCTCTGATTATCTTGGAGAATCCTCTTGATTATCCTAATCAAGTTCTTATTTGATGATTATGCTAAGCCATTGCCTTGAGGGTAATAATTTGAACTAGTATTCAGATAAATGTCATTCTTGACTACCCACTCTGAGACTTTGAGGCCTATGAATGCTAATGCATTATCTAATATGATGGAATTAGGAGTGCCAAACCTATGAACTATGTCATCATAAAAATTTAATACAACACTCTCATTTGATTCTTTTAAGGCAACTGCCTCTGTCCACCTAGTGAAATAATCAGTTGTAGTAATTATCCATTTATGGCCTACACTAGATGGAGGATTGATCATCCCAATGAAATCTATGCCCCACCTCACAAAGGGCTGCTCTATTTTGACTGGTTGTAGGGGCAAGGCTGCAAGCCTTTCTTTTCCTACAAACATGGCACACTTGATGCATTTTCTCACATACTCATGACTATCCCTAAAGATAGATGGCCAATAGTATCCAGCCCTCATGATTTTAAAAGCAGTAGTCCTAGGAGACAAATGACCTCCAGAAGGTCCATCATGAAACTCAAATAGAACATCACCTATCTTTTTTGAATCAATGCATCTTAAAAGGACACCATTGTGATCCTTTCTGAAAAGAACTTCATCTATTAGCACAAAAGGAATAGATTGCAATCTATAATATCTTCTTTTTGCTGAATCCAAACCTGCAGGACATTGTCCTGTGATCAAGTAATGAATCATGTTAGGCAACCAACCTGATGCCTCAGCATGTTCTTCTATAGAATGCACAACCAAAGATGCATCCATTTGCTCTGATTTCTTTTAACTCTCATCCTCTACCAAATGCTCACAAAGACCTCTTCCTCTAACCAGCTTAGTGGTTTGGACATCAATGTCATATTCCATTACTTTGGTAATCCAACCAGCTCTTTTCTCATTTAGGTCCTTGGAAAGCAAAAATTCTTTGACACTTGGATGAGTAACTTTCAAATGTACCTTGCTATGGATCAATAGATATCTAAAATTTTTAAGGCCCTTCACCATGGCAAGTCCATGTTATTCTCAAAAAGAGTACCTCTATTCATACTCTTCTAAACCTTTGCTAAAGAAAGCAATAGGCTGCTCCAATCCATCTGAATTTTCTTGAGTCAACATTGCAGATATAGCATCATGTCCTCCATAAGCCTAAAGGATAAAATCCTTACTAAAATTTTGGTTTAGCAGGGTAGGAGCTTCTGTTAATGCCTCTTTGATAGCCTAGAAATTAGCTTTTCCTTCTTTAGTCCAGCTGAAAGTTGAACTCTTCTTTAACATGGCTATCAAAGGCTTTAGTAAATCTGCAATGTTAGGCAAGAACCTCCTAAAAAAGTTAATCTTTCCTATGAAAGATTGGAGGCTTTTCTTATGATGTGGCAATGGTAGCTCTAAGATGGCTGCAATCCTTTTAGGATCCACTATAATTCCTTTGTTAGATACTACATATCCTAACAATTTTCCTTCATGGACTGCAAACACACACTTCTTGGGATTAAGAGATATCCCAAATTCTCTACACCTCTCAAAAATCTTCCTCAAATATTTGATATGGTTTACTACATGCTTTGAATAGACAGTTATATCATCTAGATAGACCAGTACAAACTTGTACATGAGGCTTTTAAAGGCCATATCCATTTCTTTTTGAAATGTAGCACCTACATTTGACAAACCAAAGGGCATCTTCTGATAAGCCATGGTTCCCCACTTGGTTGTAAATGCAGTCTTGTATTGATCCTCTTCATTCACTAAGATTTGATTGTATCTTGAATAGCCATCCAATAATGAAAATCTCTCAGATCCAGAGACACATTGTAAGATTTTTTCCATAGAGGGTAATGGATGGTGGTCTTTTAGAGAGGCCCTGTTAAGATCCCTGAAGTCAACACATAACCTTAGCTCCCCATTCTTCTTCCTGATAGGAACAAGGTTGGAAACCCAACTAGTATGCTTGATGGGGTAGATGATACCACTTTCTATCAATTTGACCACCTCCTTATGCATAAGTGGCTCAAGCTTGGGATTAACAGGCCTTTGCTTTTGTCTCACTGGTTTGGCATTAGGTTCTAATTCAATAGTGTGTTGAGAAAGGGCAGGATCAAAACCTTTAAGGTCTTCATATTGCCATGAAAATACATCACTAAATTCCTTGAATAACTATGTGTAATCTTTCTTTTCCAATTTAGTATTCACTTTTCCACATTGTAAGCTCTTACCTGGTTCCAACTCTAATTCAACACAATGTTCTTATTGAACTACCAGGCCAGCTTTATTCTTCTTGACTTGATCATCTTTGTTGAAGATAATTTCTAAGGTGACAAGATCTCTAGGCATCTTATTAGACTTAAGTTGTATCACTTGATCACCATAGCTTTCTGATAGCCTATCTTGATTATGCTCTAAAAAGACATCTTCTTCCAACAAGAATTACAGAATTTGTTCATCATTGTCAAACACTTGCCAATTGACATCATTATCAGGAATAGAGGGTCTGACAATCACTTTGATATGTTGTTGGTCTAATTCTGAAATGCTATTTGGAATGTCATAGTGAGATCCAACAATAGCTAACCTATCTACATTTTGGTTTAGCTTCCTAAGGATAGCAACAATATTGAAAGCACAAAAGTCTTCAATTGCATCCCAAACTCTATGCTTGTATGCTCTCAAGGTGTCATTCTTGGTTGCACTTATCCCTCTCACTTGGATGACAACTAATTCACTGTCACCATAAACTTTTAAGGGCTTAAGCCCTCTTTTCCTAGCCCACTCCAGTCCATTCACAAGGCTTTTATACTCTGCAGTGTTGCTAGTGTAGGAGAAACTGAATCTAAAGATAATATAATACCTTTCTCCTTTTGGGGACACTAACATAGCACCACCACCAGAACCATGTCTACTTCTAGCTCCATCAAAAATAGTTCCCAAACCTAATTATTCTAATCCTCTAAATCAATCTCTTCTTTGAGAAGGCTTGGCTCTATGGACCCACCTTCTTGTATCAAATAACTTCCCAAACTAGATCTTCTTGGGCCTTTGCATCTCTTTCATCTAGTAAAATATCAGGGATACTTTCTATCTTAGTGTCTACTTCTCTAATGGTTTTGAAGTCATTGTCATCAAATATGGGGCAATTTGCATTGATGGTGTTAGACACATAAGGTTCTATATGGTGTGCTATCAATTTCTCTGATTTAATGGTGACCTTGGTCCCATACCTTATATGAAAAATGATGTGAGACCAGTCAGAAGATAGGTATCCTCCTATCTTGGTTGTAAACTCCCTTGAAAGACATATAGAAAACAATGCAGGGAGATCTATGATGTATATATCAAGGAGGATGGAGAAATTAGGACTAGCATGTAGGATTAGATTGGTATCCTTGGCCACACCTATAGTATTGACTGAGGATCCATCAAGTTATGTGAACTTCTTTTGAAAGGGTTCATATTTTAGTCCTAATTGGTCAGCTACCTTCTTGGGTATTACAGTGCTAGTAGCTCCACTATCTACCATACAATTATGCACTAAAGATTTTCCAATGATTAAAGATACATAAAAGGGAGGTGGCTTTGAGTTCCTACCTTGCATGGTATTGGCTTTGGAGTTTCTACTTGGAGCTTCCTTTTCTTGATCAGTGTTAACCAACACTAGCTTTGCAACCTCTTTTGTAGGTTGAGGAGTTGTTACTTCAGTCATGGCTTTCTTCAAAATCTCAGGCTGCCCTGGAAGAGCCAAAGAGTCCCACATAGACATGGTGACATTCACCCTTTTCATGTTGTCTACAATATTGAAAGGTGTCACAGTGTGTACTCTTTGTTGTGCCTTCACCACAATGGGATCCATCTCTTTAGAATGTTGGCCTTCCTTGCTTGTGATGATAGGAACCTCCTTAGGTGTGATGGGATTAGCTTGCTACAGTGGCTCTACAAATGTAGTGGCCTTGGCATTGGATTCTACTCTCTCCATGTCTTGAGCTCTTCTTTTTTCTCTTGTATAGGCAACAAAAGAAACTTCATCATTGACTCCATTGAAGCTTGGTTGTTCCCAATTGAAAAGAGCAGTCTCATTTTCTTGTGGTTCTTGTTGAGGCACTGATCCACTGGATGAAGCCTCTAATTGAGCTTGTGAGGCATTTTGAACCATTAGAGCTTGGTTCATCCATCCATTTGAATAGGTAGCTTGATTATGAGGCTGATTACAAGGAAAGCACCATTCATTATCCATAGCCATATTGTTTTGACTAGGAACCATATCCCTCACTGGATTTGCAGAATTGAGAGGTGCAGGGTTATATAGTTGGAATGGTCTTTGGTTAAAATTTTTTCTTTTTCCTTGATACCCTCCTTGGTATGGTGGCCTATTTTTTTGATAAAGCTATCCTTGATTTTGATATTGTTGATTAGGACCTTGGCCTTGTGACTGAAATGGTGGTTTGATTCCTTGACCTTGCTTCTTCAAATTTGTAACCTCCTTAGTCAAGGTCTACAACAAATTTGTCATTTCTTGCTAACTGTTCTATTGGCTATTCTTCATTTCTTGTAGCTCTTGAGAGAAACTTGTTCTCTGCTCTTGACCACTAGTACTAGCCTGAGGCATTGATGTGGTGGGAATATGGGTAAATGGGAGAACTTGTGCAGGTGCAATGGGCTGAAGGCTAGGAAAGATGGGCATTGGTGGCCTTCTAGCAATCATGCTTGCTTGGATTAAACAATTTTCAGCCCTGACAGCTATGTCAAAAGCATGGGGTAAGGAAGCACCACCCATAGATTGGATCATGATAGAAATTTGACCGTTCAAGCTTTGCAAGCAGTATAAAAAAGAATGGTCAGCTGATGGTCTTACAGAGACTGGCATTCTATTCCATGTTTTGAGGAATCTACTATTGTAATCTGTCATTTGTTCTTGAGGGTCTCTCTTAATGGTTGTCAATTTCTCTACTAGAGACAAGTTATCCGATTTATCCTTAAAATGCTTACTTAATGCATCCCCTAACTCATCCCATGAAGTAATGGAGCCAACAGTTAAAGTTCTAAACCATTCAAGAGCCTTACCTTTTAGGGAGGCTACTAATAATTTGGTGGCCACCTCTTCTTGGGTTATGTTGTGTATGCTACAGATGGTGGTCAGATCTCTTATGTGTTCAAAAGCAGTTGTCTACCCTTCACCTATGAAGTTGGGTACACTCTTTAGTGCCACCAAGGGAACATCATGATGTTGGGAAAAGGATAATGGACTTCCCTAGTTGAAAGGTGCAAAAGCAAACTATCTATCCATTGTAGGAGTTGGAATCTGAAGATTAACAACTATGTGAGTTGTATTTACTACTAGATTTGAATCTTCCTCTAGATCTCTAGTTAGAGATCTTCCTCTTCTTCTAGAATCAAAGGGAAAAGGTCTCCTTTCTAAGGTATCAAGAGGTGTAGACTAAACTCTCCTTGCAGGGGATGTTCTTTGAGTTGACCTACCTTTGTAACTTCTTTTTGAGGGCCACTCTAAAAATTCAATAGGCTTTGAACTCCTAGTCTCAATCTTTCTCATAAACCTTAAACAAGTTAGCCCTAATCCTTGAAATCAGTGTTGTCACCAGATATACTTGGTAGAAAAACTTCTAAAAGTCTATATTATGCAATCTGTATATCAGAGATGACATAACCTTCAAACAATAATTTCTTTTGTAGTCCCACTAGGTGTGCCAGAATTGTTATACACTAGCACCAAGGTGGGGAATCCTTGAGCTTATATTTGTACTGATAGTCCTTGTGTATTGAACTTCTTTAATCCTTTTGCAAATGAACCAATAGGAACACCTTTAAACTTGAATCTTCATTTCTTGTCCCATCGGGTGTGCCAAAATTGTTATACACTAAGTTTGCACCCTTGTTTCAAGCTCTCATAGTCTTGATAACCTAGTATAACATGGGAATCATCTCTAGGTTGTGGAACCTATGCTAACTGAGATGAGACCTCTAGGTTCTAGGCTGGTTCCTCTTGGATAATCACCTTAATTTTCTTCTTGATAGGAAAAGAAAACTTTTGAGGGAAAGGGATAGAAGGAATGCTTGGAGAGGGAAATGACTGAAACCAAACTACCTACTAGGTGATACACCAAAATTAGGGTATGAATTGCAGCATAGAGGGATAGAATCAATGAAAGGCTAAGGTCTAGTAGGTCACAACTTATTGAATAAGATTTCATAAGTGTTTCATATGAGGACCTGAACATAAGACACAACCTATGACCTGCAAGCAGACATTCACTTTTGCAACTTGGTGTAGGATTGGGACAAGACTGTTAGGGGGCTGAAGTATACCCACAAAAACATCTAAATCAAATCAAACACAATAACACACACAATTAAAAAAAGCAAGAGGGATCAGGAACCCTAAGTTGTCATTGAAAACATGGATAGACTTTAATTCAATAAGAGATACTTCAAACAATGAAAGGATAGGGAGAGAGAAAATGTCACAAATACCTTGGAGTTGTTTAAATTATCAATGGGAGATTACAAGAGTAGAAGACCAGAGGGTAGAAGAAATACCACGGATACCCTTCTAAGAAAGGATTCTTTCTTTTTACAATTCCAACCTCTCAACTCCAAAGCTCCAAAATTTAACTATATACATCTCCTATTTGGCACACAAGCCAAAGTCAAAACCTAATTAGGGTTTCATAATTCTGCATATAATAATAAAACCCTAACTACCTTTTTAGTACAATTACATTTTGTAATTTTGAAAATATCCTAGCTGATCAGATATGTCTATATCCTTGCATGTACATCTCCTTACTGAGTCCACCTGCAGACACATCAACCTTGACTTTCATCAACTTTCCTACAACCCGATGTGAAATCAATAACATGGTACCTCAGGAAGTAGGAATCGACCAAAGATGACTATCTAGACCTTTCCATCATCCTCCTTAATTGGAAATGTCCTGGTGCAATTAATTTGCAACCACTACTTGTTTTATCTAGCTTCCTGCTTCAAACCTTGGCAAAAACTTTCATAGAGATATTCGAATTTGAATTATAACAGTTAGCCTGGTCATTTTAAAATGTGACCGTAGATGTCTTTTATCTCTCAGCAAATGAACAGCCCAGATCAACTTTACAATAGTCATGAACCTGCTTGAAAAGTCAAACAACCCATATCAGCATGTTTGGACCAATGAGAATCGAGCATATCAACATGTTTACCAGCTTGGACCCACTTGAATTTCCTTTCTTAAGTCAGGAAGAACTTATTTTAACCCTGGGCCTAGACTTGCCACTTGTCAAACTTCTATTCACATTGATCACCCTATTAGCAATACCTTGGCAACCTTCTAACATCGGTCCCACTAAAGACAAGATTCCAATCCGATGGTGGGTGCATGGTCTCATGGCCGCCAAATATTCTTTCAGATCATGTGCCAGCCGCTGATCCCTTTAGAATTGGGACCCCACTGACACATAGGTCCACCTACAAATCATCATCAGCACACATCAACCAATCATATTTGAGCAAGTTAGCAACATGTGGCACTAGCCCCACCTGACATTCATCCTTACTTCAGCAACTAAGAAAATGACATATCACCCTGACCTAGCATTGGACCCACTGAGAGGACTTGAACATTTGGCAAATCTGACAGTCACCGCATATTCTCATGTGTCAAAAAACCCCTTCCCAAAGATACGCCAGCTATCGATCTTCATTCTTTTGACATCCCTACAAAGACTCTGACACGGCCCCACTAACAAATCCAAGCTGTCATCTGGCCAACCAATAATGAACAAGCACGTTAGAAACTAAGGACCCACCTGATAGAGCCCAGAGATAAAGTAAGATCAATGGTGGCTTTGTGATCTCATGTGTCAGGAAAGCTCCTTCAGATCATGTGCCAGTCATTGAATCATCACCGACTGACAACCGTCGGGCCCATGCTGACATGGCACTGAATCACAAGTCTTTAACTAATCAAGGGTGTACATCTCACACAACATGGCTGAACCCACTGACAACTGAACTCTGTAGGTAGGAAGATTGACGATCATTGCAAGATCTCATGGAATCTTTCAAGGCCATGAGATCATGTGATAATCATCAGATCTAGAATCTTAACTTTAGCCGCTAAGCAGAGACTACCAACTCAAAAGGTAATCGTTCACCAAATCACTAAGTGTTAGGGCTTTGACAGTTGGGAATCAGAGATTTGGTGACTGAAGGAATTAAAACATACATGCATTTTGGGGATTTAAGTGGCTGATAAAGTAATAAAGAATTATAACAAGGTTTAGGGTTTTTTTGAGGGTTTGGCCTATAATGGCTAGTTTTATGAATTTTTTAAGGAGTTTTCACCTAGCCAGGGACCTAGAAATAGTTGCAAAGACCAGAGGGAAGTAGATAAAGCTATGAAATTTTTTGGAGTTTCTCATAGGACTAAGGAGATGAAGGTCTGAGAAAAAAAACCAAGGCCAAATTTGAATGGAAGGAAAATTAGGGCAATAGGTAAACGCAGAACAATTTCAGATTCAAACATCTACAAAAATTGCAAAGCCCACAACATGGGGAACAGGTGTGTTGTATGTAAATAATTTTTTTTTAAAAAAGCATTTATATTTATTTTTATTTGTCTGAATTTTTTTTGTGATAGAGTTGGTCCTTACAGTATTTTGTCTTAATAGTTTTTAAAATATGATTTATTCATGTGACATTACTATAGAATTATTGTTATGGGAGTTAATGGATTTGGGTTTTGATTGTGTTGGGTTGTAGATTTAGTAGGAGCACCAAAAATTATAGTTTTAGGGTTGGGTGTCCATGGAAAAAGTAAACTAGTCTATCTGTGAATGTGTAGGGTATGGCTACTCCTTTAATGGGCATGCAAAAACACATAATGAAATGAACAAATGTTCAAAAATACAGAGTGGTTTCCATATTTAGTCAGGCATAGAATAAAGAAAAGTGATTCAAATGGAAAAAATAGAGATTAGCGTACAGCCCTATGCACTAACCCTAAACCCTTTCATGCACTAAATCTTCCTGGGATAAGCTAATTTACACCGATGGTGAAACCAGTGGATGTTTTCGATGGTGCTGTTAGATATAGATGCAGCGATGATGGAAAACTATTAGATAAAGATGCAGAGATGATGGAAAACTTTGGTACATTCACAAATCTCTTACCGAAGAAAGGACAGTAATGTTACATTGATAGAAGATATAAGGTACCACAACCCAGAATAGTATGTGTCATTGAGCAGTTAAAAAGGAAGGCAGTTGCCATTGCTCACAGACATAATATTTCTTGCTAAAGCATATAATGTTTTCTACCACGTGCAACAAATGCCAAGAAATGCCATAAATGGTCCTTATACAAATGAGAAAGAACAATAGATATAGGATTTGCCAATGTTAGATTATGGTTTGAGGAAGCCTAATTATATTTGTTTATCATTGGTATGAATTGTTAATTTCAAAAATATTCATCGAAAGGACAAGATCCTTTGTAAGTCCTATTCAATTAGTATTATTAGTTGTATTTTGAATTAATATAGCATACTAGTTCATTTATCAGCAAATAAGTTATCTGTTATACTAACATTACCTTAACTGTCAATACAACTTTACATTTACTATTGTTTTACACTTGAATTGAAGGTGATATATTTTAGAGGATGTGCTAGCTGCCATTATTTTTTCAAAAATAGTCATCGAAAGGATAGGATCCTTTGTAAGTCCTATTCAATCAGTATTATCAGTTGTAAGCATTTAATATTTTGAATTAATATAGCATACCAGTTCCTTTATCAGCCAATAAGTTATCTATTATACTAACCTTACCTTAACTATCAATACAACTTTACAATTACTATTGTTTTACACTTGAATTGAAGGTGATATATTTTAGGTGATGTGCTAGCTACCGTTATTTTTGTATTTGAATATTTATATATCTGAGTTATATAGATGCATTTTACAGATTATTGAAAAATGTATTTAAATGTTATGGATAGGGAATAAAGTAAGGACTACAATAAAGTAAGCCATGCTTATATATTTTGTTTTTTGTACATTACAAACATATTACTAATAATTTTGTGCTTTGGTTTTGTAGGAGACTTCTATTAGTAAGGGAGATGGACAACAACACAATAGAACATCTCTGTTAGCTGCCTGACGAGTTGCAGTGATAGATTCTTTTTTCCATGACAATAGATTCCTGGTGGTTTGGTTAGGCTATTGAGTATTCTATCCATTCTCTACACAATCACAGTGTAGAGATCACCATGGACGTATGGTCATTTTACTGCAATGCTCTTGAGAGCGACAGCCAGATGGCCTTGATCAACAATATCATGACACTGTGGCCATTGAGGAGCAAAATAATAGTCATGAACTATACGTACGAGGTGACATCATGGGGGTCACAGCTGGTAGATGTAATTCCCAAACATGCCACTGAATTTGCAACTCGAGGCATTCCAATGTCAAGAGTGGTGTTGGATTACAACACACTATTTAGGCTAAGTCAAAGGGCACCCAAACGATGATGCCATTGGATGGGGACCATAGTCAGGGGTGTTTGCAGGTTTCCCGAGTGACTTAAATAATTAAACTTACTTGTTATTTTTACACATGCCCATACATTTGCCATACCTTTTGGGGACCTTCATGTGTGACATATACTATTAAGCTACTTTCCTATTTGATACCTTTTTTATGCTTGTTAAAATTTTATTTTTTCATGATAGATGTAATTTGTTTTGAATATTGGATATGTTGGTTTAGTTTGGAGATTATAAATGTATGCTTCTAACATAAATTAAAAATATATTTATGGATGAAATTTCTAACTTACGGATTTGGAATATAGCTATAAATCATATTCTGATATTTGGAGTGGTTTTATTAGTTTTAGGAAACTAGTGCCATAGGTGTATTATAGACAATTCATTTGAAAGGCTTAAAAGAATAGTTGAAAATTTGGTCAATGGTCATTAGGTTCTTATTACAACATCAAATAACACCAAAAACATATTGAAAATGCAAAAACCATTAGAAGGTATAATTACATTCTATATGATGCATAGGTGCTCCTGCACAAGCTTTTGAACTTGTTTGGCTATTTAAAACTTCTAATTTCAACAAAAAATGTGTTAGGATTCTAACATGTTAACTTGGGTGATATGTTATTAGAATTTCATGAAGATTTTATTGCAAATTCTGTGACTTTAGGGGATTGGAAATGACTTCGGGTGATTGGATATGTTATTAAAATTGGTTAGTATTTTGTGAAGATTTTATCCCTGTTGTTGTTTGCTTGGAGTTTTTTTTAAAGAAGTGTGAATTTCTTTCTATTACCTCTCTTAATTTCTTGTATTATCATCAAAACCCATGAATTATTAAAATGGCACGTAAAAGAGAATTAAGGGGAAAGATTGAATATCAGGAGAGGGGTGTGCATGAAGACCTCTTGCAATAGTTTGATCATTCAACTAATGACACAGTCAAGGCAAAGGGTTTAACACCAAAAGAGGCTAGGGTTAGAATTGCAGATGGCCTGTACAAAAAAGGGAATTATATGAGAGATACCAAACTTGGGATCTCTGGTTTAGAATTGTTCAGAGTAGGGTTTGGTCAAAGACATGCTTTTGCTCCCATGAGTAATGTATGGAAATTTGACCTGGGTAAGCTCATTGTGCCAAACGTGTTCATGGATGCACACATTATGATCCAAGTAGCACATAAATATGATCAAGTCACTAGGGTTGTAAGGGATATAAGTTGAAACCTTTTAATCAGTATTTCAGCCGAGGAGATTAGAAAGGTTTTTGGGTTAAGTGAACCAATTTTTTACCTAGAAAGAATAGATTTTGATGAGTTAAAAAAAAGTATATGATGGTCAGATAGATTATCTCAGAAGTGGTCCTTTGAAGGAATTATACAATAAGATTGGGGGTCTGATTATAGTAGGGCCAAACACACAAGAACCTTTCAAAGTAGACTACTTTAACCCTAAGGAAAAAGCTATGTACCTATCATTATGCCAGGTATTTAGAGAAGATGTTCAGGAGAGGGTGCTAGTACACTTCATGTATATGATGGTTCAAATCTTGCACCCTTTCTTGGCTGTTACTTTTGACTTTTCCCCTTTCTTAGATGAATTGATTCATGAGGGATTAATGGGAATCCTAAATAAGAAAGTATAGAAACCCTTTTTCTGGTATTCCCTATTCATGTGTGTGTTTATGTACAGAGGTGCAAATTACTTTGAAAAAGAGATGGATTTGATGAGGTAGAAGGATGGTGAACAAATGCCTATATAGTTATGGAACCTCAACATGACTTGGGATAGAGTTGAGAACAGTTTTGTTAATTTTGATAGATGTTTTGCATCAAGGTTGAGGCCCTTGTTATTTCTAGAAAATCCTTGAATTTTGAAGGCCTTGTCAGAACTCCTTAGAAGAGGACTAGATGTGTTTCTATGGATCATATTTTTAATTTTCCTGAAGATATTATCAGGAACATTCGTCACCTATTGGAATAGGAGATTAGGAAAGAAAAATGGTTGTTGTATAGAAAGACATTAGATTTTGTGCATAATTTTGTTAGGGATTATGATCCCTTAAAAGATTTCACCCCTTTTGAGAATAAAATAGAAACCTTTATGTGCCATTTTGAGGGTATTATATAGAGCCTAAATGAAAAAAAAGAACAAGTCATGCAATCTGAACCAGATAGAGGGCTAGATTTGTGTTGAGTAAGTCTGCATTTGCGAAGATGTTGCCCCTAGGTAGATATATGGTGCAAAAGAAGAACGGATATAGTGTGGTTATACCTAGACCATGCAGCCAAGAAAAGGCCAAAATAATAGAGGACATCCCTTCCACCTCAAAGGAAGCTGAAATGCAGGATAGAACAGAGGAAATGAAATCAAATGACTATTTTTGATTATATGTTTCTGACTGTAATGATTTCAATCATTCCTTATGAAGTAAAGATACATCTACACAGGCCAGTGCCTTATCCATTGGGAAAATAACACCAAAAAATAGAGCAAATACAAAGATCCTTGAAGAACTTAGCTCATGAACATAAATATAAATACATACACATAAGTCTCTAATAGACTTATAAATTCACAAATTTGACGTGAAGGAGAGGTAAAGACCTAAGATTTATATTAAGTATAACCTTTGATCATTTGTATACAATATACGCTAAATTGCAAGCCAGGAAATAATAGTATCAACCTGTGCTTCTTCTTTATTACTTGACAAGAAATGATAAAAAAATATTACAATCCTTGACTGAGGGTTAGGGTTTTCAAAATTTCTATATTCTCAACACCTCAGACTCTCAATGGCTAATATGATCATGGAAAATCCTTTTATATAAAAGGAAATGCAACAAGCTATCAATCATATTAGGGTTCACAAAACTTTACCCTAAAACTTTACAACAACCCTACTGGGTTTACAATATAAACCTTGATCAAATGTCAGCTTGAGGAATTTACTGGTACCTCCACCTATTAAATACATCTTCACTTGGGAACACAAATTTGAGAATTTCAGCCTTTCTGTTAGAGAATTGTTCCCACTTGTTCTCCATTTGAGTGATCTCGCACTGAATAAAGTCAAACTTGGACCTGGTAGATATTAATGTTTCAATAGTGTGTATGAAGAACAAAGTATTTTCTAAAGATAAAATGCTAGTCATCCTAGCAGAAAAATTACCATCCATCTATCCTCTCCATTTGACTAACTCCTTAAGCTCACCATTTTTCTTGAAAACTCTTGGAATTAGGTCACAGCAAGGGAGTGTCAATTCTTTCTTTAGCAAATTGGATTTCCTTTCAAAATCATCCAAAATTATACTATATTATACAAGCCTCTTTACAGACTGATGCACTGGCTTGATCAATGGATGAGGATCAATTTTCCCTTTAGATAGGAAACAAAATAATCTCACATTTGGGGATCTTTCAACCCACTTATTAAAAATTGGACCCAACTCCTCTTTATGTTTAATCAAATATGTGAGAAATATTTTCAGTCTCCTAGCATGATCAAACAAAATTGTAGGATTCAGATTAGTAGAAAACTGCATCATAGCTTCTGAAACTTTCTCCTCATATTTCTAGTCCAAGAGGCATTTAGTCTTCATGTGTTCATCTCTTTGTTTATTCAGCTCTTCCATGCAGGTCCTCAAATTATTTATCTCCTCAAGCAACTGTTGCTTTTCCCAATTGATCCTTGCATCTATGTTTGCTTCCTAGAGAGGAGATGGTGGGAATTCAATAATAGGACTAGAAGAAGAGGCCACTAGAGGCTTATTAGTCAACATCAACTAAGGTGATCTATGATCCAGTGGTCCTGATAATTGTGCAATCAGCTTGTCCTTCTGGATCAATTCTATCTTCACATCATTGTAAGATTTAAGGATAGTCTCAAATTTTATCCTTAACTCCTCTTTTTCTTGTGCATCCTTTTCTACTACCTTTACATTGAATCGAGTTGTTTCCAAAAAAATGTTTGAGGCTTCCACACCTAAAGTCTCACCAACCCTTTGTACTAGCAAGTTTCCATCATATTCTGAAGAGAGAACCTCTCTTTTCCCTTTATTCTTCTTCCTCTTAAGGGACCACTTGACTAGAGCCGCATTGTCATCAGAGAAAGCCACACCCCTGGTGGCTTGCTCTACCTGTTCTGCAATAGATAGGGTCTTCACTTTACTTTTTATGACTGAGTCAAAAACAATTGCATCTGCAATATCCCACTCAGGGAGTATTAAGACTCCTACAGTATGGATCATGGCTCTTCCTTCCTCTGAGATTATCTTCTCAAATTTATTCATCATTTCCCCCTTTGTCTCATTCTCAATTATAGCCATATCCCTATCAGGGAATTCTTCTTTCCTTTTCTAACAAATTTCCTTATACTGATTTATTTTCATCCTCTACAAGAACTAAAGAAATGCCCTAGTCTTCACAAACTTATCATCTGAAATAAAAGAGTCACTAGCTTGCTTCAAAATTGGGTCGATTTGTTTACCCTCAAACTCTACCACCGTGAGATCCATCTCTATTCCTTTGGGTGCCTTTGGTATTCCCTCCTGTATCTCATCATTAGACATAAAAATATTTCCCTCATTACTTAACTGCAATAGTTGTTGAGCAACTCCATGTTCATCCAATTCTAAGGGGGATTGGGAAGGAGAGTATATATCTTGCTCTGGTTGAGACTCCTCTTATTTTTTCCTCTTTGAGGAAGGCTCCTCTACTATTGGGTCACTCATAGGTCTCTTCCCCCTAGAAGTAGATGGGAGACTCTCATCTTTATGTTGAGTTGGGAGAATGACACTATACCCCATCCTTAGCTGAATTGCATAAGTTCCCCTTGGGGTCAACTTTCTATACCCTGGCTGACTCAAAATCTTCCTAGCTCTCTCAGGATCTACTCTACTTACTGCAGCCCTCTTTTCATTTGTTGCTTGCATAATTCCCTCAAAAATTTTCATGAGGGAATCCACCTTCTTTGCGCATGGTTGAAAAGCCTTCAGTGGGTCATACTCCTTATCAAAGTTTCTCATAAAATCTATAATCTTCTTGTAGATTACCCATTTTTATTTCTTGATTTCTTAAGCTTGAAGATCAAACTCATTTCTTGAGCCTGAAGATCAAACTCATTTCTAATTACATCCTCAGGGAAGTTAAACTAGTGTTCCATAAGAGCACACCTTATCTTTTCTCTGAACACTCCAGAAATGAATCCCTCATTGTTGGAAAATCTTTCCATAGTTGTAGCCATTTTGTAGGGTTGGAGAACTTGATTCAAGTGTACCAATCCCTTCTTGACAATGATATACTGATGGGCTATTGTAATATCTAGGAACAAAGTTCCCCTTCCCTTTCTTGTCAGGGTTGTCTCCTGTAGATCACCAATTTGCCTCAAAATCTCTTCATACCCTATTTTCAATGGAACTTGGTAAGGCAATATGGAGGGTGCTTTTTTACAACCTTATACTCTAAAAGTAGTAGAAACTAGATATAAAATTATATCACCAAAGTTATGCACGATGGTGATATCTTTGCAATATTCATTAGGCCTAATTAGCCTTATCAACTCCATTGGAATTCTAGGATTCTCAAAAAATAATAATGTTCTAAGCCTTGAAGAAATTTTTTTGTCAAATACAAGGAAACTAGCATCAGTCCTGTCCCATGACAAATCTATAGTCCATAACTAGACTAGCAATATTTCTCCATTCTTCTCTTTGACAATATCCATTGTCTTGCTGAAAAACTCCTGACCCTTGTACAAAAACATATGCATTAGCATAGAATGCCATCCAAAAGGCTTGTTCATCTTCATGTTTTTCATTCCCATTAATCCTTCATGGATAAGATCTGCAAGGTAAGGGGCAAAATCAAAAATTAATGCCAGTTGTGGGTGTAAAGACTTTACTATCATGAACATGTAAGGAATTGGCATGTGAGTAGCCTCATCCTCTCCAAATATCAAAGCCAAAGACTTGTATACATCCTTTGCTCTTAAACTAAATAGGTCCAACCTGATAGGCTCAGGTGTACTTGGGCTAACCATGCACATGGTTCTGATTTCACCAAAGAAATCTCTTAAAGGCCCTAACCTCATATAGTCCCTTTATGCCTCATAAATCTCATTGAATTCCCCAAAGTCAATCTTTTCCAATCCAACAGAAGGGTTGTTTAACAAGAAGACATCTCTGATCTCATCTTCTATAACACTTATCAAATCCTTTCCATTTATATCCTTGATAGATATGGTAACAGGGTCATAACATTTAGCAATTTGTATCAAAAGGTCTGCATCCATGAAAACCCCAAGTACAATCAGTTTTCCTATGTCAAATTGCCAAATATTACTAAGAGGAGCACATGAATTTCTCTAAGAGTATGTAGCGCTAAATAAAACTAGGCCATTGTAATTCTTTCCCACCTTCGCATCTATCATCCATAATCCCCTGTCATACAGTCCCTCATTTACAAAGTCTCTAGTGTTTTTTGGGACCATTTCTTTTATTCTAGATGGCCCATTCTTTGAATATGGTAGCAACTGCATTAAATCCTCAAAAAGCCCCCTATCCTTATACTCTATTTTTCCTGAGAGATGTCTTATTGGCGGCATCTTAACTAGGGTTTGATGAAACATATGAATACCAGAACAAAAAACAAAAACTACCCGTATACCACAAGATAGTAATAATAGACAAAAATTAAACACTTAGACTTTCTTCTTATAAAAAACTATGTACTTTCAAGATCAAACTAGCCTACCAGATGCCTAAGATAATTCATTGTTGACACTCGCAAAGAAAACCAATTCACTGGTAGAGGAACTTGAAAGAGAAGCGTTGTCTTTAATAATCAAATTAGATTATGTAATCGTTGGAAACCCATCGCACCTCACCCACATGAAACTCATTAAGTCTTCCATTATTGAAAACTGGCGGCTTCAACGTTCACAAGACATGAAACAACAACCATCACAAAATAAAATTTGAACTTGAACCTTTCATTTTCCTTCTTTCCAGCGCATCAGATGGCTCACAAAAATCATCATCATAATGATTTAACACCCAGATCATTTAACACGTAGTCCGTTATCGACCAATGAGAACAAATCAAATTATCTGTTGGAGCTTTTCCTTGCAGGACCAAACTTGAATCAAATAGATGGGCTTGATTCTCAAGGTAGGCACTCAAGTTTGACAAGAAAACAGTCCAATTGATGAGGATTGAAAGGAATCCTCCTTCTTCTTTGAGCTCCACATCACTTAGGTAGGTTTTTCCTTATCTGCACACTCAAGACACCTCATGATAAACAATAGGCCTACAGATAGATTATTGTGGAATAGTCTTCAAACCCTTATAGGTATCCTATACCCCAGTGAAGCCAATTCTTATGCAATAGCCCTACTTACATAGAGTGAGTATGAAAACTAGAGACCTATCCTAACAACATGAAAGGGAAAGGGTAGAACTAAATGTAAATGATTTTGGGATGGGTTTGAAAGGACCCATGAGATACCCTAAGTCCCTCATAGACTAGTGCCTTGTCCAATGGGTCACAGAGTCAAATACCCTATAGCAAAAGATAGCTAGGAAATAAGAAAGAAATAAATTTAATGTGTTGATGCCTAACATCAATCACACACCATGACCAAACCACACTTCAACAACCCACCTGTGTATTCAAGTATGTTATCACCCATCCAAAGGTTTTTAACCCTCCTCTTAGAAGAGACCTATAAATAGATAATACATTAACTAGCATCCACTAGAAGACAAGCATGACATATCTTTGACACCTCAGCTCATACATACATGAAAACTAATCCTAAACAAGTTATCTCTATGAAGACAATTCCACTTGCAAACACATAGGAAATGCAAATAGCAAAATCAAACACCCTTGATGTATGATTAATGAATTCAGAATTCAAATAGAGATAGCTTCTTAATAGTAAGAATAAATTGAGTCCTCATACATAAGACAAATCAATTATAATATATATTATATTCTCTGAAACAACAAAGGAAGAAAGAACACCTTATATGCAGAGAGAAGGAGAAAATCTGTAGGACAAAACCTTTCTTGGAACCAATTCTCCCAAAATTTATAGAAGGAACCCTTACAAAATAAAATATTTCACTACTTATACCACTAGCTGCCTTGGAATCTCAAAAGTATTTAGGATGCAACAAGCTTCAGATAGCTAGGGTCAGGGTTTCAACAAATACACCAACCCTAATTACAACAAAAATTACTGCAAGGGCAGGAAATCAAGCAATCTTGGAGAAACAGATCCAGAAAGATCCGCAATCATGAAAATCTATGAGATTAGGACCAAGAACCAAGAAATTTTCAATAAAAACCACTCTGTCTGACCACCTATAGCACAAAACCATCCCTTGTAGTACAACAAAACATCCTACAACAATTGATCATGGTAATCTGGACGACACTGCAACCATCAGCAAAACCAAAAAAATCAAATCCGGCCACTAAAACATTTAATTTCAGTCCTTTCTATCACTAGAAACCCTCAAAAAATTCAAATTTGAATTTCAGCGATCACATTCATGGCACCTGCAACATATCAATGGTCAAAATTTAAATCTCAACCAACTTTATATCATAACCATCGGATCTTGCCTTTTCATGATCATTATGTCTTTAACTCAACCAGATACCTCGGGTTTACTACTAGTGAACATGTGACAAGGCTCTTCTTTTTCACGCAATGAAAAAATTAACCTGCCTTTAACTCCGTGACTTAGTGAACAAAGGAAACTTAACTCATCCCAGCTACATCTGGTGAACTGGTGATCGAAGGCTTTTGTCAGTTCGTGAAGAACTTTATCTATCTGTCAAATAGTTTAGCGATTACGCGAATACACACTTGCTGAATCACCAGCCTTTTTAGAATTACACCATCTCATTTTGTGAATGAGCGACAAGCACTAAAAATTGTCAGAACCACCAAAAGACTGAGGAAATTTTAATGGGCCCACAGAAGAAGATCGACAGTTGTCTCATCTTCACATAGACCTTCAAGGTTCCTTTAGATCAAAAGACAACCATCAAATGAAGAATCTTACCCTGCCTTGACAACCCTCTGATAGGATACGAAATCAATGGTTGTCTTAAGATCGCAAGTGTCAGAAAAAACCCATCAGATTACACACCAACCGTCGATGCTCTGCAGTGTCAGAACCCACTGACAAGCT
Organism: Chamaecyparis obtusa; assembly: GCA_027943335.1. Classification (NCBI taxonomy): domain Eukaryota; kingdom Viridiplantae; phylum Streptophyta; class Pinopsida; order Cupressales; family Cupressaceae; genus Chamaecyparis; species Chamaecyparis obtusa. Next base: position 205,510 of record BSBK01009395.1, on the reverse strand, counting down.
GAAAACTCAGGTCCCACTAACAAACTTTGGTCAGATGCTAAATCAATGGACATTGCATGATCTGATAGGGGAGGAACATTCCTCCCACTCTTACACCAGCCACTAGATCAAAAGGAGACTGAGATGCTGGGTCCCACTGACACTTCATTAACCTCTATCAAATCATAAGCTACCACCTATATCATTATCTAACAATTGGTCCACATGTAACACTTCTATAAAAAGGGCCTACCATTTCATGAATCAGTGACTAAAGGAAGGATAAGCCACTTGCAAGATTGCCAGATGTTATGATACAAACCACCAGTATTAGGAGATTATGCAAACACTATGTTCGCGTAATCGCCGAATAGAAAGATGTAACCGCTAGGGACTTAGGGAACTTGCGACTGATAGGAAGAAAAATGTGCACATGCCAAAAGGGAAACTTAAGTGGCCCAAAAAAGTAATGACAAATTAGAATGAGGCCAGGGTAAATTAGGGCTTTCCTACACTAATGGCTAGATTTATGAATATTTGCCAAGGGTTTAAGGCTAGAGACCTAAAAACAACTACAGAGACCAGGGGAAAAAAGCTACAGCCATGAAATTTTTTGCACATGCTAACAGTGGCTCTGTTTGGGGATGATGGGTAACTTGTGTTAGTCCATTTTCTAGTCAATGCAAAAATCCTATGAAAATGGCCTTTTCCCTGCAAGTTTTGTAATGTTGTCTCTTCCCACCCTACTGCAACACAGTTTTATCTTGTGAAGAATGCTCATAGTGTTTCATGGTTTGAGCTCCTGCCCTGTGTTCTTCATTGTGTCACCTTGCTCTAGTCTAAATTGCATGTGTTAAATCACAAAATTCAAAAAGTTTTTCAAGTTCTAAAGTCTGCAGGAAACAAATTTTTAAAATCTGCCACAGTGTCAAAAACCCGTAGCATTTTTGAAAATCCATGATGTTTTCGATCTGTGTGAAAACCCTCGTTGTTTTTGACCTATGCCTTCTAGCTTTTGTGCGCTTATCTTTTGGTGTCAAAAGTCCTGTGTGTTTTCGATCATCCACCATTGTGAAAACCTTGGATATTTTTGATCTTTCACCGAAAACCCTATGTGTTTTCGACCTTGCATTTCTTCTTTTCTGCTGGCACTCCTTGTTCATCAGTCTTAAGTGTGCAAGTGCGATGGTTGGTGGGCCCAGATTCTTCAAGTGGCAGAGGGAGGAGATCGATGGTCAACGTGTGATCGCATAGAATATTCTCACCCCATGTGATCATGCGCTTGCAGTTGATTTTGTTTGTTTCAAGCGTTTCTTTAGTGAAGTGGGCCCAGTGGTTGAAGGGAGGTGAAGGTGTGTGTTCTGATTGGTTTTCGCATGATCGCATGTCAGAGTTTTCTAACATGTGACCATGCGATTGGTTACCTTTTGTGCTGAGGTCCATCGATGATGTAATATGGTGGTCCCACTAGTGGTGATGTGGTAGCCTAGGCTTGGCTATGGCATGATCGCATGTCAGAGTTTTCTGACATGCGATCTTGTGACCAGTTGACACATGTCCTTGGGGCCCGATGGTAGATGGTGATGTGGCATCTTCTAGTTGGTCTGAGGTGGCATAATGGTGAATGGGCCTAGGTACTATTATGAAGATTCCAGATCAATGGTGTTCATGTGATTGTGTGGAATCTTGCCGATCCATGCGATCATGCGACCGGCTGTCAATTTTCCTTGGCGGGCGTAGTGTGACTTCTTGGTGCTTTTGGCGGTGTGGATAAAGTGGCGGCCCGACAAATTTTCTCCTTGTTTGCTAGTTCACATAATGTTTTATCAGTGCCCTAGTTCATTTGGTGATTCAGCGAACAGTGGTTGTGCAATCGCTAAGTTTTTTAGCGATGGTGGACAGTGTCTCACGAACTGGCAGAAGTTCTTCAGTCGCCAATTCGCTAGATAAAGTGAGGCCGATGTTTCGGTGACATGGAGGCTTGTCGCATGTTTTCATAGCCCAATTTTTGGCTATGCGATCATGTGACCACTCTTTGGATGTCATGGTTGCAGAGTTAAGGTGGGTTCATGGTGCCCATATTGCCGAGGTGTTTGGTTTTGATTGGCTGCTTGCTGCTGAGGTGGCTGAAGACTTTTCAAAGGGGCCCGCGACTGTTGTGAGATTAAATGCAGATCACCCAATTTTTTGGGAGGGGGTTGGATCTATGGCCATGTTTTAAACTTTTGGAGGTGACCGTTGGAGCTTAGATTCAAACTTGAAGAGGGTTTTCGAGATAAAAGGTACTATTTTTAATGCTTTTCTAGCGGATTTCTTGCTAGTTTGATCGGTGGCATGGTGATTCTGTACCCAGTGATGAATCTTGGTGGTGTGTTGCATGTTTGCATAGCCTAATTTTTAGCTATGCAATCATGCAACAACCTTTGTTTTGCATGGTCTTTCAGCAGTTTGGCTATATGCGATGAGTGCGGTAGCTTAGTTGTAGTTGCAATAATGATGAAGAGGATCTGTGCAGCCATCCTGATCTGATTTTGTCTACCTGGGATGTCTTGCCAATTTAAATGCAGTGGATTATTGTTTTGGCGTACGTGGCTAAGGTTTTGATTGATGCCAGAGATCTCTATGTTTTGCACATGCGAAGTCTTCAGACTGGCTCTGGCATTGAAGTTGTTCTTCCTACAACAAGAAATCACTTTTACTTGTGGTCGCAGTTAGCTTGTGGTGAGGAAACCAATGCAATTGTACACCTAATTTCTTCCTGAGTTTCCAATCTTTTCTGCAAATTCTCATTTCTTGTTGTACTTAGTGGCTGTTGTAGACTTAATTTTACCCTAGTTACTCATTGCTTGTTGCATCCTACTATTTGGGATTCCAAGGTAACCAGTGGTATAAATTGTAGGTTGTTCAATTTTGTAAGGGTTCCTTCTTCTGCAAATCTTTGAAGAGAATTGGTTCCAAGTGAAGGGTCCTTTTCCTGTAGATTTTTCTCTTCTTCTTTTCATATAGAGTGTTCCTCTTTCTCTCATTGGTTCTGAGAACACAATAAAAATTGTATTAGATTTGTCTTATGTATGAGAAGTTAATATACTCTTACTGTTGTCAAGTTATCTCCATTTGAATTCTGAACTCATTAGTCATGCATCAAGGATGTTTGGTTTTTCTACTTTGCATTGCCTGAGAGCTTGTGGATGGAGTTGTCTTCGCAGAGATAACTGGTTCAGGGTTAGTATTCATGTATGTATGAGCTGAAATATCAAGGATAGGTCATGCTTGTCTTCCAGTGGATGCTAGTTAATGTATTGTCTATTCATAGGTCTCTTCTAAGGGGAGGGTCAAAATCCTTTGATGGGTAATAAATTATTTGAATACACAGGTGGGAACTAAGTTGAGGTTTGGTCATGGTGTGTGATTGATGTCAGGCATCAACACATTGAGCATATTGTGTTCTTGTTTCATAGATTTCTCTTGCAATAAGGTATTTGACTCTGTGGCCCATTGGATAAGGCACTGGTCTATGAAAATCTTAGGGTATCTCAGGGGTCCCTTCAACCCATCTTTAAAATCATTTCCCTTTAGCTCCACCCTTTCCCTTTCTTGTTGTTAGGATAAGTCTCTAGCTTTCAATCTCATTCCATGCAAGTAGGGCTATTGCATGAGATTTTCTATCATCAGAGTACATGATACCTATAAGAGATTGATTGCTATTCCACATTAATCTGTCTGCAGGCCTTTGGTTTGTCATGAGGTGTCTTGAATGTGTAGATAAGGCAATACCTACCTGAGTGATGTGGAGCTCAAAGAAGGAGGATGTTCTCTATCTTCATCAATTAGATTATTTTTCTTGTCAAGCTTGAGTGCCTAACCTATGATCCAAGCCCAACCATTTGATTCAAGTTTGGTCATGCAAGAAAAAGATCCAACAAGATGGCGACTCTGCTAGGGAGAATAATGAAAAAGAAAAATACTTGTTAGGATCTCTAGTTATGGTTATATTGTAAAGTCAAAATCTTTATTGACCAGATTGATTTGCCCATCCAAGTCACCAACAAGATGGCAACTCTGCTGGGGAGAGTCTAGAATAGAGTCTGAAGTAAAAAACACAATTGTAAAATCTTCTCACCGAGTTGTGAGTGGTGGCTCTAATTTTTCTCTGTTTGATCAGTGTTTCTTCTGATAAACAGTGCATGTTATCCTGGTGAGTTTTGGTTGGTTGGAAGAGATACACAAATCAGTGAAATAATTTCCTCTTCAAGGAGGTGGCAGCTCTACATTGCAAAATCTGATGGAGCTACATGGTGAGCTCTAGATCTACCCTACTTCCAGCCAAAGGTCTTCTGCTGCAAGATTCCTAAGTATTTTTCAAAGATCTGAAATGTCTCCTTGTTAAGTGGTCAAGCACTAGGAAAAGGAGTAAGGTGTGAGTAGAGGTTTGCATGCTTCAAGTTTTTAGTTGTAATTTTATGGAAGTATTGCATTGATAAGTTGTAATGGGTAAGCTTGAGGATGAGCTTACATTATTAGACCAAGGCATCCTTAGAGATTGCATAAAGTTGGTAAGATTGAAGGTGGGGTGTAGACAGGATCTATCCATATCATTGTTCTATGATAGATTTTGTGGTGCATATGATGAGCTTCCTGATGATGTTGAGTTTCCTGAATCTGAGTTTATTAGTTTATTCTTGGAGCTTTGTTTTCATGAGTCAACCGATTGGTCAAATGCATTGTGGGAAGGGTATTATATATGTGTTAGAGATTGGATACTTAGTGATGATAGCCTTGGGCTTGAGGATGCACTTAGGGTTATGTCCTTAAGTGCTGATGTTGAGAGTGATGAAGATAGTGAGGGTGTGGTGTCTTCATATGAGTCAGATGCAACATGGGAAGAGGAAAGTGATGATGGAAGTGAACATTCTTTGGATAGTGAAGATGCTAAGGATGATTCATCCTCAAGGTATGAAGATAAAGAAAAAATAATTAAATGTGATATCAGTGAGTCTTCATATGGTTCTAATTTTTCTTCATGTGTTGTGAGTCTCCATGAGGTTGAGATGGGTACTGATTTTAAAGTGTTTTCTAATGCTTTATATGATGAAGAATTTGACTATCAACCTATTTTTTGTCATGATGTTCAACAAGGTGTATTGCATGGAGTTATCAATCCTTTATTTGAAGAACATGTGGAGGTCTTAGATTTAGTTGAATCAGGATGCCCATTTTCCATCTGTGGGTATCAATCTAACTATTCATTTGAGGTCCAACCGGTTACACCTGTGAAAATGCAAAGACAGGGTCTAGATGAGACCTTTCAGCAGGCAGAGTATGAGTTCTTTGTGTTTCCAATTGATGGCATACATGAATCAGTGGAGAAGAATAGGTTCTTATCTGATGGTGTTGTTCATGGGTATACTGATTTGTATTTTCATAGTGAGCAAGATGGAGAGAATGCCAAAAGTTTTTACATGCACTGTGAAGAAAGCTACTTTGTTCTTCCTGATATGTTGGTTGAACATGTTGACAAGCCTATGGAGACAAATGAAAAGAAAATGTTTGGTGTGCCTCATGAAGGAAGAAATGAAAATCATATTTTTGATAGAGGCAGGAATTAACTCATGTTTGTTGCTGCAGGTTTTTGTAAAAAATGTACATTCTATAAATATCTTTGCCTTCCCTATTGTGTGTTTCTTTCCTATTCGGTTGCTAGTTTTTGAGTTCCCTATTTTTGTCTAGTGGGTGGTCTGCTCTCCTAGAAATCTTGAATCTTGCATGGGCACAAGTTACCCATCATCTCCAGATAGAGCCACTATTAGGCCATTTTCCAGTCAATGCAAAAATCCTATGAAAATGGCCTTTTCCCTACAAGTTTTGTAATGTTGTCTCTTCCCACCCTGCTACAACACAGTTTTATCTTGCGAAGAATGTCCATAGTGTTTCATGGTTTGAGCTCCTACCCTATGTTCTTCATTGTGTCACCTTGCTCCAGTCCAAATTGCACATGCTGAATCGCAAAATCCAAAAAAAATTTCAAGTTCTAAGGTCTGCAGGAAATTTTTTTAAAAAATCTGCCACAGTGTCGAAAACCCATAGTGTTTTTGAAAATTCATGTTTTCAATCTGTGTGAAAACCCTCATTATTTTTGACCTGTGCCTTCCGGCTTTTGTGCGCTTATCTTTTGGTGTCAAAAGTCCTATGTGTTTTTGATCATCTGCCATTGTGAAAACCTTGGATGTTTTCGATCTTTCACCGAAAACCCTGTGTGTTTTTGACCTTGCATTTCTTCTTTTCTACTGGCACTCCTTGTTCATCAGTCTTAAGTGTGCAAGTGCGATGGTTGATGGGCCCAGATTGTTCAAGTGGTAGAGGGAGGAGATTGACAATCAGCATGTGATCACATGGAATATTCTCACCCAATGTGATCATGCACCTGTCGTTGATTTTGTTTGTTTCAGGTATTTCTTCAGTGAAGTGGGCCCAATGTTAGAAGGGAGGTGAAGGTGTGTGTTTTGATTGGTTGTTGCATGATCGCATGTCAAATTTTTTTGATAGGTGACCATGTGACTGGTTACCTTTTGTGCTGAGGCCCATCGGTGATGCAATATGGTGGTCCTGCTGGTGGTGATGTGGTAGCCTAGGGTTGGCTGTCACATGATCGCATGTCAGAGTTTTTTGACATGTGATCATGCGACTGGTTGACATGTGTCCCTAGGGCCCAGTGGTAGGTGGTGATGTGGTATCTTTTGATTGGTCTAAGGTGGCATAATGGAAAATAGGCCCAGGTACTATTAGGAAGATTCCAAATCAATGGTGGTCGTGTGATCATGTCGAATCTTTCTGATCCATATGATCATGTGACCGGCCGTCAATTTTCCTTGGCGGGCCTAGTGTGACTACTCAATGCTTTTGGCAGTGTGGATAAAGTGGGGGCCCGAAAAATTTTCTCCTTGTTTGCTGGTTCACGTAATGTTTTAGCGGTGCCCTAGTTCATTTGGTGATTCAGTGAATAGTGGTCACGTGATCGCTAAGTTTTTTAGCGATGGTGGACAGTGTCTCACGAACTGGCGGAAGTTCTTAGGTCGCTAGTTTGCTAGATAAAGTGAGGTCAGTGTTTCAGTGACATGGAGGCTTGTCACATGTTCACATAGCCCATTTTTTGGCTATGTGATCATGCGACCACTCTTTGGATGTCGCGGTTGTGGAGTTAAAGTGGGTCCGTGGTGCCTATATTGCTGAGGTGTTTGGTTTTGATTGGCTACTTGCTGCTGAGGTGGCCGAAGACTTTTCAAAGGGGCCTACGACTGTTGTGAGATTAAATGTAGATCGCTTGATTTGCCGGGAGGGGGTTGGATCTATGGTCATGTTTTAAACTTTTGGGGGTGACTGTTGGAGCTTAGATTCAAACTTGAAGAGGGTTTTCAAGACAAAAGGTACTGGTTTTAATGCTTTTCTAGCGGATTTCTTTCTAGTTTGATGGTGGTAGGTGTCACAATTTGGCTTGAGGGTCCTGCTGATTGGTGGCATGGTGATTCCATACCCGATGATGAATCTCGGTGGTATGTCACATGTTCACATAGCATAGTTTCTAGCTATGCGATCATGTGACAACATTTGTTTTGTAGGGTCTTTCAGTAGTTTGGCCATATGCGATGAGTGTGGTAGCTTAGTGGTAGTTGTGATAATGATGAAGAGGATATGTGCAGCCATCCTAAATTGATTTTGGCTACCTGGGATGTCTTGCCAATTTAAATGTAGTGGACTATTGTTTTGGTGTGGGTGGCTAAGGTTTTGATTGATGCCAGAGATCTCTATGTTTTGCACCTGCGAAGTCTTCAGACTGGCTCTGGCATTGAAGTTGTTCTTCCTATAGCAAGAAATCACTTCTACTTGTGGTCGTAGTTAGCTTGTGGTGAGGAAACCAATGCAATTGTACACCTAATTTCTTCCCAAGTTTCTAGGCTTTTCTGCAAATTCTCATTTTTTGTTGTACTTAGTGGTTGTTGTAGACTTAATTTTACCCTACTTACCTATTGCTTGTTGCATCCTACTATTTGGGATTCCAAGGTAACCAGTGGTATAAATTGCAGGTTGTTCAATTTTGTAAGGGTTCCTTCTTCTGCAAATCTTTGAGGAGAATTGGTTCCAAGTGAAGGGTCATTTTCTTGTAGATTTTTCTCTTCTTCTTTTCATATAGAGTGTTCCTCTTTCTCTCGTTGGTTCTGAGAACACAATACATATTGTAATAGATTTTTCTTATGTATGAGAAGTTAATATACTCTTACTCTTGTCAAGCTATCTCCATTTGAATTCTGAACTCATTAGTCATGCATCAAAGATGTCTAGTTTTTCTACTTTGCATTGCCTGAGAGCTTGTGGGTGGAGTTGTCTTTATAGAGATAACTAGTTTAGGGTTAGTATTCATGTATGTATGAGCTAAAATATCAAGGATAGGTCATGCTTGTCTTCTAGTGGATGTTGGTTAATATATTGTCTATTCATAGGTCTCTTCTAAGGGGAGGGTCAAAATCCTTTGATGGGTAATAACTTATTTGAATACAAAAGTAGGAACTAAGTTGAGGTTTGGTCATGGTGTGTGATTGATGTCAGGCATCAACACATTGAGCATATTGTGTTTTTGTTTCATAGCTTTCTCTTGCAATAAGGTATTTGACTCTATGGCCCATTGGATAAGGCACTGGTCTATGAAAAAATTAGGGTATCTCAGGGGTCCCTTCAACCCATCTTTAAAATCATTTCCCTTCAGCTCCACCCTTTCTCTTTCTTGTTGTTATGATAGGTCTCTAGCTTTCAGTCTCATTCCATGCAAGTAGGGCTATTGCATGAGATTTTCTATCATCAGGGTATAAGATACCTATAAGAGATTGATTTCTATTCCACATTAATCTATCTGGAGGTCTTTGGTTTGTCATGAGGTGTCTTGAATGTGTAGATAAGGCAATACCCACCTGAGTGATGTGGAGCTCAAAGAAGAAGGAGGATGTTCTCTATCCTCATCAATTGGATTACTTTTCTTGTCAAGCTTGAGTGCCTAACCTATGATCCAAGCCCAACCATTTGATTCAAGTTTGGTCCCGCAAGAAAAAGATCCAACAACTTGTGCCCATGCAAGAATTCAAAATTTCTGGGAGAGCAGACCACCCACAAGACAAAATATGGGGACAACAAAAATTGGCAACCAAACCAAAGAAACAGGAAGGGAAACACTCAATAGGAAAGGGAAATATTTATAGAGATTTAAAAAAACTACAACCTTACTTAGTGGCCCCAGGCCACCAAGAGAAAACCAGTGACCCTCCTGAATAAAAAATTTGATTTTCATCTACACATGTGACCAACCACCTAAAATTATCTTTCCCATCTTGCTGCCAACATATGTGAATATTCATGGGCCAAAAAATAAAGCCATAATGATCACTGCCCCTATTTTTTTAGTCATAATCATTACATTCATACTCCAAGAAGTAAGGAACATCATTTACTTCCTTTTGATAACTGGAAACAAAAAATTGATCTAGTAGTGCATCAAAAAATAAAGCATGTTGAGCATTATGCACTACTACAAAAATACCTGGCTGAGAAGGGCTTGAATCTTCAAATTTATCTTCATGAATTGCCTCAGCTAGTGAGCAACTTGGTTCCTCCTTGATGTCTTCATGAACTGGATCATGAACCAAGTGAAGGTATATTTCAAAACTTTTGTGACAGGGGAACAACTGATATACATCATTATTTTTACCAAAAGAAGTCTTGCCCTAACTATTGAAGACAAGGTCCTCAATACTGTCACCATCACTGTCATATTTGGCAAAAGAAGGAAAAGGGTATAAACAAGAAACTTGTTGATCACTACAATTTTCATGATAGGAAAAGACACTGTCATGTCCTTCTACCTCTTCTCTTGTAGAGTCACTACATGAGGGGATATCTAGTGAAAATGGAACATCATAATCACTTTGAACACTAGCCTCATTATCAGTGTCAAAGGATAGATCATAGGGGAGCTGTAAATCAAAATCCAAAATAGGGGCATACCTTTGCAATTCTTTAGCCTAAAGTGCTAAAATCTTTTCACTGCTCAATGGACTTTGGGCCTTGATATCATCTTCCTCAGCTTCACCCTTAATGCTGCAAATATCATCCCGGGACAAGAAAACTGTCTTCTCATGTTGACAAGAAGAAAAATCTATAGACAAAAAGGAAATATTGCCATCCTCAGATTCATCTTCAGCATCCTCATATGCACTGACCTCAAAATTAGCTTCATACTCAATACTTTCTTCATAATGAGAATCAACATTAGAAACACTGGCCTCCTCATGATCAACATCAAGAACCACCAGTCTTAGAAATCTTATGTCCTTCTCTAACTGCCAGTTCTCCATTTTCATTCTTGCTAATTCCTTCTTGAGAGCAACAACTTTATCAAAATGCTCAACAAACTTAGCTCTCAACACATCCCAAGAAGGGATTGAACATGAAGGCAAGGACAGGAACCACTTCCTTTCACCATTAGAAAATGTCTACACAAGCAACCTCATAGCAACATCTTTATGTTCAATATCCATTTCACCAAAAAGACCCATGAGGTCATCTATATGCTAGCTTGCAGAAACAAATCCACTAGCCAGGAATCTAGGCAAGCACTCCTCAATCTCAGTAGGAAACTCATTAGGGGCACCTTCAATGGCATCAAAACAAAAGGGCCTATATTCCTCCATGAGGAACTGCCCACTACTACTCATCCCTTTATACAGTGCTCAACACTTGATAGGGAAACATTTCTTTACAACTGATTTTCATAAAGATTAGAGCATATGAAAACCAAAATACCTAGAACTTATGTAGCAGAGATTTTGTTGATTGAAAATAGGGCAGATCTAGAGCTCATCATGCAGCTCCATAAGGTTCTTTACTTTTGTAGAGTCACCACCTCCTTGCAGAGGAAAATATAGTGCTTGTATTGTAGCTTCTTCCAATCACCCAAAACCTCACCATAATTTTCACACTATTTATCAGGGAATGCACTGATCAAATGAAGAAATTAGAGCCACCACTCAACACTTAGTGAGAAGATTTTAGCAAATACTTTATTTTTATATCTAAATCTTTACTATGGCCTCCCCAGTGGAGTTTCCATCTTTTGCGGACTCAGATGGGTAATCAATCTAGTCAACAAAATATTTTGACCTTACAATGTAACCACAACCAGATATTCTAACAAATATCCTTTTTCATTGTTGTTCTCCCCAACAGAGTCACCAATTTGTTGGAGCTTTTCCTTCCAGGACCAAACTTGAATCAAATAGATGGGCTTGATTCGTAGGGTAGGCACTCAATTTTGAATAGAAAATAATCAAATTGATGACGATTGAAAGGAATCCTCCTTCTTCTTTGAGCTCCACATCATTCAGGTGGGTATTGCCTTATCTGCACACTCAAGACACCTCATGATAAGCAATAGGCCTACAGATAGATTATTGTGGAATAGTCTTCAAAACCTTATAGGTATCCTATACCCAGTGAATCCAATTCTTATGCAATAGCCCTACTTGCATAGAGTGAGTATGAAAACTAGAGACCTATCTTAACAACATGAAAGGGAAAGGGTATAACTGAATGTAAATGATTTTTTGATGGGTTTGAAAGGACCCCTGAGATACCCTAAGTCCCTCATAGACCAATGCCTTGTCCAATGGGTCACAGAGTCAAATACCCTATTGCAAAAGATAGCTAGGAAATAAGAAAGAAATAAATTCAATGTGTTGATGCTTAACATCAATCACACACCATGACCAAACCTCACTTCAACAACCCACTTGTGTATTCAAGTATGTTATCACCCATCCAAAGGTTTTTAACCCTCCCCTTAGAAGAGACCTATAAATAGATAATACATTAACCAGCATCCACTGGAAGACAAGCATGACATATCTTTGACACCTCAACTCATACATACATGAAAACTAATCCCAAACCAATTATCTCTATGAAGACAACTCCACTTGCAAACACATAGGAAATGCAAATAGAAAAATCAAACACCCTTGATGTATGATTAATGAATTCAAAATTAAAATGGAGATAGCTTGGTAATAGTAAGAATAAATTGGGTCATCATACATAATAAAAATCAATTATAATATGTATTATATTCTCTGAAACAACAAAGGAAGAAAGAACACCCTATATGCAGAGAGAAGGAGAAAATCTGCAAGACAAAACCTTTCTTGGAACCAATTCTCCCAAAATTTGGAGAAGAAGGAACCCTTACAAAATAAAACATTTCACTACTTATACCACTAGCTACCTTGGAATGCCAAAAAAATTTAGGATGCAACAAGCTTCGAATAAGTAGGGTTAGGGTTTCAACAACTACACCAACCCTAATTACAACAAAAATTACTACAGGGGCAGGAAATCAAGCAATCTGAGAGAAACAGATCCAAAAAGATCCACAATCATGAAAATCTATGAGATTAGGATAGAGAACCAAGAAATTTGCCATAAAAACTAGTCTATCTGGCCACCTGCAGCACAAAACCATCCCTCGTAGTACAACAAAACATCTTGCAGCAATTGATCATGGCAATCTGGACCACACTGCAGCCATCAACAAAATGAAACAAATCAAATCCGGCCACTAAAACATTTAATTTCAATCCTTTCTATCACTGGAAACCCTTAGAAAATTCAAATTTGAGTTTTAATAGTCACAGTCATGGCGCTTGCAACATATCAATGGTCAAAATTTAAATCTGAGCCAACTTTATATCATGACTGTCAAATCTTGCCTTTTCGTAGTCATTATGTCTTTAACCCAACTAGATACCTTGGTTTTAGTCCTAGCAAACACATGACAAGGCTCTTCTTATTCACGCAATGAAAAACTTAACCCACCTTTAACTCCGTGACTTAGTGAACAAAGGAAACCTAACTCTTCTTAGCTACATCTGGCGAACTGGCGACCAAAGGCTTTCGTCAGTTCGTGAAGAACTTTATCTATTTTCCAAATAGTTTAGTGATTACATGAATACACACTCACTGAATCACTAGCCTTTTTAGAATACTGCCATCTCATTTCATGAATGAGTGAAAAGCACTAAAAATTGTCAGAACCACCAAAAGACTGAGGAAATTTTAATGGGCTCACACAAGAAGATCAACAGTTGTCTCATCTTCGCATAGACCTTCAAGATTCCTTTAGATCATAAGACAACCGTCCGATGAAGAATCTTACCCTGCCCTGACAACCCCGTAATAGGATACAAAATCAACGTGTTGGTCCATTTTCCTGTCAATGCAAAATCTTTTGAAAATGGCGCATTTCCTTGCAGGTTTTCTTGAAGTGTCTTGCCCTATGTTCTTCATTGTGTCACCTTGCTCTAGTTCAAAACACACATGTTGAATTGTAAAACCCAGGGAGATATTCAAGTTTCAAGGTCTGTAGGAAATAGTCTCAGAATCTACCTAAGTGTTAAAAACACACAATGTTTTTGAAAACCCATGATGTTTTCAGTCTCCCTGCTACCTTTTGGTCTGCATGAAAATCTTGGATGTTTTTGATCTTTCACTGAAAACCTTGTGTGTTTTTGACCTTGCATTTCTTCTCTTCTACCGGCACTCCTTGTTCGTCAGTCTTTAGTGCACAAGTGTGATGGTTGGTGGGGCTAGATTCTTCAAGTGGCAGAGGGAGGAGATCAATGATTGGTGTATGAGCGTAAGGAATATTCCATGCTCATGAGATCATGCACCTATTGTTGATCTCATTTGTCTCAAACGTATCTTTGGCGGTGGTCCAGCTACCAGGTGAGCTGACTTGGTGGTATCTCATTGGTCCATGGGAGTATGAAGTGGAGTGTTGTTAGTGGGACCAGTCTTCTTGGCATTCAAGCAGATTAAAGTTTAGTTTAATCTTATGGCTGTCATTATATTGTTAATGAAACATGCTTGACCTTTAATGCAGTGGTATAGCGATAGCCGTTGATTCTCATAAGGAGGGCAGGTGGATCCGTTGACACGTATGCATAGTTGGTGCTATTTGATTCATCCATGTATTTTCACAGTGGCTTGTTGTTAGTGGGACCTAGTTTTTGGATGAGTCAGAGGATCCTGACATTTCAGAGCATCAATGGTTGTCACTAAAGTGCGAAGGATTCGTCAGGGCTATGTGAAATCGCATCGACCGTTGATTTTTCTTTACGGTGTAGTGTTTCAACCTATGGGTCAGTTGTCAGGGTGGAATGAGTTGGCATCTTTTGATTGGTTGGTGGAATGACATGTTGGATGTTGTCAGTGGGGCCGGTGTTTCGATGATGTGGGCAATGAGGTGGTAGTCTTGTGGCCTTGTCATGTGTTTGCAAGGGCCATCTTTCAGCCATGTGATCATGCGATAAGGGTGCCACGTTGGTGGGGAGCGGTGACATGGTGCTGATGTGGAGGCTTTTTGCATGTTCGCATAGCCCTTTTCCTGGCTATGCGATCATGTGATAACTGCTTGGATGTCACGGTTGCTGATGTGCTAGTTTTTTATTGGCTGTTGACTTTTTGAGGGGCCCATGATTGTTGTGAACTTAAACATAGGCTGCTCGATGTGCCGAGAAAAGGATGAGATCTACGGCCATGTTTTAAAATTTTGGGGGTGACCGTTGGATTTCAATTTCAAATTTGCAGAGGGTTTTCCAGCAACAAGAGGTACCAGAATTCAATGCTTTCATGACCAGATTTGATTGGTTTGGTGGCACTTGCTATTGCAGTGTGGTCCAGGGTGCCATGAGTGTTTGCAGGGATGTTTTGCTGTGTGGGGAGGATAGTTTATTGGCTCGAGATGTTTTGATGGTCTAGTCAGACTAATTTTCATGATGAATTTGTGATCCTGGGTACAAATTTGAAGATTTTGTTACCATGAGGATCATGCCTTATTTGTGAAGATTGGTGCTAGTTTTCCCTCCAGCATGTTTTTTGGAATTTTGCTGTGGTTAGCCATTGTAACCCTAGCCCTAGTCACCCTAAGCTTATTGCAATCTCTTTGAGATTCCCAAGGTGGTTAGTGGTATACATTTTTCATTTTTTGACTGTGTAAGGGTTCCATTCTGTTTGGTTCCTGTGGGAAGTAGTAAACTCTGTCACATTGTAGGAGGCTGAATAGAACTTCTTTGCATCTTTTGCAGGTTATTGAAGTGGTAGTCTCATTTCTGGTATAGACATGTACATGCCTCATCATACTTAATATAACTATTCTCATGCTTTCAAGTCTCTCCTTGGTGTCAATCTTATGAGTTTTGGATTTTTTGGTCCATTACATTGGGTTGCCTCTATATATGTTCTAGTCTTTAGTTCTTGATCTAGGATCAAGTGAAAGATACTTTGGATAGGGCATAGATTCATTAGATTCATCTACAGAAGGATCTTATAAGTAGTGGATGGGCTGGAATAGTTATATTTATGGCTTTGAGTCTTTGACAGTAGTTGGTTCATGTTCTACATTTGTTTTTGAGTGCTGCCCAATAGATAATGGCACTGATCAAGGACTAGTACATTTAGTTGAGTCCAATGCTTGATGGTCTTTGGCTATTTCCTGCATCTTTGAATATCAATACCATTTCAAGTCTTTACCCTTCACAAGGCCATTTTATACCCAATAGCAATTAAGATTCAATAAATGTCTGGTTAACATTTAGTAGTCTCTTGCTATCATCTACTTTGTTTAATCTAGTCCAAAGTCCCAAAATGCCATAAGTTACTAGATTAGCAGCACCCGCCATGGTTTTGCAAAGCCAAAAGTGAAGAGGGCAGTCTTGTCCCTATAGTTGGTCCAGTTATCTTGCAGAGCTCTCATACTTGGAATTAACCACTCCTAACATTAGTCTCAAGGCATATTGGTATCCCTAAGTGGTGTAAGCATTTTTGAACACCAACACAATGACTGTCTTAAGATCACAAGTGTCAAAAAAAACCCATCAGATTACATGTCGACCATTGATGCTCTGTAGTGTCAAAACCCACTAACAAGCTGAAAACTCTAGTCCCACTAAAAAACTTTGGTCAGATGCTAAATCAATGGATGTCACATGATCTAATAGGGGAGGAATATTCCTTGTGCTCTTACACTAGCCACTAGATCAAAAGGAGACTAAGATGTCAGGTCCCACTAACGCTTCATTAACCTCTATCAAATCATAAGCTACCACCTGTATCATTATCTGATGACCAGTCCACATGTAACACTTCTATGAAAAGGGCCTACCATTTCAAAAATTAGAGACTAAAGGAAGGATAAGCCACTCATGGGATCGCCAAATGTTATGATATAAACTGCTAGGATTAGGAGATTATGCGAACACTATGTTTGCGTAATCGCCAAATAGAAAGATGTAACCGCCATGGTCTTAGAGAACTTGCGACTGATAGGAAGAAAAATGTGCACATGCCAAAAGGAAAACTTAAGTGGCCTGAAAAAGTAATGACAAATTAGAATGAGGCCGGGGTAAATTAGGGCTTTCCTACACTAACGGCTAGATTTATGAATATTTGCCAAGGGTTTAAGGCCATAGACCTAAAAATAACTAGAGAGACAAGGGGAAAAAAGCTACAGCCATGAAATTTTTTGCACGTGCTAACATTATCCATGTGGTGTATAGAAACTCATAACTAAAAATAGGCCCACCTCAACAGGTGTCAGATTGTCATCATTTTGCAAGTCAAAAAATCTGACAACCGAGAGCCTTGAGATAAAGCGACAGCCACAAGATTAAAGTGAATCAGATGGTGAGAGAATAAATGCGAAAGACCAAAGTTTGAGGGAAATTTATTAAAAAGTAATTTCATTAAAACCTAACCGTAAAAAACATGGAGCGGACAATTTTAAAGGTTTATAATGGCACATGTCTTATTTGTACCTTCAATGAATGAAAAAGTAACGTTCAATCATAACAAGGCTTATATCAATTTAGGGTTTACATCCTCTTTGCTCCTTGCTGGGTATAAGAGTTTATTAATTTTTTGAAACATGAGGACCCAAAAATTTTGTAGTACTAACATGGTCCTTGAGGAAAAATGAAAACAACAAAGGCCAAAAAATTGTGAGAGGTGATCTTACACGCAAGCTTCTAGTAAAAAAGGGTTGGTTAGACGTCAATTGTTGAGGCATCGGCCATGACCTTGGAAATAGCCAAGCTCAGCATGAAGGTGGTAGAGAGAGATGCCAGGGAAAAGGAAGAGCTCATAGTAAAGTTAGAGACAGTGTTGAAAACCTATGGAGAGATGAAAAAGGAGATTAGTGAAAAGGATAAGATGGTAGTAGACTTGAGAAAGAGGTGTTGGTACTTAAAATTGTAGATGATCAAAACTCAATCAGAAAACTCTGATTTATAACTCTAGCAGTCCCAATAGATGCATCAGCAATAATCAAGAGTAATGTGTTAAGGATTTTCAATCCTTCTTCTCTTTGAGCTTAAAGCTTCAGGTGGGTATTACCTTTTGAAGATTGAATTATTCAAATATCACAACTATGATCTGTATAATTGATACAGATGTAATCATATAACTCGTACAATTTAAAGTAAATCATTTTACTTTGATTGATGGTGAAAAAAACTACAAAATAAGCATAGACTAGTGCCTAATCCTAGGGCACCAGAGTCAATGAATGAACATCTAATAAAAATCTCTCAAATCAAACACACCCAAACCCCCGATAAGATGCCTTGCAAATTACCTTCTTATGCAAAAATCATATCATCTAATTCATGTATGAACATAGAAATCTTAGAGACCTCACTCAAGATTTATCCCTCCCTTGAAAGGAACTCAAATTTCAACCCCACTATCTACCTTGTAGAAAGATATGTCTAAAATGCCTTGCAAATTTAAACATATAGAGAAATCAAAACCATACATGAAGACAATAATAAATATACATGGAGATTTAGTATATTTTATTGATAAACCTCTAGTTTCAGTACATTCAAAGAAAAATGGATTCTTGAGAATCAAAGCCTAGATCTATAAAATCCTATGACAATACATATTTCACCACCCTTTGGTGTGAGAGAGAAACAACTATATATAGAGAGACCACCTTGGGATCCTTGAGAAAAAAGGATGCAACAAGCTATGGGTGGCTCTAATAGTGACTTGCACTACAATATAAAAGTTTTAAAGCATATAATAGAAAGAGAGAAAATGGTGCCAATCTTGTTTCTTCTTGGATTTTGAACTTCCACTTTGAGCTGCACCTTTGTCTGTAGGTATTCAGATGCAACTACTAAATTTTGTTGTATGAATGATGACTGCCTAACCGGCTAACTTACATCATCCCCTATATGATCAGTTGCTCTTCCTGTTCTTGTAGATCAGGTGCACTAATGTTTTCATTCATCATCCAAGTCATTCAGGTCATTTGTTGTAGGCCTACTTATCTCACGCTTTGTCATGTTGTCCCATGTAGTAACATGATCTTCTATTGGCCATGGGAATTGTTGAATGCTCTACAATTGCTTCTTTTATCTTTCCCATCCTACATCAGCAATTTTTTTTACATCTGTGGTGAACTTGCTAATGTCCATTTCTACCCCAATAGCTTCATCCAAAACTATGTTAAAGTGATCTAGATCAACATCATTTTTATCTTTAAGAAAAGCCTCTTTCTTAGGTAGTAAGAGATCAAAATCTGACCTCCATGTATCCAACTTCTTTATTTCTCCCTCCTCTATTCTGGTTCAAGGAATGAATCTATTGAAATCAGGTCCAAACATTTCCATTTTTGCCTCCACCTGATTTGCCTTGCCCTTGAAGAAAGAGGAAACAAGACCAATCTTTGCAATTTCAGTTCCCACTTGTAATACTACATGTGGGATCTCACTCCTTAGAGACTCTACTGCTGCCAGTGTCTCAAACAATGACTCCCTTGTCGACCAAGTTGTATTATAGGTACTTGAAATAGAAACAAAATTTTTTACCTCACTTTGTAAACTAGACAATTTATTATATGCAGTATAAATTGTGTTTGCCTTATCCTTCAAGACTTCTATCCTATGCTGCAAGATTTTCAACAGGGACTGGACTATACTCTCAGTCTTTTCCTTGTTCATCCTTTCTTCTATAGCAGAAAATTCTTCTTCAATTACACCTTGTACCTCTCATAGTGTAGGCTATTCTATTGGTGTAGGGGCAACTTGAGGCATGTTGAAAATTTTCAATTCCAAGTCCTCTACAGACTTTTCTAGCTCTTTTCCCTTCATTATCAAAATCTCTCTATCTTTCACTAATGCACTATAATCATTGAAATTTTTTTGATGCCTATTTGATAATTTTTTGGTTTTATCTTCATTTAATCTAGCAAATTGAGTCAGCACCTGTGAGATCTCAAGATCTCTAGTATTGTGTATTGACCATATCATCTTATCACCATCCATGTTCTCTTGTATGTTCAAAAGAGAAGGCTTCTGATCTTTTGGGTACAAGCTCCACATAGCCAATGCCTTATTCTTAGGGTTGTATCCAAACTTATGTTATCCTACTTTCTGATTTGGTCAATTATAAAAGTTGAGGCCAAATCCCACCTAGGTACAAGTAGCATGTTACTGGCTTTTACTAATCACCTGGCTTCTTCTGGAGTTATGGTTTCAGATTCAGGATCATAATCCCTCAAGGCTTCAATGGCTTCATCAGGTATCTGGACATCTTCTTTTATCTAAACATTTGAAGCTACCTGTTGTTGTTTATGCCATAAAAGGAAGTGCTTGAATTCATTTGACTTGATGAAATTATCATCCTTCAGGAAGGCATCCTGCTCAAGCATTCTTTCATCTTGACCTAAGACCAAAGGTAACTCAACTAATTCTATCACTACTTTCTATTTTCTTTTGTCCTCTTTGATCCTATGCCTAAGCTGATGATCATGGTCTCTATCTCCTAGAAACAAAGCTTTCACTCTATCTCCCTTCTTTTCTTTGACCATAGCTAGTGAAGATTCTCCTACTTGCAGCTTTTGCTTCTTCTCAGGAGTCTCACCAGTGTCTTGAGAGCTACGAAGCTCTCTTAAGTCCATTATTATATTTTCCTCTCCTTGTTGAGCAGTAGGAGATCCTTGTTCCATAGTAGGAGGGCTATAGATTAGGTAACCTCCATCACTATCTTCATAATCAGACTCTGAATGCTTCTCCTTCTCTTGATTCTTATTGTCAATTTGGTCTTCAATAGAGTTGACTAATGTTTGGTAATTATCCATCATCATCTCCAATCTCTTCAAATAAGGCATAGTGGGATAGAAGCCTCCAAAGGGAATCCCTTGTACTTTCAATTTCTTCTCATACCTCATCAATTCATTGAATTGATGTATTATTTTTTCTATCACATCCTCTTCAATTATGTTACTAATAAGATCCTCTTCAGGATACTCCTCATGTCTCTTATTTATAGGAATGGTAGGAGTGTAGTACTTTCTAGCCATAACTATGAAACTCTCTGTATCAACATATCTAGGTGCTGCAACATTCATTTTGAATTGGCCTAGCCAATCATTTAACTTGGAAAATGCACTCTTCCCAATTATGAAGTTTCATACAGAAAAGTACCTGGGGGTAAATGTACCCTTTCTGAGGGAGGCCAAATGCTCTTTATCAGTTAATATTAGTTGCCAAATAATCTCCAAGAAAGCAACCCTTGTTGGAACAAAGAATGGTAATATATGAGGTGGTTGGGGGTACCCATAAAATCTTATTATGGTGTGTGTCCCTTCATAGTAAAAGTCCCCCCAGTTGTGTCCTTTAGGCCATTTGTCAATAAATTGACAAGGTCATAGCAATTGTAGAGCCTTTACTGGCAGCCTGCAAAGATCTAACCCTAGTTCAAGCATGATTGGTCTCACCATCCAATTTTGAAAAGCACAAAAATCACTAGGGAAAGTAGGGCTCCAAGCTCCTATCCAAAACTATACTGGATTGGGTTGACCCTTCCATATCATTCAAGGATGTAAGTGCTCTAGATTCATAATGTTGTAATTATGGAACAAAATGAGGTGCATTAACAATGAGTAATGCAGAAATTTAGGGGACTCTTCCCTGTTTCTTATTGCCTCCAATCCCATGTGCATTTTATTAGTGGCATACCCGATGCAGTCATAGCCTTTGTATGCATGTGTTGGGAGTCCAATACCATCATCAAAAGGTCAGATTTAATCCTATCTATCCCACTATCTACTCCAAGTACCCTACACAAACCATATGCAATATACTTTACATAAAAAGCCAAATCTTTGTAGAAGTAAGGGGTTGATCTAGCCACTGGTGCAATGTAATTCCTATTGCCTTGGTGAACATGGCTTTGAATCTCCTTGGCTACAAGGATAGATTCTCAAGTATATCTATTGGCCAGGGCTTATAGGTTAATTTCTATGACCATGGGGATATTAATGCCAAAAGCCCTCATGAAAGAGCTCCTATCCAATGTAACTAGGGCTGAACCATCATGTTTTCTTATCATTGTAGACAAGGGGTCATGTTGTCACTGGGGATTACACCTGAGTATGGTTAAGTGTAAAACCTAGCAATCCCATGAAACATGGGACTAATCCTAGGCTGTGGGTAACCTATGAGAGAGTAGACCTCCAGATTAGGGGCTGGCTTCCCCCTTGAATCACCTGAAATTGAACTAAACTTTGATGGAAAAGGGAGAGAGAGTGCATGAAAATTGAAACTAACTAGGTGATTCACCAAACTTTGATAGATCCACAAATTGAAAACAAACTCACAATATGATTCAAAACATAACCTGAGCATCACAACTCCTCCCTAATCTGATTTTTCCCTTAGAAATAACCAGGTGCTGGTAGTAAATGAGAAAAGAAAATGAATTCCAAAAACCCAAATACATTCAAATGCACACAGATTGAGACCTTAAGAAATAATAGTGCTTGTGAACATCAAAATGAATAAAATATCAAGTAAAGGACTAATTTTTTATCACAATACATGACATCAAATCCACCAAAATAACTCACAAAGCTATAGGAATAAGAAGGATAATTGCTATAAACTAAATTGAAGGGAGCCAAAATATAGGTTTCTTCTCCAGAGCTACAAACATTAACCTCCAAGAAAGAGGGAAAGAAGAACTAACTTCAATCACAGAAGTCAGAGGCATAAAAAGTAAACCTAAGAATCTGCATCATGACCCACACCTCCTAAAGATAGAAAATAACTGCATATAGGGTTATAAAATCTTCATAAATCCGGATGCTAGATTCCTAAGATTCTAGGGGGGCAAGGAAAGTGGGGCCCCAAAAAGGATGGTCAAAGGGAAAGACCCCACCCAGTAAGTCATGCACCATAAATGATATGCTGACAATGGTTTATAAAAACACCACTTGTCAATATCTTACAATAACATGCATGCAATCAATTATCATTCTAAAATTAACCCCTATTGAGACACAAAACGGATTTAATAAGCCTCCAAAAATGGTTCTCAACCCAATATTAAAAAGGGGAAAACACATTTTAAGAGTATCTATATTTTTACACATCCACCTATGCTAATAATATGGATTATCACATATTTGAAATATTCTCACCCAAAAGAAATGGGGAAAACATAAATCCATCTACATACATCATGTACCCTATCGTATTGTATCCCAACCTAATGAATTATCAAAATTCCCACCAAAGCTTAAGATACATAGAAAAATAAAGATTAATGAATCTCGACCCAACAAAGGGGAGAAAAAGAAAATATTGAAAGCCGTTATTCAAAACCCCTCTGTCGCTGGCACTATGAACCTCCTCCTTCGACAATTGGCAAGTTTCCAATTCTGCTAGCAGTTCTGCGCTAGATGCTCGAGCTTGGCTTTTGAAACATCTATTCATGGCTTCGTATTGTCATCGTAAGTATTGTCTTTCAGCACTCTTTTCATGCTCATTCTTCCTCAAAAAAAATGTGGGCACAATACTTGGGTATATTGTTTTCTCTAAACTGATGCTTTCTTCTATCTCTACATTATGAGGATAGTGTGATGGTATTGCTTTGAATTTGATATCATTGCTTGTTGTATCTTGTATTCATAGCTTGAAAGGACTTGGGCATCACTACTCTGTATTTTGCTTATAATTTTGAGGGGACTAAATGTGTTTGAGGGGTTTTGTGCACTTTTTCATTGTAATCCTCTGCATTGTATTGACTTCTCTATTTTATTACTTGGTATTCTGATGGCATTGTATTGACTGCTTCATGTCATGTATGGCCCTAAGGCTATCAATGTATAATTTGATTTATTATTTACTGGCCCAGTGGCATTGCACCGTGCCCTGTTAGGGTATTCAATAGTTTGACTTATGGCAATCCCCTTGGCTTTCAAGGACATGCACACTGTACTATTTAATGCCATGTCCCCACTGGTACTTCATTGTCTCTTCTTTGATTACCACCATAATGCATGTGGTCCAAGCTTAATGGGTGCTAGTTTGAATCTATTGTTATAGATTGTGGCTCTCGGCATTCATGTCACTATTGTAACTGTTCCATATGTGTAGAGGCACTATTGAGTCCATTTCTTATGTCATGCCCTAGCTCATAGTGGCATAGTGAGATGTGTCATGCACTCACCCTTGTATCTCCATGCTGTCACCATTATTGTTTAACACTAGCACAATCTCATGATGTTACCGTTATCATGCTTCATTTGTTATATCATGCCACTTTGACCATGGCGCACATGCACTCTATTTGTGTTTGTTGGCACATCCTCAGTTGCTGATGTAGATTGATTTTGATTGACTACTCACTATTTGATGTTTGGTATCATGCTAGCTCACGGGTTGCCATTGTGACTGTATTGACATCCTTTGTGCCCTATGGTGCTTGATCAAACTATGAGCTATGAGTTTCCTTCCATTCATGTTGTCAATGCTTTCAGTTATCAACTAGTTGTGGAGCCTATGAATTCTCCTTTTGTTATGATTTTTCAATGCTCATTACTTCACTTTGATGGCCCATGAGCTCGAGCATGGCTCCTCTACATTCATCACTTGTAAAGATGAGGGCACCATGTTCTTTGCATTGTTTTGAAAGTTCACTGCTTGAATTTACTATTAGATCATTATTTTATTCATGAAGGTTGTTGTGTACATTCACTGTTGTAGCCCGTGAGTTATGGAATGGGTATCTTTATGTCCATTCTTATGAGTTATGGCTTGCTGTTGATTCTCCATGGGCCATGAGCAAGCATCATTATCCATTTGTTTCCCCTTGGAGGTCACTATTATTACAACACACTAGTGATTCATGCATTAACACTCTATATTTTATTCTTTTGATGGCACACCATCCATTATGACTTGTATATGACTGTTGCATGATGATTGGCCCACAACCTATCATATCACTTTTTGCACAATGCTTTAGATTTGGTGGTTCTTGATTACTTACTGTTCCATATATTTGATGAGCTAAATCCTATTGCTGATATTTACTATGAGCTATGGTTAAGCATGATCATGCTGGCATCTATTCATTGATGGAACCCATGCACTTGGCCTCCCTACTTGTTCCAAATGATGTTGTACCATCTAGTTGCTATGGTGTTCATTTCATGTTCATTTGCTGATTGCTCACTGAATGGCCTTACTGAATGCCCCTGTGCTAGTGCTCTGTTGTCAATGCTTCAAACATGGATCTATGGTTCTTGAGTGTTTTAATTACTTAATGTTTCCTTATTCATCATGGGTGCTCTTTCCCTGTGATGCAGCCACTGCCAAGGAAATGAGGTTTTCCTGGCATCGACTGCATCATAGGTCAAGAGCATTCATCTGCACATGGAACAAACATATTAGTAAAAAAAAAATGGCATTTCTTTTATTTCCAGAGCCTCCTCATGCACTTGCCCTGAGCACAACCCATTTCAGTGGTGTATAGCTAAGTGCACATATGCATGCTTGTAGATAGGTACTATGCTACTAGACATTGTTTAGATCTATTGGATCTAACCCACTTCTCTTCTCTTATTTATAGGTACAGGATCATAGGAGCATATTGGGAACACTATTGAGATAGAACATTACAAAGAAATTTTTGGTACCCCTATATTTATGCTCATTATATATGTATATTTGCACTCATTTATGTAATTCTGGCAATGGCTATGCTCACAGCATGTGTGAGCTTGAATAAATGTTCTTTTCAGTTCTCTTGTACAACATGCTTAACATTGAAATATGCACATGTAATCTTAGATGCCATTCATTTCCTTTCTTGTATGTATTTTTCAAATGAAATGAACACAAATATTAAGCAAGATCACTTAATAACACAAACTAGGGTACACTAGCTCATCTAGTAATTAGGTCCCCAAAGATGAGTAAAATAATGTTAACATTCTGGTGACCTCTATGGAGTGCTTGCCTGCTAAGCATCTTGACTAGCTACCTTATAGATCCATTGGGCATAGAGTCATAAAGCCTCAAACTAAACTTGACCCCAAAAAAATAAACCTCCTTCTCCAATAGAACCACTTAACTATCAGAAACATCTTCTCTAGCTTATTTCTACTCAAACCAAACTGAAAACTGAACTAAAAACAAGCTTGTGATAGGCACTTAGGAAACATAGAAATTGAAAACTCCTATCCTGCCCTACTCTAACCAGTCTTAACAAATTGGTTATACAAATCCATTAACTGGATTGTTGAAATAACTTCCCATTCTCCTCAAAATATTATACTTTTCATATTTGATGCCAACAAAGAGAATATGGAATACAAAAACATTTTGAATTATCAGGCATATCAAATTTTGAATTTGGTATGCTAGATTACTAACCTTGATAAAACCATAGATGTTATCTTCCCAGGGAGTCTGATAAGGCTGAATAAGCTCTTGGTCACCAGTGAGTAGTCTCTTGACATCACCCTCCACTGAGTCTTTGAGTATGCATGTTTTAATTGACCCCATCTAGGCTAGATATCTGATAGGACACCCCCTAGAGAGCATAAAACCAAGCCTCTCTTGCTACTCAGTATGCATCTTACAAACACCTCCAGCATGTTGATCAAATCTTTTCCCCTCCATGATAGTCTACCATAATATTTCTTTTCTATAGTTAGAGGATTATCCTCTTCATCAGTTGGGACCTCCAATAGCTCATCCAAGCTATCAAATTGCATCAGGTCCTTAACCATAACATGTCCCTCCTTATGGTCCAAGAAACAAGATTCTTGAGATTCATCCACCACCTACCTTATTGCAAACATGCCTAGATTCTATAACTGGTACAACACTAGCCTCTTGAAATGACAGGTTTTCCTTAGGAACATACATGTTATCATCTATTTTAGGAAGATGAGGAACACAAACAAAAGATAACTAGAAAGAATTTATCATAGAGTCAAAATCTTCTTGTTGTCCTAGGCTAGCAACAACTACATCATCTTCCCTAACATGATCAGTGAAATCAGCTAGTAAATCTTGTACTACTTCATTTTGCTCAATAAAAGAAGGCATTTCCTCAAACAAATTAGCTAGGCTCCCACCTTCTTCATTCTCTTTCTTATCCTTATTTGGTTGCTCCAATCCATCATTATGCAACAAATCTACCTTTTGCTCATGATCATCATGAAAAATTACACCTAAAAGATAAGATTTATCTTCTTCTTGGTGGCCTAAAATGCTATGAGGTGTAGGGATCTCTTTAGGAATTGGCTCATAGGGTGTTATCTACTATAGGATGGGCTCATCATCATTTAGGTAGTCAAACCTTTTAGGTGTCTCATCTATAGAAATAGAATGGAGTGGCTAGAAATCTAAGATAGGGTCACGAATAGGCTCAAAAAATGCATTGGGATTATGCTTCTGTTGATTAAGATTCTGAATTGAAGGAGAGATCCTAAAGCTTGGAATTTCAATAGAGGTGCTAGTGGACTTACCAGGCAAGAAAATTTTGATTTGAACCTTATGAGTCTCCTATCTAGTCTGTAAAGCTTCTAGGTTCTCTTCAGTAGCATGAGGCATCTCCTTCTGGATCTCCTTCTTAAAAAGAGTTAGCATCATGTAACCCAGATACATAATCCATGAGGATCTCCAAGACTACATTAAGTTTCCATTACCCTTTGGTGGATATGGTGAGCCTTTTTGAGTAGGGGTAGTAGTGACTTCTTGATTTCCTTGACTTGGTGCTTGTGCCAACAGATTCTTAATCAATTGATCCTTTTTAGCAATCTTCTTGGCAAGTGTCTCCTGCTCATGATCATGAAACACATCCTTTTCTACTAATTCTTTTCAGAGATTCTCCTCATTCTTTGTAGCTATCTAGTAGATGCCCCTTATGAATTCTTGATGATCCTCCAGACTCTTCTTATAAACCTTCTCTCATGTCAAGATTAGATGGTTCTTCTCTTTAAGGATCTTCTCATGAATTGCTATCTGGTTATGTAGCTGCCTTGAGAGCTCCTCTTTCTAAGATTTGATCTCTCCATAGTCCTTCATGAAAGAGCTCATCTCCTCTTGAAAAATTGTCAAAAAAGAGGACATGGAGTTTGAATCTGAAGTGACATTAGGCTGATTCTGAGGATTGTAATGGTGATCTTCATAGGGTGGTTGATAGGAATGCTACTAAGATGCTTGATGTTGGGTGGGAGGGTATGGTGGCGTATGCTGGTAATTTGTTGTTGGTGGGCTATTTTGATTATATGCTACTACTTGGCCAGCTTGATATAGAATGAATGTCAGCATGTGTGTGGCTTTTTCATGGTATGGGGGGTGATAGGGAGAATATGCATTATGGATTGACATGCTTTCTCATCAAATGAGCTGGTAAAAAGATACTTTCTAAAACTTATCAGCACTTGAACTGCTTAAACTAGTAGATTTTTCTTAGAGTCACCATGGTGCTTGAAACAAACTACCTCTTAAAGGATGATTGCACTGCGGATCACCCCAAAATCCTAGTGAATGTTGAGAAATATTGTTGTCCCACTGGGCGTGCCAAAAAATATTGTCACTAGGGATTGCACCCGAGTATGGCTAAGTGTAAAACCTAGCAATCCCATGAAACATGGGACTACTCCTAGGCTATGGGTAACCTATCAGAGACTAGACCTCCAGATTAGGGGCTAGCTTCCCCATTGAATCACCTAAATCTGAATTGAACTTTGAAGGAAAAGGGAGAGAGAGTGCATGAAAATTGAAACTAACTAGGTGATTCACCAAATGTTGATGGATCCACAAACTAAAAACAAACTCACAATATGATTCAAAACATAACTTGAGCATCACAACTCCTCCCTAATCTGATTTTTCCCTTAGAAATAACTAGGTGCTAGTTGTAAATGAGAAGGGAAAATGAATTCCACAAACCCAAATACATTCAAATGCACACAGATTGAGACCTTAAGAAATAACAGTGCTTGTGAACATCAAAATGAATAAAATATCAAGTAAAGGACTAATTTTTTATCACAATACATGACATCAAATCCACCAAAATAACTCACAAAGCTATAGGAATAAGAAGGATAATTGCTATAAACTAAATTGAAGGGAGCCAAAATATAGCTTGCTTCTCCAGAGCTACAAACATTCACCTCCAAGAAAGAGGGAAAGAAGAAATAACTTCAATCATAGAAGTCAGAGGCATAAAAAGTAAACCTAGGAATTTGCATCATGACCCACACCTCCTAAAGATAGAAAATAACTACATATAGGGTTATAAAAGCTTCATAAATCTAGATGCTAGATTCCTGAGATTCTAGGGGGGTGAGGAAAGTTGGGCCCCAAAAAGGATGGTCAAAGGGAAAGACCACACACACTAAGTCATGCACCATAAATGATATGCTGACAATGGTTTATAAAAACACCACTTGTCAATATCTTACAATAACATGCATGCAATGACTTATCATTCTAAAATTGACCCCTATTGAGACAAAAAATGGATTTAATAAGCCTCCAAAAATGGTTCTCATCCCAATATTAAAAAGGGGAAAACACATTTTAAGATTATCTATATTTTCACAAATCCACCTATACTAACAACATGGATTATCACATATTTGAAATATTCTCACCCAAAAGAAATGGGGAAAACATAAATCCATCTAAATACATCATGTACCATAGCATATTGTATCCCAACCTAATGACTTATCAAAATTCCCACCAAAGCTTAAGATACATAGCAAAATAAAGATTAATGAATCTTGACCCAACAAAGGGGAGAAAAAGAAAATATCAAAAACCATTATTCAAAACCCCTCTGTCACTGGTATTGTGAACCTCCTCTTTCAACAATTGGCAAGTTTCCAATTCTGCTAGCAGTTCTGCACTGGATGCTTGAGCTTGGCTTTAGAAACATCTATTCATGGCTTCGTATTATCACGGTAAGTATTGTCTTTCAGCACTCTTTTCATGCTCATTATTCCTGAAAAAAAATGAGGGCATAATACTTGGGTTTATTATTTTCTCTGTACTGATACTTTCTTCTATCTTTGCATTATGAGGATACTATGATGGCATTTCTTTGAATTTGATATCATTTCTTTCTAGATCTTGTATTCATAGCTTGCAAGGACTAGGGCATCACTACTCTATATTTTTCTTATAATTTCAAGGGCACTAAATGTGTTTGAGGGGTATTGTGCACTTTTTCATTGTAATCCTCTGCATTGTATTGACTTCTCTATTTTATCACTTGGTATTCTGATGGCATTGTATTGACTACTTCAATCCATGTATGGCCCTATGGGCATCAATGTATAATTTGATTCATTTTTTACTGGCCTAGTGGAATTGCACCGTGCCCCATTAGGGTATTCAATAGTTTGACTTATGGAAATCCCCTTGGCTTTCGAGGACATGCACACTGTACTATTTAATGCCATGTCCCCATTGGTACTTCATTGTCTCTACTTTGATTACCACCATAATGCATGTGGTCCGAGCTTAATGGGCACCGATTTGAATCTACTGTTATAGATTGTGGATCTCAGCATTCATGTTTGTTGGCACATCCTCGGTTGCTGCTATAGATTGCTTTTGATTGCTTGTTTACTATTTGATGTTTGGTATCATGCTAGCTCGCAAGTTGCCATTGTGACTGTATTGACATCCTTTGTGCCCTATGGTGCTTGATCAAACCGTGAGCTATGAGTTTCCTTCCATTCATGTTGTCAATGCTTTCAGTTATCAATTGGTTGTGAAGCCTATGAATTCTCCTTTTGATATGATTTTTCAATGCTCATTACTTCACTTTGATGGCCCATGAGCTAGGGCATGGCTCCTCTGCATTCATCACTTGTAATGATTAGGGCACCACGTTCTTTTCATTATTTTGAAAGTTCACTGCTTGAATTTACTGTTAGATCATTGTTTTATTCATGAAGGTTGCTATGTACGATCACTGTTGCAGCCTGTGAGTTATGGAATGGGTATCTTTATGTGCATGCTTATGAGTTATGGCTTGCTATTGATTCTCCATGGGCCATGAGCAAGCATCATTATTCATTTTTTTCCCCTTGGAGGTCACTGTTATTATAACACACTAGTGATTCATGCACTAACACTCCGTATTTTCTTCTTTTTGATGGCACCATCCATTATGACTTGTATATGACTGTTGCATGATGATTGGCCCGGAACCTATCATATCACTTTTTGCACGATGCTTTAGATCCAGGGGTTCTTGCTTACTTACTGTTCTACATATTTGATGAGCCAAATCCTACTGTTGATATTTACTATGAGTTGTGGTTAAGCATGATCATGCTAGCATCTATTGATTGATGGAACATGTGCACTTGGCCTTCTTTCTTGTTCCAAATGATGTTGTGCCATCTAGTTGCTATGGTGTTCATTTCATGTTCATTTGCTGATTGCTCACCAAATGGCCTTACTAAATGCCCATGTGCCAGTGCTTTGTTGTCAATGCTTCAAACATGGATTTATGGTTCTTGAGTGTTTCACTTACTGAATGTTTCCTTATTCATCATGGGTGCTCTTTCCCTATGATGTAGGCACTACCAAGGAAATGAGGTTTTCCTAGCATTGACTGCATCACAGGTCAAGAGCATTCATCTACACATGGAACAAACATATTAGTAAAAAAAATAATGGCATTTATTTTATTTCCAGAGCATGCTCATGCACCTTCCCTGAGCATAGCCCATGTCAGAGGTTTATAGCTAAGTGCACGTATGCATGCTTGTAGATAGGTACTGTGCTACCAGGCATTGTTTAGATCCATTGGATCTAACCCACTTCTCTTCTCTTATTTGTAGGTACAGGATCATAGGAGCACACCAAGAACAACTATGGAGATAGACCATTACGAGGAAATATGTGGTACCCCTATATTTATGTTCATTATATATGTATACTTGCACTCATTTATGTAATTTTTGCAATGGCTTTTCTCACGGCATGTGTGAGCTTGAATAAATGTTATTTTTAGTTATCTTGTACAACATGCCTAACATTGAAATATGCACATGTAATCTTAGATGTAGTTCATTTCCTTTCTTGTTTGTATTTTGCAAATGAAATGAACACAAATATTAAGCAAGATCACTTAATAACACAAACTAGGGTACACTAGCTCATCTATTAATTAGGTCCCCAAAGATGAGTAAAATAATGGTAATAGGTCATAACAACTTGCCAATGCAACTATCAAATCAACATCTAAGAAAACATCTGGGACTATCAACTTGGCTAGTCCTGATGTCCAAGGGTTTGACATAGGAACTGGACTTTCAACATTTTTTTTGAAATATCTAAACAAAAACATTCTGGAACACTCAAGTGTCCTGGCATCTCTTAAATAGCTCAAATTTTCAATGAAACATTCATCACTAACCTTTTTATTTTGTGACAATCCTGGTAGCAAGGTGAGAAATTCATCAGAGTAACTTTCTTTTTCCTTCTCCACTAGTCGATTGTGGACTCATTCTGACTACAAAGTGAATTCTTCTAAAAATTCTAAGACTATAAATCCTCTGACTGTAGAAAGCTAAAAAGCTCTCATTCTTCAGCTTCATCTCTCTGGAATGAATACTTGGTAATGATTATCAGTTAGTTATATTTATGCTAGAGAATTGAATGCAATTTTCCCTTTCAAAATTTTGAATTCTATAAATCCTATCACTTCCGCCATTACTTGGCATGCCCTGAACTTTAATTCACTAGCCATGGGATATGACAATGATAGGTAATCAAATTTAATTTATGGCATGCTAGTAACTACCAAGCCAACCACAATCACTGAAATATTTGGAGCTTTTCATTTTATTCAGAGATTAAGCAACTAAGGGGAAATCTTTAATCATTATACTATGATTCTCTTAACCTGAGTTTACTTTAGAGACTGGGCAACTACACACTTCTCATAGTCACTGCAAGATTTCTTAACTCATGGTTTAATCCTGAGATAATGCGACCACCACCTAATTTCAAACATATCAACGACTCATATCTATTCTTTGAAAACCTTTTTCCCTAACCCATGTTCTTCTAGTGATGACATGACTGAAGACATCTCGCAGTCGTGTAATATTTCTTTTTACCCTGGTAACATTCAGAGACATCCGAAACCCTTAATTTTCCATGTCGCTAGATACTTTTCTTAACCTCAGGCAAACTATGAGATATAATGCTGACCATTGATTCTTCCTTCATCTTACGGTTATCGCTGAGTCACTAGATTTACTACGGCTTAACTACTCCATTATGAGATTAGGAGGTAACTGTGTCACTGGATTGCTGAGTTTTTATAACATAACCATCAAGAACCTGAGAACACGTGACTATCATTATCGCTAGATCACTTGATGATTTTCATAACTACCAGAGAATTGCGAGATTATGAGACTGAAAAGAAACATAACCGTTATCCTTTATTTAGAGACCTAGCGACCAATCAGTGAGTCTCCTTATCACTAAAACTTTGGTGACTTTATTATTCCATAAAGAGATTGCCCAACTGCCTGTCTTTTGCATGTGGAGATTTAGCCACTATAGTTCAACTTTGAAATATTTACCAGTAGCAGTCGGTAGATCTCAGAAAGATCACTTGGAGACTTGGTGACTATAAACATCTGCTAAGTCTCATGATAAAAGGGAATATTCTTGAGACTTATAGAGACTGCATAACAAAGCATATCCTCTAAATCACCAAAATAAAAGGAATATGCTAAATGCATTTTGAGATCAGGTGACTAAGTGGTTATATAAAGTGCACATGCTTAAACAATAACTTAAGTCACTTGGAAAAATTAACGGCAAATTAGAACCTAGTCAACCTTTGTAGGGTTTTCTAGATTTTCACAAGCATTTTAAACCTAGCACCTAGGGTTTTCAACATTTGGAACACAAATTTGGCATTTTAGATATGAAACTTGCAGGATAAAAAACACAGAGACCTGGAAAACTACCAAAGAAACTAGGCATAAATGCAATCTTGAAAATTTTAAAAATATTACCAACAAGAGCTTGGGGGAACATGGCCCAATCTAGGTATTAGAACAACTGCATATATCTTCCTCCCCTACTATGCCTTCTTCATCTAGTCCTATAATTGAATACCCCCCTTCCCCTTTTACCCCCTCCTTTGAAGCGTGAAGATATAACACAAAGGGAAATGCTCGAAAATGAATGGTGGGCTCTCTTGGAAAAGGCCAATATATTGAGAAATGAAAGACAATTGTTTGAGCAGGGACAATTGGAAGTGTCCATGAAATATGAAGAGAAAATAAGGGACACAATTTTGCAATTAGTTCCAAGTATAGAGCCAAAGGAAATCTATAAGGTTGGTGAACAAGTATCTAAAATATTGATTTCTTTAAAGGAAGAAAAAAACACTGTGAACCCAATTTTGGATAGGTGGGTTGCAATAACAAATAAGTTAAAATCATTCTATGCTTTGATTAAAACTTAGCAGATTGTGAATATGTAGTTAAGAAATACCCATAATTTTGTTAAAACTTTATTCAAGTATGCAATAAAGAGGGAAAACTTGGAGAGAAAGGCATCAATTATGAGGGTAACATGAATACTAGAACAATTTGCAAATATCTCCTGGTCTTTTCAAAGAAGATGGAACCATAAAAGACAAAGAGGGATGGTTAGGACAAATAGATGATGAATTGTCAGCCACAATAACCACCATTTTAACTACACACAACAATATTCCCTTTGTCCAAACAATTGAACTATTACAAGATGCCAGGGTGCATTTGAAAACCCTATGGAAAGAGGTACATTAGGTAAAATTTGAATGGGACACTTTGTTACCTAAAAGAGATGAGGCACTGGCCTTCCAGTGGCCAAATGAAGAAGTTTATACATCTTGGGAAGCAACATATTCTTCGGAGTGTACCAAGAAAGAAGAGACATCCACTGAGGTTGTAGTAGATGGCACTTCTTCAACTTCATAAAGCAAAGAAAACAACACAAAGGATCTCATATGTAGAAGGTAACACTTGGCAGAATTTGAACTAACTTTGGAACTTGTTAATTTTGGCGCCCAAGTCAATAAGCAACTTTGTAAAAATATAACAAGAAAGTGTTATACTTGTCATTTGTTGTCTTGTATGGTTCTCATTATTTTTTCTTTTCTAAAGGGATTAGAAGCTTGTATGCAATCCTTAATTGGTATAAAGGGATTCCCATGATCACTTTGTAATTACCCGAACTTGAACATTTGACTGACAACTTTTCAGTCTACGATACAGTAGAGTGTATTAGGCGAAGTTTTTTTATAGAATACCAAGTATGACTTGTTTAGCTAATTTTCAGATGGTTTGCATTTTAAAGATTTATGTATACATATAGATGATATAGAAATTGAAAAATAAAAAATCCAAAGTTCATATATCTCCTTCATGTTCTCTTTCTTTTAGTTTCATTGCATTGATTATCTTGTGTATGTGTTGATAGAATGGTTGAGATGCATGGTGCCCTGTCTAGTCAGCTACAAGGACAACTTGAGGAGAAGTTTGATGTAGAGAAAGGTTACTCTTCAGTTACTCTTCTTATGATTATGAAGAGTACTCTGATGCCCTAGGATTTGGCCCTACTCTTAGCTCCATCTGCATTTTTCACCATCAACAAATGAAATAATCAGTTCATTTTAAGTTTTCTTCTATGTTTTGAGTGTATCTTGTCTATGTCAAAGGCATTGATAACTGTTGTAATTCTTTAAAGAAGGAGATTGAAAATGTAAATCTACATGGGTTTGAAACCCGAAGTGAAGAAGGATTTTTAACCTTAAACTTTCATGTTTAAATTTTGTTAGATGCATCTGTTTGGAGTGTTAGAGTTATAATTCAGATGTTTCTGATACCTATTTATCATCTACAAGTTTGAGCATTAAAAAATCCCACATTGTACCTTGTAGATGATGTATCAAAAATGCCTTGCAGATATGACACATAAAGAAATCCAAATTCACACATGAAGACAACAAAACATATACAAGGAATTTTAGTATATTTTTAGTAATAAATCTCCTGTATCAGTACATCTAGAGACTAAAATTCTTAAAACTCAAAACACATATGCAAAAACTCTTATTACAATAAGTAATTCCCCACCTATTAAATACCAGATTTCCACTTGGCTTCACAAATATCATACAAAACATATCAATAAAAAGTTGGAACTGGTCATTATGTATTCGACAATCTTATATTGGAAAATAGTTGGCAATATAATTCATTCACCTGACTTAGCACGTCACCATATCCACTATACTCTCCATATTGTTTGCAAATGCTCATATACCTTGATATAGTGATTCTCTATCAATGCATACCTTCCAAACACTATATCTTAATTATTAGTTCACAAAAACTCATGCGCTCTTGAATAAAGCCTATAAATATCCCAATATACATTCAATTATCTTCACAAGCCATAATACCTCATATATCTTCATCGCTGACCAAAACTGTAGCACTGTACCCTACTATCCTGATTGTGGACTTGGTCATTTTCGTGACTATGACTCTAGTAGAAAACTTCTCATCATGCGATTAGTCTAACATAAGTGTTACCATAAATGACAGCTCTAAAGTGATCCATACTGCCCCAAAATATCACTTGTGAACAATCACTCCCTTTGGCATCGATGATGACACTTACAAAAATGAGTAAGTGTCACAATACCTTAATACTTTAGTGTTTAAATTTTGTTAGATGCATCTGTTGTGAGTGTTAGAGTTATAAATCAAATGTTCCTGATACCTATTTATCATCTACAAGTTTGAGCATTAACAAACCCCACATTGTACCTTGCAGATGATGTATCAAAAATGCCTTACAGATATGACACATAAAGAAATTCAAATTAACACATGAAGACAAGAAAACGTATACAAGGAATTACATTATATTTTAGTAATAAATCTTCGATATGAGTACATCCAGAGACTAAAATTATTATAACTCAAAACACATATGCAAAAACTCTTGTTACAACAAGTAATTCCCCACCCCTTACATACGAGATTTCCACTTGGCTTCATAAATACCATACAAAACATATCAATAAATAGTTGGAACTAATCATTATGTATTCGATGATCTTATATTGGAAAATAGTTAGAAATATAATTCATTCACCTGACTTAGCATGTCACCATATCCACTATACTCTCCATAATCTTTGCAATTGCTCATATACCCTGATATAGTGATTCTTTGTCAATGCATACCTTCCAAACACTGTATCTTACGTATCAGATTAGGAAAACTCATGCGCTCTTAATGAAAGCATATAAATATCCCAATATACATTTAGTTATCTTCGTAAGCCATAATACCTCATATGTCTTCATCGCTGATCAAAACTATAGCACTGTACTCCTAATCCATTGATCAACTAACCTTATTTCAA
The DNA here is from genome assembly GCA_027943335.1 of Chamaecyparis obtusa. Taxonomy (NCBI): domain Eukaryota; kingdom Viridiplantae; phylum Streptophyta; class Pinopsida; order Cupressales; family Cupressaceae; genus Chamaecyparis; species Chamaecyparis obtusa. The sequence continues at coordinate 168,643 of BSBK01009395.1, read as the reverse complement.
CAATAACAATCTGGATTCAATAACAATAGATATATGATAAGAAAATACCAAATTATAGCCATTCATTTATTGATTCTCCATTATCATTAGATGGAAAAATTCTTTGCAAGTCACTGTACTCATAAAATTTCAAAAAGATTTATATCAATATTACGAATACACATAGAACCCCTTTAAACACTGATTTCTGTAGAAACAACTCCTCTGCTGACCAGTGCCTTATCCATTGGCCAACACCTTCACTACACGTTTTTAATAAATAAACAAATATATTGAACTTTTAATATCTTTTTCCTTTGAAAATTCTATCACCTTGTTGGTTAAAAATCTCTAATTTTGTTTTTTGCCCCAAAAGACAAGATGTTTTCAAAAAAATTTATAGTCTTTAGGGTTTTCTAGGTCTAAATATCTTGAAAGTCAAAAAAGCCCTAGTTTGAATCCTCAGCCTTCTATTTCTCTATTACTTTATCAGGTCACTTAAGCTTTGAAATAAGCATGTGTGCTTTGTTCTTCTCCTTAGTTTCTTAGTCTCCCAAAGAAATAAGAATATTCCCTTATATTTAGCGGTTGCCTGAAAGCCTTTGTCACTCAATCTCACAAGCACTTTGGAATATTCTTTACTATCAAATGACTTAGTGATTACCCCTTTAGTCTCCAAGTCTCTGTAAGTTTTCTTGAGATCTAGTGACTTTTGTAACAAATTTTGTAAGAAAGGAACTATAGTCGCGTGGTCTCTAGATGGAAATTACCTTTGGTCAGGTAATCTCTGAATGATTTATTAAAGTGATGTTTTACTCCGCAATTATGATTTTCTCTTTGGTTTCTGAGTCTCAAAATAGAGGTGCGGTCTTCTTTCATAGTTGTCTCAAAGTCTCCAGGTCTTCATGTGGTTAGTCATTTCATTCAGCGATTTGGATTTCCTTTGGTCACATTATCTCCCAAAGATGGTGGTTATCTCTTATGCAGTTACCGATTCAACGACACGGTTGTCTCTAGATCTCTAGATGCAGTGGTTTAGTGATAAATGATTCTAAGATAGAAAAAGACCTCTTAGTCACCAGGTCTCACAATCATTTTAAAGGCACCAATAATGTTAATTGGTTGCGAGACCTTTTCCTTAGTCGCCAGGTCTTTGAATATTTGAATTTAAAATTATTAGAGTTACGGCTAGTGAATTGAAGCCTTGTTCATGCTGAGTAATGGTAAAAGTGACATCTTTTGGTGTTAGACATGGTGGCACATTCAATTCCATAGAATAAAACTATTAGAGGTCACTGATTTGAAAGTTATGGAGCATATCGAAGAGTACAAAGTGCTACGTTTTCAGAGCTTTTCAGAATTACAGTGTGACCAGTGATCTTGCAGAGAATTTTTAGAATTTCAGTCAGAATGAGTCAAGAAGCAATAGGCAGAGCTTCTACCAGCCGAGGGTCTAAGGAAAAAGTAAAGGAGAGTTTTTCAGACGAGTTCCTAACCCTCTTGCCCGGGTCATCTCAAAATAAAAAGGTTAGTGATGATTATTTCATGGATGAATTAGCTCACTACAAAGATGCTAGGACTCTTGATGTAACATGCATGTGTATGTTTGGATATTTTTATAAGAACCATGATAGTGCAATACCAGTCTCTAACCCTTGGACATCGGGGTTGGCTAAATTAATTGTTCATGAGGTATTTTTAGATGTAGACGCATTGCTTATGCTGTCTCAGTAGTATGATCCCTTGTCTAGAACTATTAGAAAGGAAGATGGCTCTCCCCTAGTAACCCTACACCAAAATTCATTTATGAATGCTTTCAGAATTCAAATCCCTATGGCCACCGAAATAGATTTACAAGCCCAAGCAAATAGATATGTTAGAGAGACTGCATTGGTCTCTAGGGAGATAACGAGCCATATGTCCAAGGAAAGTAGGAACTACATTGCACTCATGGCTGGGTCGACTCCATATTATTACAAAGACCTCTGATTTTACATGAAGTACATTGCATATGGGATATGCCAGGTCTTGGGAGTCGATGCAGGCCCAGAGAGGATCACCTCTAATATTTTGATGCTGGTTATGGATTCACAAAGTCATCTAGTGAGCTGGGGATATGATTACATCAGATATGTGATAAAAAAAATGCATGAGGGTTTATTATCTTTGAAAAAATTCACACCTAGTTCTACACCCAATTTCTTACACTATTCTTTATTGATGCAACTTATAGTGTACTATAATTATAATCTTATAAATGTGGAAGATCTCAAGCCACAAATGGTGTGGAATGGACAGCCCAACCTAGTGTAGTTTTGGTTGGCAATTTGGAGGCCTTCTTGTCCTAGGAGGGTTTTGGTGCTTTTGAAAATTGGATTGTGTATCCTATTCTTAGGATTTTAGGAATCAATTGCACAAGGTTATCCACCAAGGTCCTGCAGTTGGTTAGACCCCAACAATTTATTGATAAGTGGACCAAGGGTCACAATTGGGGAGACATTTTTTATGATAAGGGTTTTAGAATGATTAGGGTTTATGGGTACCCTCAGCCTCCCCATCTGCTTCCATATTTTGTCCCACCTAGAATTACATTTTTAGAGTTTATCTGGTAACTCATGCTGATAGATAAAGAACATTTGGCTCCCCATAGGAAAGGGACATTCACACCTCATCACTTCAAAGTGCACTATCTTACAATTGGGAAGGGAGCTTTCAATATGGTAAATGATTGGTTAGAGAAATACAGGATGTTTGCAACACCATACAGATATGTGGATAGGAAAGTTTTTATAGTTTCTACTAGGATATATTACATGCCTACCATTCCTTTTAATAAGCAAGATGAGGAATATCTAGAGGAAGATGTGATCAGAAACATCATTATAGATGATGAGGTAGAGAAAAGAGTACAACAATTGGATCAATTATTTAAAATTGAAAAGGAGTTAAAAGGAAAAGGGTTGGTACTTGGGGGTTTCTTTCCCACTTTTCCTTAGCTCTAGAGACTTGAGCAGATGATGGCTCAATTTGACACATTAGTAGAATCCATGAGGGATCAAATTGATGATACGAATAAGGGTAAAAAAGCCTACTCTGATTCTAAATGTGGAGAAGATAGTGATGGTGGCTACCCAATATATAGCCCACCCCCTATGGAGCAACCAATGGTTGTAGGGACTAAAGAGGGAAATGAGGCCATTAACCTCACTAAGTTACCCAGCTCTGATGACACCACTGAGTCCCTACAGAAGAAGAGAAGGTTGATGGACAGAGAGCCATCAAAGAAGAAGAAGAAAGATAGAGTAAGTGCCCTCTACATAGGAACTAACTTTCATCATCATGAAATAAGGAAAGCAGTGAGAGAGGCCAAAAGACAACAGAGGTATGCGACTAAAGATGTAGAGTTGCCTCTAGCTTTAGGCCAAGATGAAAGAATAATTGAGGAGGATGCATTCTTGAATGATGAAAATTATGTGAATTCAGATGAATTCAAAAGCTTTTTGATCTAGCACAAGAAACAACAGGTTGCATCTAATGTGCAAATAACTGAAGAGGGTCAAGTGTTAGATGAGGCAGTACAACAATTAAAAGAATATGACCTAGAGGCTGAAAGCTTTACTCCTGATGAGGCCAGGAAATTAGTTAGAGAGAGCAACATGCTACTTGTGCCTGGATGGATTTTGTATTCTGATTTTATAATAGATCAAATAAAGAGACAGGAGGATGTCACTCTATCTTTAGAGACCCAAGTAGGGGATATAATCAAGGGATTTAGGTATAGCCTAAAGAATCAGGCATTAGCCATGTGGAGTCTTTACCCTAAAGACAAGAAGCCACAAATTTTGAATCTAAAAGAGCAATTGGAAGGTGATAAAATTGTGTGGTCTATCAACAATACAGGGGACCTTGAGATATCTCAGGTTTTGACCCAATTTTCCAAATTGAATGAAGATAAGACAAAGCATTTGTCTGGTAGGTATGGTGCTCTTTAAAGTGATTAAAGTGCCCTTGTAAAGGATAGGGATTTACAGATTATAAAGGTAACAACATTAGAAAAGCACGCAGAGGAGCTGCAACTACAAATTATCAATACTCTTCTAGTAGCCCCTGCACCTCCTGAGTAGCCTACATTGATTGAGGCACAAGAAATGATAGAAGAGGAGGTGGTTGTAGAGTTAAAGAAGATAAATAATGAAAAGAATGAGGCTATATTATAGGCCCTATTGAGTATTTTGCAACACAAAATGAATACAATTAAGGATAAGTTTGATTTAGTCTTTAATTCTTATGGCAAATTTCTTGAATTGCAAAAGGAGGTCAATAATTATGTGCAAATTTTGAGTGGATTTCATATAGTGTGGTCTATCAGAGCACCACTTTTTCAAAGATTGATTTTTTCTCAATCTTTGGGGAGTGACATATCAGAGACAATTGTAAGATTTGGTGAGGAGATTGACAAAATTAAAGCCATATTACCACTTTTCAAGGGTAAGGCAAATCTGATTGAGGCTAAGATAGCCATGCTCAGCTCTTGTTCCAACAAATTCATCCCCTCAATTTTGAGTATAGATAGAGACATAAAAATCCTTGATCAGTGGAGATTGGATGCTGATCTTTTGTTTCATAGGAAAAAGGTATTTTTCGGTGAAGATAATAATGTTGATTTAGAAAGATTCAAAAAAACCCCAGATGAAGCTATTAAGGCAGAGGTAGATCTCACCAAATTTGTAAAAGATGTCAAAGCAATTACAGATGCCATGTGGGAGAGACAAAAAGAAAAATTACAACCTGTCTAGGATTTTAATTGGCCATCAGATGAAGAAGTAACTGCATGGGATGAACTAACAAAGCCCAAAAAAGTTAGATCTATCATAGTTGACTTTGACATTTTGGATGAAGAATGAGAAGGACATTTGAAACACCTAACACTTGATCTTAGAATACATAGATGATAATCTATCATTTAAGAATGGTGTAGGTTAGCCTAAAATGGTGGTCACCATATCTCATTAAAACTCAAGGAGCAATCATAAATGCTTGTAGTTGAAGGTGTCAGTTTTCAAGCAGCCAAGGATGTACAATACTCCGAGGAAGTTTTGTCTTTCCACCACCTAAGGGCTGGTTGTATTTTATTTTTAATTTTCTCTCTTATGCTTTTACGGTTAGGTTTTTCACCCATCCGAGGCTTGTTGCATTCCCATTCATAAGGGAATTCCAAGGTGGTTGAGACAAATAGAGTTGAAGACTCATTTTTGAGGTCTATCAGAGAGATATAGAAAATTTGAACATAATTGCTTTGAAGCAGACTTCCAAGTTTTGTGTTTGGTCTTCTGAGTAACGGAATTGTGAATGTAATTGGCAAGTTTGTTTTAATACAAATACATTGAAACTTTTTCCATATACTGTTGTTGTCTCTCTACCTTTATATTGTACTCTTGTATGTTTTACATGTTAGGCATTTAAAATATACTAGTTGTAAAGCAAATTGCTTGATTGATTTATGAGTTTCTTTCAAGGAAAGAATTGAAAGTTCTCATAGTTCATCTTGAAGAGTAGATATATCTATATGGATTGTTGATGATAATAGTGTTTGGTTAATAGAATAGTTTGTAAGGAAATCTATTTGGTTTTGTGGCTAGTATGCAAGGCATACTGTTGTGTTTCTTTTAAAATTATCTGGTTGATTTGTATTTAGATTTCTTTGCCCATCAGATAAGGCACTAGTTTGGTGTTTGTTTCTTATGGTTTTATCTTTCATAAGATCTTTAGAGAAAAAATTGAAACTTTCACATTATTTATCAGCTCATTTTTCATTTTATGTTTATTATACAAAATAGATAGAACTTTCCCTAAAGACACACAGTTCATAGTTTCTGATTCCTTGAAGAGAGAATCAGTTAGGTTGTCCCTCCTTAAAAGGAAGAAGGATGAGAATCCTTAAATCACTGATCTTTACTTTATTTACAATCATGTTTTGCCTGGTTAAACTCTGCATCAAATTGATCATGGTCATATGCAGAGTATTCTATAGATTGATGCACTAAGAAGAATTAAAAGCAGATCAGTGTCCACTCATATAAACATTGTGTAATCAGTTATCATTAAAAGGTAATACCTACCTGAGTATGTAGAGCTCAAAAAAGGAGGATCTTATCCAATCCTTAGTAATTAGGTCTTTCTCTTGTTTGAATCAGCCTCAAGAAGCCTAAATTCAAAGTCTGTTTGATCCTACAAGTAAAATCCCTTACAAATTGGCAACTCTGCTAAGGATTCTATTAAGTCACAAGTGAGGCAAGTTTCAAAGTTGAGTTCAAATCTTGGCCTGCTCATTTCTTACCAGTCAGTCATAGTTGAAGATCAGAATTGTTCTTTTATCTCTCAGTATCTTGCCTTTAGGAGCTTGACTGATAGTTTCTCCTAAGAGAATACTGGACTACTTTCTCCAAACCCCAAAAATAAATTGGGTGGCGACTCTTTACCAAATCTCTGAACCAGTGTTCCAAATAAAGATTTATCTATTTTATAATGACCCATAGAAATACAAGATTTGGGAGCAAGGAACATCTGAAAGAAAATCTAGAGGGAGAACTCCTGGCTACATCAAGACAAAGTCATATGAGGAAGGAGAGAATTACCAATGATACATCTTTTACATGGAAACAGAAAGGAAATACAAGGATAGAGGATCCTATTCAGATAAATCAAGAAGGAAATACTTTTGAATATGAGGAAGCAGTTGATTTGGGCTTGAATCAGTATGAAGACTACTACTCACCCTCTAAAAAGGATGGAAGAAGAACTCAAACTCATAGGAGAGGAATCCCTAGGAATAATAGAAGATCTAGAAGCCAAAATAGGAGTAAGCAAGACTTTGTTCCTTCTTTTCCCCATGATTCCCCCTTACAGGGCTACCAAATACCTGATGACGACCAAGAGGAGGTCCCTACCCAAGAATCCTCATCTGAAATGATTCTGAGGAAATTTTTGAATTGCAAAGAAAGTTCTAGGAGCAAATTCAAATAAGGAAGAAAATAGAAAAGGAAAAGGAGGAAAAGATTAGACATGTTATGATCAAAGCAGAGCAATTGAAGAAGCAATTGTTGGAATTTGAAGCCATAAATCATGTTCCTATAACTGAACAAATAAAAGACCAACCTATTGTCCAAAAAATTTATGAGATAAGAAATCCTAGGGACAAAGGTAAGCAAAAAGCTGTAGGGTTTCAATAAATGAACCAAATCCTGAAAAGAAGTCCCTAGATCAAGCAGCAAGATTAGATGTTGACTTGGAAAAGGCCAAAAGGTAACAAGAATTATTGGCCAAAGAGTTAGAAAAGGTAGAGCTAGAAGCTACTGTAGCTGAGATAAAAAGAAAAATTGACTTCCTTAAGCAATATTCTGGACCCACCAATAGACTTTCCACTTCTTTAGCACAGGGTGCAAATGTGTTGAACACTGCTAGAACTCTAGGTATGCCCAAGACTTCTACTATTTCAAATATTCAAACATCCACCTCTTTAGGTGTTGGCCCCTCTCAAATAGGGTCAATACATGAGAGATAAACAATTGGTTTTTAATGGGATTCCTGGTTACCCAAATCCCATCCCTGATGAAATTAGGAAGAAGCTTCCAAAGTTCACTGGAAGTAATGCAGTCACTTGTGAAGAACATTTGAAAAGCTTCATTGATGTAATAGATGACTACAACATTGAGCTTGATGATGTGATCATGAAGCTTTTTGTTCAGTCTCTAACATAAGATCCTAGAGATTGGTTTAGAAATTTGCCTCATGCTAGCATATGCTCATGGGAACAGTTCAAACATTTTTTCAAAGAATAATATGGTGATAAAACCAATGAAGGTTTCATGCTTAATGAATTCAACAACATCAAGAAAAATCCTAATGAGGGTGTTGTTGAGTTTAATGTCAGATTTCAGAAGGCAATGCAGAAATTGTCGCAAGTTATCAGACTAGATGACAAGGTTTGTTTGGTCACTTACCTGAATGCTTTTGATTCAAAAATGGGATATCTTTTGAGAGATAAGAATCCTAGAAATATTGTAGATGATTACAAGTGTGCCATAAATATAGAAAGAAATATAATAATATCAAGGAAGTTGGGAAGGAGGGAGGATTATAAACCTTCAATTTCAAACAGAAAGGAGCTAGGGAAGTCTGACACAAAACCAAAAGATGATGATAGTTTGAAGAAAATTTTGAAAGCAATAAAATATTTAAAGCCTAATGAAGAAAGGAATAGTAGAGTGTAGGTAAATGATAGGCCATCCTTCAATAACTTTAACAAGTTGCCAAGAATGTAGAACTATAACTACAACACTCAGTGGAAAGATGGGAAGCTAGTGCTCCCTGAAAGAAAGGATAAACCAAATGATAAGACCCCAGACCCCTTGCATAGAAATATAGTAAATATGATTGATGATGTTCCTTGGTGTATTTTTTACCAATCACCTCATGACCCTTATTACTATGCAATTTCTCAAGGCATTTCTGCAGATGAGGAGAAAGACAACAAAAATGAAGAGTCTTATGATGATCAAGGATGTGGTATGTCTTCTTCATAAATATATGATGAAATGGATTCCACTGAAGAAGATGAAGACCAAGATGTTGGTATTTCCCAAGTTAGAAATGAGATTTATCATCAGCAAGTGTTTTCTAATGAAGAAGATAGTCACGTGGATGTAGTCCAGTGCAACACTTTAAGAAATGATGAGCCAGTAGTGTTGAGAAGACCTTCTGATGAAGAAATTGCACAAATCATAGTAGACATGGTCACCCAAGCCAAGATTAACTACAATTTGAGAAATAGAGTGGTTGGTGATTCAAGTCAAAAGTCATCCGGTATATTCATCAAAAGGACAGACAGAGATGTAAAACAAACTCAAGACAAAAACAAGGTTGCATATGCTATTAGCAAGACTAAAATTAAGAAGAATGTAATATTTTCTCCCACTAATGTGACCTATAGAGTAAAGCAAAGACCTCTTTAGGAGACTATTGTCTCTACCCAAAAGGAGGTCAAAACCCTAAACAAGGATCAGCATGGCCTTATAGAACATGAAGAAAATAAGGAGGCTACTATCATTAAGCAAGATGTAGTTGACCCCAAGTATGTCCCAGTTGACATGGGAAAACTGTTATCACAAATTAGTGTCAAAGTCCCCTTATTAGAAATGATGAGAATAGAAGAGAATAAAGACAAGGCTTAGAGTTGGGTGAAAGGGGTTCTTCCTTTAGATACCCAAAATTCCACCAAGACTAGTAGAATGGCTACTACAGTAAGTGATTCAACTAACAACCAGTGTGGGGAGATTATCTCTAAGAACCCTCAGATTTATTTAGATACTAATGTTGTAAGTACTGTGATAGGAACTATTGATCCTTTCTTTTTGTCCCTAATAGTAAATGGAAAGTTGTTAAGAAATTGTATGATTGATTCAGGAGCCTCCAATACTGTTATGCCTGCAGAATTAGTGAAATCTTTGGGTTTAAAAGTAGATACACCTCATGGAAGATGTCAGGCTATGGATTCAAGAGAGGTCCCTATTATTGGTACTATAAAAGCATTTCCTTATAGGTTGGCAACCTTCCCTGACAAGTTGTTAATAATGTGTGTTCTGGTGGTTAATATCCCACCTCATTACGGAATGTTATTATCAAGGAAATGGAGTGCTTCAATGGGAGGTAGTATCTAGTGTGATTTATCCTTTGCAACTTTCAATATTGATGGTGACAATGTGAGAGTATCTAGAGAAAGCAGAACCCCACACATGATAGAGCTAAATAATATGGATGAGTTGAATTGTTGTGTGGATGTTGACATGGAAAATTTTAGAGTGGAAAAAGCCATTTCACAAAAGGAAGATTCAGATCCATTGACTCAGGAACTTAAGGAATAGCAAGATGGACTGTGGAAAACGCATTTTGATGGAGCATGCTCAAAAGAAGGCTCAGGAGCTAGAGTTCTATTCATATCTCCATCAGGTACCACTTTTAAGTATTCATTCTCATTGAATTTTCAATGCACAAATAATACTGCTGAATATGAAGCACTGTCATTGGGATTGAATATTGCTATCAAACATGGGATAAACTATTTAAAGGTTTTTGGTGATTCTAAGCTTGTGGTGGCACAAGTTCAATCTAAGTATGTTGTTAAGAATGATAGGTTGAAATTGTATAAACATGTAATATGGGATTAGATTAAAATGTTTGATGCTTTTAATATATGTTGGGTAGAAAGATCCAAGAACATAATGGCTGATTTTTTGGCCAATGTTACTTTGAAAAGGGACGATTCAAATTTTTTTGGAGTGTCAATAGTTGAAATAAAAAGTAGACCAGTTGTTGTAGACAACATTTACAATTGGAAAGTCTTTGAGGATGATCCTAACATTTTGAAATTTATGCAATGCCTTGACATATATGAGGGTCAACTTATAGATTGCAACACATTGGTTGAGGAAATTGAAGGTAAGGACATGGTCCTAGGAAATGAGGTGATCTAGTTGAGTTCAAATCATATCCCTAAGGGTTTAACTGAATTAAAAGCATTATATAGTACTCAAAATGATTATATGTCAAAAACAAGTAGTGCTAAGGCTGAAGATCTGGAGGAAGTGAATTTTGGATCACATAATGCACCTCAAATGGTTTATATTGGGAAGGGATTACCCCCTCAACTGAGATATAACTTGATAAAGTTGTTAAGAAAGAACAAGCATGTGTTTGCATGGTCCTATGATGCCTAAAAGCTTATAGAGAGGACCTATTCCAACATGACATCCCATTAAAGAAAGATGTTAAACCATTTAGACAGAAGCAAAGACCCATTAACCCAATTGTTGCTCCCAAAATGCAGTAGGAGCTGGCCAAGTTGAGTGATGTAGGAATAATCCAACCTATAAGGCATTCAACTTGGGTATCTAATTTAGTCCTAGTTAGAAAGAAGCATGGTGATATTAGATTGTGTGTGGACTTTAGGAATCTAAATGTTGCATCATTGAAGGCCAATTATTCACTACCCAACATGGAGGCAATGTTGCATAAAGTCACCTGATGTGAGTTGTTGTCTATGATGGATGGTTTCTCAAGATATAACTAGGTGTTGGTGAAAGAATCTAAACAATTCAAAACATCATTTAAAACACCTTGGGGAACCTATGTATATGTCAGAATGCCATTTGGCCTTAGAAATGTTGGAGCAACTTTTCAAAGGGCCATGGATGTTTCTTTCAAAGAATATATAGACTTGTTTATGGTGGTGTAATAGGATGACCTAAATGCTTATTCTAAATGGGCTTTTGATCATTCCTCACATCTAGAAAAGATTTTTGTCAAAGCTCTAGAATATGGTGTGTCCCTGAATCCAAAGAAGTGTAACTTTGCAGTCAAAGAAGGAAAGTTGCTAGGACACATTGTATCAAAAGAAGGAATAAGAATTGATCCAGAGAGGGTTGAAGCTATCAAAAGGGTTACTACACCCAAAAATCTTAAAGGGGTGCAATCCTTTTTAGGAAAAATCAATTTTGTTAGCAGATTCATTGCAAATTTTGCTAAAATTGTCAAACCCATAGTGAAGTTGCTAAAGAAGGATGTCAAGTTTCAATGAACTACAGAAGCTCAGGGTGCATTTGATAAAATTAAAGAAGTAGTTCAACAAGAACTTGTGCTTAGGTCTCCTGATTATACCAAGCATTTCTCACTTTTCCCTTTTGCATTATTTCACACCATTGCTGATGTATTATTACAAAAGGATCAAGAAGGTTTTGAACATCTGATTGCATTTTTTAGTAAATCTTTACAGGGTGCTAAGTTGAATTATGAGATGATGGAAAAGTAGGCATATGCACTAGTAAAAGTAGTAAAATCTTTCAGACCTTATTTGGTTTGTGCTAAGGTAGTGGCATATGTCCCACATGTAGCATTAAAAAATGTCCTTACTCAGTCTGAAGTTACTGGTAAGAGATGCAAGTGGATTACCAAGATTCAAGAATTCAATTTAGAAATCTATATCACTAAGGTTGTAAGAGGACAAGGCCTGGAAAGATTAATGACTAAAGAGAACATGGATTTAGTCCAAGTTAATAATGAAGAAATTCCAAATATGACAATTACAAGTATTGAGTTGCAACCATACTATGCTGATATTGTATATTTCATTAAGAATGATAGATAATCAAAAGAGATCCCTAAAATTGCAAGCTTAGAAGTATACATTGATACAAGGGGACTTGTATTGGAAAAATAGAGATGGGATCTTGTTGTTTTTTCTTGATAAGTATCGAGTAGAGAAGGTTTTGAGTGAAATGCATGCCGGTGTTTGTGGAGGGCATTATTCGGCAAAGACTACTACTCATAAGATTTTAAGGGCTAGCTATTTTTGGCCTACATTGTTTAAGGTCTCTTTCCAGTTTGTTAAGAAATGTGAAGCCTGTCAAAAATTTTCTTCAAAATTAAAATATTCAAGAGCCTTATTGTTAAACCCAATAGCTACTGAGGCACCATTTGCCATGTGGGGAATGGATTTCATAGGTGAGTTTGCTGAGAAATCTAGTGGAGGACACAGTTGGCTACTTGTTGCTACCGACTATTTCACAAAATGGATAGAGGCCATTACCACAAAGAAGGCAACAAGTAAAGTAGTGTGTGATTTCTTACTTGACAATATTTTGACCAGATTTGGTGTCCCCATGAAATTGATCATAGATAATGCAATGTGTTTTAGATTAGATGAGTTCAAGGAGTTTTGTAAAAACAATGGAATCATAACATCTTATTCATCTCCTTATTGTTGGAGCTTCTTTTTCCCCAAAGGTTAGCTTGGCATTAGGATTGACAGGGCTAGTGTCACATTCACTCAACACTCTAAATCTGACAGGAGAAAGGGCCAACTAAAAAGGATCAAAGAGAGATCCTTCTACACTTTGAGCTCCACATCACTCAGGCAGGTGTACCTCATCTACACACTCATACAATTTATGTCACACTACAGGCCTGTAGGTAACTGACTGTGGAATGATTTTCAAACCCCTATAGGTATCATGTACCTCAATTGAAACCAATATCTCATGCAATAGCCCTACTTGCATGTAGTGAGTATAAAAACTAGAGACCTAACCTATCAACAAGAAAGGGAAAAGGTGGAACTGAATGGAAATGATTTGAATGGATTGAAAGGACCCATGAGATGCCCTAAGTCTCTGATAGACTAGTGCCTTATCCAATGGGCCACAGAGTCAAATATCCTATTGCAAATGATAGCTATGAAACAAGAAAATAATATACCCAACATGTTAATGCCTTGCATCAATCACACACCATGACCAAACCTCAACTTAACACCCAACTATGCATTCAAGCATGCTATTATCCATTCAAAGGATTTTAACCCTCCCCTTAGAAGAGACCTATGAATCAGATAATACATTTACCAACATCCACCAGAAGACAAGCATGACATATCCTTGATATTTCAGCCCATACATACATGAACACTAACCCTAAACTAGTTATCTCTATGAAGACAACTCCACTTGCAAACACATAGGCAATACAAGCAGACAAATCAAACACCGTTAATGTATGATCAATGAATTCAAAGCTTAAATGGTGATAGTTTGGTAACAGTAAGAATATATTAACTTCTCACACATAAGACAATCAATTACAATATGCATTGTATTCTTAGAACCAGCAAGGAAAGAAGAACACTCTATATGCAGAGAGAAGGATAAATTTGTAGGACAGAACCTTTCATGGAACCAGAAAGGAACGCTAAGCTAGAACCCTCACAAAGCCAAAATTTTGACAGTTTATACCACTAGCTACTTTGGAAACCCAAAACAGGTTGCAACAAGCTACGAATAGCAAGGGCTAAAGTTTCACCCACCTCAACCAACTAGAAACAATCATGAATTCAATTCAGGGGCGGGAAACACATCCAATCCAGGAAAGAGGAAATCTTGAACTGATCCTTAATTATGAAAGTCTTCTCTGCAAGTACAAAGGATCATAAAACTAGGCTCAAAAGGACACCCTGCAACATGCCTTGAGCCACAACTGCAACGTACATGCTCTGCAAACGAGCACTAGACATCCTAGACCACACTGCAAATAGAAAACCAATTGCTTCTCACCAAACAGGATCATTTCTGCATTGAATTCCATAAAAAATCGTACCCTTTGTCACTAGAAACTCAAATTTGAATCTCAATGGTTATTTCTTTGGCACCTGCAAAGAAACAATGGGCAAAATTTAAACCTTTACCAACTTTAAAATGCAGTCATCTGATCAATCTCCCTTCACAGGATTTATGACTTTCCTTAAAAGTGGTCCCAGTCAAACTTAATGAATTGGTGACAAAGAACCTTCACCAATTCATGAAACACTTCCCTCCTTCGCTAAATAATTTAGTGACTTCCTGACTACCATTCACCAAATCACCAAACAAACTAGTGAATCACCTCTTTTATGCGTGAACATGTGAACACATTGAATTTGTCAGCACCACCAAATCATTATCCACTCCGCCAAACCTCAGACCCCACCTGGGCCCGCCCGATGCCACATGTCACACCACTATTCACTGCAACCACTGAGTCACCTGACACAAGACCCACCACCGAGAAAAGCCTTACCTTTTGGGAAGATTGGATGGTGTGTGCATGATCACATGGGGTGAGAATATTCCATGTGATCACACGCCGACCATAGATCTTAAATCTCTAACATTGGACCCCACAATGAAATGCCACTACACTACCGCAAACACATGACAATCAGTTGCATGATTGTATAGCCAAAAACTAGGCTATGCAATCATGCGAGAGCCAACCAAAGGCCGCCACATCAGCACTGTCTGACATGCAAACCCACCAGGACCCACGGCATGCCCACATAGGAAAATCCAATAGCTATCACAAAAGCATAAGGGATAAACACCATGCATCTTTACCATGCGAACTTACACTGACCATTCATCTTATCCAAACTTTAACCACACTGGGCAATGGGAAGAACTAGGACCCACATGGATAGGTGGCAAGCGGTCGCATGATCACATGTCAAAAAAGTCTAACATGTGGCCATGTGATAGCCAATCATTTTGAAACATTTGAAGACCTGGGCCCATCATACAGTTGGACTTGCATAGTTAGAGAATGCCAACAAACAGGGTAGAAGTGCGGGGTCAAAAACACACAGGGTTTTCGACGAAAGAGGATCGAAAACACACAAAGTTTTCGACACCAAAAGATAAGCCACAAAAGCTAGAAGGCACAAGGTCGAAAATAATGAAGATTTTCACACAGACTGAAAACATTATGAATTTTCAAAAATACTATGGGTTTTCGACACTGTGGCAGATTCTAAAAACATTTCCTGCAGACCTTGAAACTTGGATAACTTTCTAGATTTTGCAATTTTGCACGTGCAATTTAGACTGGAGCAAGGTGACACATGAAGAACATAGGGCAAGACACTTTTACAAAAATAGTTGTAGGGGGGAGGCCATTTTCAAAAGAGTTTTTCTATGACAGAAAAATGGCCTAATAGTGGCTCTTTCTGGGGATGATGGGTAACTTGTGCCCATGCAAGAATGTAGAATCTCTGGGAGAGAAGACCACCCACTAGACAAAAATAGGGAACTAAAAAAATGTAGGGAATAGGAAGGAAAAGCACACAACAAGAAAGGGAAAGATATTTATAGATATTTACAAAAGAACTTTAATCAAGGACCCTCCTAAATCAAATGTCTAATTTTCATCCACATATGCAACCAGCCACCTGAAAAAACCTTGATATTCTTGCTGCCACCATATGTGAACATTCATGGGTTGAAGAATAAACTTGCACTGATCACCATCCATGTTTTTTCAGTCACAACTACCGTATTCACACTCATATTCATATTCCAAGAAGTAGGGAACATCATCTACTTCTTTTTGATGGCTGGAAACAAAATTTTGATCTTGTAATGCATCAGAAAATGGAACATATTGACTGTCATGCATTACCACAAAATTACTTGGCTAAGAAGGAATTAGATCCTCTGATTTTCCTTCCTACATTGCCTCAGCCACTAAGCAACTTGGTTCTTCAATGAAGTCTTCATGAATTCGATCATGAACCAAGTGAAGGTCTTCTTTAAAGCTTCTGTGACAGGGGAACACTGCATCATCATTTTCACCAAAAGAATTTTTTGTCCCAACTATTGAAGACTAGGTCCTCAACACTGTCACACTCAATATCATACTTTGCAAGAGAAGGAAAATGACTTGAACAATAGACTTGTTCATCACTGCAATCTTGATGATAGGAAAACACACTATCATGTCCTTCTACCTCTTCTTCTATAGGGTCATTACATGAGGGGATCTCTGATGAAAAAGGATCATCACTATCACTTTGAACACTAGCCTCATTATCAGTGTCAAAGGATACATCATAGGGGAGCTTCAAATAAAAATCCAAAGCAGGGGCATACCTCTAAAATTCTTCAGCCAAGAGTGCTAAAATCCTTTCACTGCTTAATGGACTTTGGGCCTTGATATCATTTTCCTCAGCCTCACCCCTAGTGCTGCAAATATCATCCTTGTGAGTAATAAGGATACACATTTCTGGCCTTAGATCATCTTGTGTGAAGAAATTAATGCAGGAATCATCATCTGCATCATATTCAATACTCTACCCTTCACACAAAACATCATCAAACCAAAACAAGAAGACTGCCTTCTCATGTTGACAAGAAGAAAAATCTACAGACAAAAAGAAAATATTGTCATCCTCATGTTCATCTTCAACATCCTCATATGCACTGATCTTAGAATCAGCTTCATAGTCAACACTCTCTGCATAGTGAGAATCAACATCAGAAACACTGGCCTTCTCATGAACATCATCAGGAGCCACTAGTCTTAGCAATCTTATGTCCTCTCCTAACTACCAATTCACCATTTTCAACCTCACTAATTCCTTCTTGAGAGAAACAACTTTATCAAAATGCTCAACAAACTTAACTCTCAACACATCCCAAGAAGGGATTGAACATGAGGGCAAGGACAAGAACCACTTCCTTGCACCATCAGAAAATGTGTGCACAAGTAACCTCATGGAAATATCTTCATGTCCAACATCCATACCTCCAAAAATACCCATGACAACATCAACATGCTGGCTTGTAGAAATAGATCCACCAGCCATGAATCTTGGCAAGCACTTCCCATCCTCAGCAAAGAACTCATTAGGGGCACCTTCAATGCCATCAAAACAAAAGGGCCTATATTCCTCCATGAGGAACTACCCACTACAACTCATCCCTCTACAATAGTGCTACACACTTGATAGGGAAACATTTTCAACAAAGGAATACCTAAAAGTTTTACAGCTTGAAACCTGTTGACTGGAAAGCAAGGCAGATCTAAAACTCACCATGCAGCTCCATCAAGTTCTTTTCTTTTAGAGTAGCCACCTCCTTGCAGAGGAAAAATGTTTCACTTGTCTTTGTGTTTCTTCTTTCAATCAACCAAAACTTAACTAGGATACATACTATTTATCAGAAAATGCACTGATCAAACAAAGATTTCAGAGCCGCCACTCACAACTAGGTGAGAAAATTTTGCAAATACTTGATTTTATTTCTGACTGTATTCTAGACTCTCCCTAGTAGAGTCACCATCTTCTTGGAGCTTCTTTTTCCCCAAAGGTTAGCTTGGCATTAGGATTGACAGGGCTAGTGTCACATCCACTCAACACTCCAAATCTAACAAGAAAAAGGGCCAACTAACAAGGATCAAAGAGAGATCCTTCTACACTTTGAGCTCCACATCACTCAGGTAGGTGTACCTCATCTGCACACTCATACAATTTGTGTCACACTACAGGCCTATAGGTAACTGACTATGGAATGATTTTCAAACCCCTATAGGTATTTTGTACCTCAATTGAAACCAATATCTTATGTAATAGCCCTACTTGCATGGAGCGAGTATGAAAAATAGAGACCTAACCTATCAACAAGAAAGGGAAAAGGTGGAACTGAATGGAAATGATTTGAATCGATTGAAAGGACCCCTAAGATGCCCTAAGTCTCTGATAGACCAGTGCCTTATCCAATGGGCCACAGAGTCAAATACCCTATTGCAAATGACAGCTATGAAACAAGAAAATAATATACCCAATGTGTTGATGCCTTGCATAAATCACACACCATGACCAAACATCAACTTAACACCTACCTGTGCATTCAAGCATGCTATTATCCATTCAAAAGATTTTAACCCTCCCCTTAGAAGAGACCTATGAATCAGATAATACATTTACCAGCATCCACCGGAAGACAAGCATGACATATCCTTGATATTTTAGCCCATACATACATGAACACTAACCCTGAACCAATTATCTCTGCGAAGACAACTCCACTTGCAAACACATAGGCAATACAAGAAGACAAGTCAAACACCCTTAATGTATGATCAATGAATTCAAAGCTCAAATGGAGATAGCTTGGTAACAATAAGAATATATTAACTTCTCACACATAAGACCAATCACTTACAATATGCATTATATTCTCAGAACTAGCAAGGAAAGAAGAACACTCTATATGCAGAGAGAAGGAGAAATCTGCAGGACAGAACCTTTCATGGAACCAAAAAGTAACTCTAAGCTGGAATTCTCACAAAGTCAAAATTTTGATAGTTTATACCACTAGCTACCTTGGAAACCCAAAATAGGTTGCAACAAGCTACAGATAGCTAGGGCTAGAGTTTCACCCATGTCAACCAATTAGAAACAATCATGAATTTAATTTAGAGGCAGGAAACACATGCAATCCAAGAAAGAGAAAATCCTGAACTGATCCTTAATTATGAAAGTCTTCTCTACAAGTACAAAGGATCACAAAACAGGCTCAAAAGGACACCCTGCCACATGTCTTGAGCCACAACTGCAATGTACATGCTCTGTAAACAAGCACTAGACATCTTGGACCACACTGCAAATGGCAAACCAATTGCTTCTCACCAAACAGGGTCATTTCTGCATTGAATTCCATAAAAAATGGTACCGTTTGTCACTGGAAACTCAAATTTGAATTTCAACAGTTATTTCTTTGGCGCCTGTAGAGAAATGACAGCCAAAATTTAAACCTTTACCAACTTTAAAACACAGTTGTCTGATCAATCTCCTTTCGTGGGCTTTATGACTTTCCTTAAAAGTGGTCCCAATCAAACTTAGCAAACTGCAACAAAGAACCTTCACCAATTTGTGAAACACTTCAGTCCTTCGCTAAATAATTTAGTGACTTCTTGACTACCATTCGCCAAATCGCCAAACAAACTAGCGAATCACCATTTTTATGCACGAACGTGTGAACACATTGAATTTTGTTAGCACCACCAGATCTTTATCCACTCCACCAAACCTTAGACCCCACCTGGGCTTGCCCGATGCCACATGTCATGCCACCATTCACTACAACCATCGAGTCACCTGACACAGGACCCTCCACTAAGAAAAGCCTTACCTTTTGGGAAGATCAGACTGTGGGCACATGATCGCATGGGGTGAGAATATTCCATGTGATCACACACCAACTGTAGATCTTAAATCTTTGACACTGAGCCCTGCAACAAAATGCCACTACACTATCGTAGACACATGACAATCAGTTGCATGATCACATAGCCAAAAATTGGGCTATGCGATCATGCGACAACCAACTAAAGGCTGCCACATCAGCACTATCTGACACGCAAACCCACCTGGACCCATGGCATGCCCACATAAGAAAATGCAATGGCTGTCACAAAAGCATAAGGGATAAACACCGTGCATCTTTACCATGTGAAGTTATGCGGACCATTGATCTTATCCGAACTTTAACCACACCGGGAAATGGGAAGAATTGGGACCCACATAGATAGGTGGCAAGCGGTCGCATGATCGCATGTCAAAAAATTCTGACATGTAGCCATGTGATAGCCAATCATTTTGAAACCTTTGAAGACCTGGGCCCACCATACAGTCAGACTTGCGCAGTTAGAGAATGCCAACAAACAAGGCAAAAGTGTGGGGTCGAAAACACACAGGGTTTTTGATGAAAGAGGATCGAAAACACACAAAGTTTTCAACTCCAAAAGATAAGTGCACAAAATATGGAAGGAACAAGGTAAAAAATAATGAAGGTTTTCACACAGACTAAAAACATCATGGATTTTAAAAAATACTGTGGGTTTTTGACACTGTGGCAGATTCTAAAAACATTTCCTGCAGACCTTGAAACTTGGATAACTTTCTAGATTTTTCAATTCAGCACGTGCAATTTAGACTGGAGCAAGGTGACACATGAAGAACACAGGGCAAGACACTTTTACAAAAACATTTGCAGGGAGGAGGTCATTTTCAAAAGATTTTTGCTATGACAGAAAAATGGCCTAACAGTGGCTCTGTCTGGGGATGATGGGTAACTTGTGCCCATGTAAGAATGCAAAATCTCTGGGAGAGAAGACCACCCAGTAGACAAAAATAGGGAACTCAAAAAATGTAGGGAACAAGAAGGAAAAGCACACAATAAGAAAGGGAAAGATATTTACATATATTTACAAAAGAACTTTAATCAGGGACCCTCCTGAATCAAATGTCTAATTTTCATCCACATATGCAACCAGCCACCTGAAAAAACCTTGATATTCTTGCTGCCACCATATGTGAACATTCATGGGTTGAAGAATAAACTTGCACTGATCACCACCCACATTTTTCCAGTCACAACTACCATATTCACACTCATATTCATATTCCAAGAAGTAGGGAACATCATCTACTTCTTTTTGATGGTTGGAAACAAAATTTTGATCTTGTAATGCATCAGAAAATGGAACATATTGACTGTCATGCATTACCACAAAATTACCTGGCTGAGAAGGAATTAGATCCTCTGATTTGCCTTACTGCATTGCCTTAGCGACTAAGAAATTTGGTTCTTCAATGAAGTCTTCATGAATTGGATCATGAACCAAGTGAAGGTCTTCTTTAAAGCTTCTATGATAGGGGAACACTGCATCATCATTTTCACCAAAAGAATTTATGTCCCAACTATTGAAGACTAGGTCCTCAACACTGTCACACTGAGTATCATACTTTGCAAGAGAAGGAAAAGGACTTGTTCATCACTGCAATCTTGATGATAGGAAAACACACTATCATGTCCTTCTACCTCTTCTTCCGCACACAGGGCAGAAGTGCGGGGTCAAAAACACACAGGGTTTTCGAAGAAAGAGGATGAAAAATACACAAACTTTTCGACACCAAAAGATAAGTGCACAAAAGCTGGAAGGCACAAGGTTGAAAACAATGAAGGTTTTTACACAGACCGAAGACATCATGGATTTTCAAAAATACTGTGGGTTTTCGACACTGTGGCAGATTCTGAAAACATTTTCTGCAGACCTTGAAACTTGGATAACTTTCTAGATTTTGCAATTCAGCACGTGCAATTTAGACTGGAGCAAGGTGACACATGAAGAACACAGGGTAGGACACTTTTACAAAAACATTTATAGGGAGGAGGCCATTTTCAAAAGATTTTTGCTATGACAGAAAAATGGCCTAACACTTATCATCCTCAAGAAAATGGATAGGCTGAGTCTAATAACAAAAGCATTCTAACAATCTTGAAGAAAACACTTGAGAAAAATAAGAGAGCTTGGCATTCCAAGTTGAAGTTAGCCTTATGGGTAGATAGGATTATAGTGAAGAAAGCCATTGGGAAGTCTCCCTTTGAGCTTGTATATGGTCTACAGTCAAGGTTACCCATGAACAATCTAATTCCAATTTACAAGTTTATTCAAGATGAGGAATTGGATGTCTTAGAACCAATGTAGGACAGAATCATGCAATTGACTGAATTAGATGACCTGAGAAGGGAGAGTCAAAAGAGCAACATCAAGTTGCAATAGAAGATGAAATACCTATTTGACAAAAGAGAAACTACCAGAAAATTCAAACGAAATGACTTAGTACTTCAATGGAATGTGAGAGTAGAAGATAGAGGGAAGCATAGAAAGTTTGAATCATTATGGCTTGATCCCTTTGTGATTCATGAGAATTTTGGAAAAGATTCCTACTTGTTGAAGAATATGGATGATGAAATTTTTGAGTTGCCAGTGCATGGGAAATTCTTGAAACCCTTCTTCAATTAAGTTTTTTATTTTCGTGCATATGTAAATCTCTTGTAAATTTTTTATAGATTTGCTTCCTTTCAGGTTGTGTGTTTATGTTCCTATTTTATGTTAGTGCAGTTTTTGGTCTGCGTCCTAGAGATCTGTGGTTCTTGTTTAAACTTACATTTTGACATCCTCAAATAGAGCCACTATTGGTTAAAAATCTCTATTTTTGTTTTTTGCCCCAAAAGATAGGATGTTTTCAAAAAAATTTACAGTCTTTAGGGTTTTCTAGGTCTAAATATCCTGAAAATAAAAAAAGCCCTAGTTTGAATCATGATGCAGGAGCATCCTGGGTGTAAGAGCAATCTTGCATCACCCAAAAATATTTCTATTTTTATATTCAATAAGGGTTATTTTGTGCAGAGGTGCTATTTATGGAAAGTTACTATTTTTGGTAATTTTCGTATGTGCTTAGAATGATCTAATTTCTTTCTTGGAGGTTCATTTTGGTCATATAAGTCTGCCAGTAAAGTTTCATTGCCAGATCAAGTGTATATTGGAAGATATTGAAGATTTTCGATATTGGCAGCAGGGTACAAAAACTTTGAACTCAATTTTGAAGGCTTTAGAGGCCCCGGATGAGGTCGAAAATTTGGGTGACGGGCGCTTGCGCAAGTCAAGCCTGTAGAGTGCTTCGTGGCATTTCCGAAATGGGGTTATAATAGCCGATCGGGTCAACTGGTGATGACTTATGGTCTTCGGAAGTTGGGCCACCTGAAATGGCGAAAAATAATTTTCTTCAAAATTTCTATTCGGGTTTCAAAGGTTATCTTGAGCCGACTATGATGTAATGAAATGTAAAATTAAATAATTCTAAGTTTGGTCGGCCTTATTGGCTAAAATTCTGGAACCTTCTCAGGCGGTGGAAAATTGCCTATATAAGGAAGGCTGTATTATTATCTTAGGCAGTTCAGAATAGTTCTAGGTAGTAGATCTGGGTAGTAATTCGAGGCTTTGTCCTACAGAATATTGTAAGGAAATGCCCATGTGGCTTTACATATTGTAATTCTGAAAGTTTGTAATTCCACATTTGTGGAGATAATAAGAAGCCAATTTTCTATCCTTGCATACTATTGTTGTTGCTTCTCTTTTTCTGTTATGTGTTTGTGGTATTAAGGGGAGCACCCTTCATCAAGTGGTATCAGAGCAGGAGTTCTTGAGTGTGTAAACAGATCACCGACTATGAGGCAGTTTGCACCAGGACCGTGGCTAGGGTTTCAGCACGCATCACGAAAATGCCTCCATGAAGGGAACGTGGCAGAAGAGCTGGTGTTGTAACACCTGAGGTTAGAGAGCTGCAGAGACAAGTGCGAGCATTACAAGAAGAGATTCATAGAGGAATGAATCTTAATGTCAGAGACGAAAGCGAGGATGAAGCCGAAGAAGAATATCAAGAAGGAGAAGCTGAAATTGTGAACCAGGAGGAAGAAAGACTTTTTCGGGCGATTTCCAAGATTGGGAAAAGACCTAAGATTGAGGTTCCTACATTTTTTGGAAATTTTAACCCAGAGGAATTGATCAACTAGATCAATGAATGTGAAGAATATTTTGAGTATGAAGATGTTGAGGATCTTGATAGGGTCAAATTTGCAAAGGCCAGACTGAAAGGTCATGCGAAGATCTGGTGGCAAGAAATTGAATTGGAGTGAAATAGAAGAGGGAAAGATAAAATCACAAGATGGGATCGGATGGTGGAAAAATTGAAGCGACAGTTCATTCCTGTTGATTATGAGCTTGACCTACTGAAGAAAATGCAAAGTTTGAAGCAAGCAGGAAAATCTGTTCAGGAGTATACAGAGGAGTTCTATCGACTCCTCATCAGAATAGGCCATGCCGAAGCTGATAAGGAGAAAGTTGCCCGATACCTTAATGGGTTAAGGCCAAGCATTCAAGAGGAGTTGAATCTGGTTCGAATGAGCAAGTATTGAGGAGGCATACCAGTTTGCCCTAAAAGTAGAGGAAAAGCTGAACAAGAAGTTTGAGAGTAGACAAAATGGAAGAGGTCGCGGTGGACGATCTGGTGGACGATCATATGGTGGCTGAAATGAAGATCCGAAAAAAGGATGAGGCCAGTAGCAGTCAAAATCAGCGAGGAAATAATTCCAATCGCTTTCAGGATCATAATAATAGAGATCAGAGAGGAAGAGGAAGAGGACAAGGATCTGGAAGAGGTGGCTTCTGTGGAACATGTTTTCACTGTGGAGAAGAAGGTCATAGGGCATTTGAATGTCCTCAGCACCAAGGCAGAATGGACAGAAGAAATGAAGGCCAGGCCAGAGTTGCACATGTAGATGAAGATGCCAGATCATCAAATTCTAAAGATGCTGAAAGAGGAGAAATGTTGATTAACAGAAGAGTCCTGTTGAGTGGTGAGAATGAACCTGAGCAAAGGAGGAGCCTGTTTCGTACCAGGTGCAAGTGTGAAGGTAAATTTTGCGATGTGATTATTGATAGTGGAAGCATTGACAATTTAGTGTCAGAAGAGATGGTGACAAAGTTGAAGCTCAAGAGATAGAAACACCCACATCCATATCGGATTGCCTGGGTACAGGATGACCACAAGGTCATGGTCAATGAACAATGCCTGGTGAAGTTCAAGATTGGTGGATACCAAGATGAGGTATTGTGTGATATCTTATCTATGGATGCATGTCATATGTTATTGGGTAGACCATGGCAGTTTGACAGATGTGTTGTACACGATGGCCATGCGAATACCTATTCCCTGACAAAGGATGGAGTGTGACATAAGCTAAAGCCATTGAAGGAGACCGAAGAAAAGGTATGTGGTAATGCAAGAATAACATTTGTTGATGGAAGAAAATTCTTAGATGGTATGAGGCATGAGCATGTGTGTTTTGCTTTAATTCCAAAAGTTGGTAAAGAGGAAGTAGAAGATGTTCCTGTAGAGGTTGCAGATTTGTTGAATGAGTTTCAGGATATTGTATCTGATAATGTACCTGATGGATTACCACCAGTAAGGAAGATTAGTCATCAGATGCATTTGATTCCAGGAGCCAGTTTTCCAAACAAGGCAGCACACAGAATGACACCAGTAGAAAGTGAAGAGTTGAACAGACAAGTACATGAGTTATTGCAGAAAGGGTTGATTTGAGAGAGTCTGAGTCCCTGTGCTGTACCAGCGGTATTAGCACCAAAGAAGAATGGAGAGTGGAGGATGTGTATAGATTCCAGAGCAATAAATAAGATCACAATCAAGTATAGGTTTCCATTGCCACGAATGGATGATATTATGGATTGTTTAAGTGGAGCTGTGTATTTCTCAAAGATAGATCTGAAGAGTGGATATCACCAGATTTGGATCAGAGAAGGTGATGAATGGAAGACTGCCTTCAAGACAAAGGAAGGACTATATGAGTGGTTAGTCATGCCTTTTGGGCTAACCAATGCACCAAGCACTTTCATGCGGCTCATGAACGAGGTTCTGAAAGAATTTCTGGGTAAGTTTGTCATTGTTTACCTAGATGATATTTTAATTTTTAGCAAGACATTGGAGGAACATATGATGCATATTCGTATGGTATTTGAGAAGTTGAGAGAAGAGAAATTGCTGATTAATTTGAAGAAGTGCAGTTTTGTGAAGAAAGAGTTAGTGTATTTAGGATTTGTAGTTTCAGCAGAAGGTCTAAAAATGGACCTAGAGAAGGTACAGGCTATCCTTGAATGGCCTACTCCAAGGAGTGCTACTGAGGTAAGATCTTTTCATGGTTTGGCTAGCTTTTACAGAAAGTTTATCTGAAATTTTAGCAGTATTTGTGGACCCTTGACTGAAACAATGAGAGGGGATAGAAAAGAGTTTAAGTGGACTAATGGGGCAGAAAAGAGTTTTCAATTATTGAAACAAAAAGTTACAGAACAACCTGTTTTAGCACTTCCAGATTTTAATAAGGTGTTTCAAGTAGATTGTGATGCTAGTGGTACTGCAATAGGAGCTGTTATGAGCCAAGAAGGTAAACCTGTTGCGTATTTCAGTGAGAAGTTAAATGATGCCAAGAGGAAGTATTCTATTTATGATGAGGAATTTTATGCTATAGTTCAGGCATTAAAGAAGTGGAGACATTATCTTCTTCCTAAGGAGTTTGTTTTGTATACTGATCATCAAGCTTTGCAATATTTGAATAGTCAAGGAAAGTTGAATCAGAGGCATTTGAAATGGGTTGAGTTTTTGCAGAGTTATACATTTGTTTTGAAACACAGGAGTGGAAAGTCTAATAGGGTTGCAGATGCTCTTAGCAGAAGGAAACTATTGATGACAGAAATGCAGATTGAAGTGGTTGGGTTCAAGGAACTCAAGAATTTGTATCCAGAGGATCCTAATTTTGGTGAAGCTTGGAAAGCTTGTAAAGAACCTGTTACTCTAGACAGAATGAAATGGTTAGATTTCATCATCCAGGATGATACGCTATTTAGAGGGAGTCAGTTGTGCATTCCACGAAGTTCTATGAGGGAGAATCTCATCAAGGAGAAGCATAGTGGAGGATTGGCTGGATATTTTGGTCGTGATAAAACCCTTGGTTTGGTTAGTGAGAATTATTATTGGCCACAGTTGCAGCAAGATGTGAAGAAGTTTGTACAGAGTTGTAGAGTATGTCAGATGGCGAAAGGAGTGAAGCAGAATACAGGATTGTATCAGCCATTACCTGTACCAGAGAAGCCTTGGGAGGATATCAGCATGGACTTTGTTCTTGGTTTACCGAGGACACAGCGGGGACATGATTCAATTTTTGTAGTGGTTGACAGATTTTTGAAGATGGCACATTTCATTCCCTGCAAGAAGACTAATGATGCTGTTCATGTAGTAGAATTATTTTCCAGAGAAGTAGTGAGACTTCATGGTTTGCCAAAGACCATAGTTTCAGATTGGGACACTAAGTTTGTTGGATATTTCTGGCGTACGTTGTGGAAGAAGTTGAAGATAGATTTGAAGTTCAGTTCATCACATCATCCACAGACTGATGGACAGACAGAGGTGGTGAATAGGAGTTTGGGAAATTTTCTGAGATGTTTGGTTGGAGATAAGCCAACAGGATGGGATTTGATTTTACGACAGGTGGAATTTGCATACAATAATTCTGTCAACAGGAGCACTGGTAAATCACCATTCCAGATTGTATATGGAAGTAGTCCAAGAAATGCATCTGAATTAAGGAAGATAGATAAAGGAGAAATAAGTAGTGCTGAAGCTGAGGATTTTGTAGAACACTTGAAGAACATCCATGAAGAGGTGAGGAAGCATATTACCAAGATGAACGCATAGTATAAGGCTAAGGCAGATGAGAAAAGGAGGTATAAGGAATTTCAGGTTGGTGATGAAGTCATGGTTCATTTGCAGAAGGAGCGGTTTACAGTTGGTACATATAACAAGCTGAAAATGAAGAAGTTTGGACCATGCAAGATATTGAAGAAACATGATTCAGGAAACGCATATGAGGTAGAATTGCCTACTGAGCTAAATATTTCACCAGTGTTTAACATTTCAGATCTGACAGAGTATCATGAGGGAGGTGTTGAAGATGAGATCATAGCAGCACAGTGGAGTATTCTAGCAACTAGTTCAGACACTAAGGAGATTGAAGATATACTGGATAGTCATGTTGGCAAAAGCACAAGGAACAAGACATATGAAGAATATCTGGTCAAGTGAAAAGGATGACCTGTTGAAGATTCATCATGGCTAACAAAGGAGGAGGTTAACCATCTTGGTTTTCCTCTGCACACCTGAGTCGTGACAGGGTCACTTCTCAAATTACCCCGGGTGTCTGATGTAGGAGCATCCTGGGTGTAAGAGCAATCTTGCATCACCCAAAAATATTTCTATTTTTATATTCAATAAGGGTTATTTTGTGCAGAGGTGCTATTTATGGAAAGTTACTATTTTTGGTAATTTTCGTATGTGCTCAGAATGATCTGATTTCTTTCTTGGAGGTTCATTTTGGTCATATAAGTTTGCCAGTAAAGTTTCATTGCCAGATCAAGTGTATATTGGAAGATATTGAAGATTTTCGGTATTGGCAGCAGGGTACAGAAACTTTGAACTCAGTTTTGAAGGCTTTAGAGGCCCTGGATGAGGTCAAAAATTTGGGTGATGGGTGCTTGCGTGGGTCAAGCTTGTAGAGTGCTTCGTGGCATTTCCGAAATAGGGTTATAATAGTCGATCGGGTGAACTGGTGATGACTTATGGTCTTCGGAAGTTGGGCCACCTGAAATGGCAAAAAATAATTTTCTTCAAAATTTCTGTTCGGGTTTCAAAGGTTATCTTGAGCTGACTATGATTTAATGAAATGTAAAATAAAATAATTCTAAGTTTGGTCGGCCTTATTGGCTAAAATTCTGGAACCTTCTTAGGCGGTGGAAAATTGCCTATATAAGGAAGGCTGTATTATTGTCTTAGGCAGTTCAGAATAGTTCTAGGTAGTAGATCTGGGTAATAATTCGAGGCTTTGTCCTACAGAATATTGTAAGGAAATGCCCATGTGGCTTTACATATTGTAATTTTGAAATTTTGTAATTCCACATTTGTGGAGATAATAAGAAGCCAATTTTCAGTCCTTGCATACTATTGTTGTTGCTTCTCTTTTTCTGTTATGTGTTTGTGGTATTAAGGGGAGCACCCTTCATCAAATCATTAGTCTTCTATTTCTCCATTACTTTATCAGGTCACTTAAGCTTCAAAATAAGCATGTGCACTTTCTTCTTCTCTTTAGTCGCTTAGTCTCACAAAGAAATAAGAATATTCCCTTATATTTAGCGGTTTCTTGAAAGCCTTTGTCACCCAATCTCACAAGCACATTGGAATATTCTTTACTATCAAATGACTTAGTGATTACCCCTTTAGTCTCCAAGTCTCTGTAAGTTTTCTCAAGATCTAGCGACTTCTGTAACAAATTTTGTAAGAAAGGAACTATAGTCATGTGGTCTCTAGATGGAAATGACCTTTGGTCGGGTAATCTCTGAATGATTTATTAAAGTGATGTTTTACTCCCTGATTATGATTTTCTCTTTGGTCGCTGAGTCTTGAAAGAGAGGTGTGGTCTTCTTTCACGGTTGTCTCCAAGTCTCTAGGTCTTCTTGCGGTTAGTCATTTCATTCAGTGATTTGGATTTCCTTTGGTCGTGTTATCTCCCAAAGATGGCGGTTATCTCTTACACAGTTAGCGATTCAGTGACACGGTTATCTCCAGATCTCCAGATGTGGCAGTTAAGTGATAAAGGATTCTAAGACTTAGTGAAAACCATAAGATGCAGATTTGATTGACGGATGGTGTGTAATCTCAAAGTTAAACTATGGTTTGAAAAATCTTTCAGCAACTCTGAGAATAAAGGTTTTCACCAAGTCTCCAGATGTAACTAAGGTTAGATAAAGTATATCACGAATGTGAGATGTCTGCACTCATGTGATCTCTGGATAGTGCTGAGTTAAAAGTAAGGATTAATAGGTTGCTTCATCTCAGCCATTGATTTTGAATCGATCCTGTGGTGGTTGTGAGGTCTCAGTATCAAATTCAAAATGTGAAAAGCTTTTGGAGATTAAGAATTTTCTTCAGTTGCTAGATCTCATAATAAAAGTGGAAGCTGGTCTCAGTTGCATGATCTCATAATAAGAAATATTTCACCTACAACTAAGAAATGGACTATAGTCAGGTAATCTCTGAATGTGAAAAATTGAAAATGGACTAAAGAGATTGACTATAGTCTCTGAATCTCTAGATCAAAAATTTATGATCGCCAAATCTCACGATGAATTCATAATGTGAGAAATCTTTCCATGACTATGAGAAGTCCTCTTAGTCACCAGGTCTTACAATCATTTTAAAGGCACCAATATTGTTAAGTGGTTGCGAGACCTTTTCCTTAGTCGCAAGGTCTCTGAATATCTGAATTTAAAATTTTAAAAGTTACGACTAGTGAATTGAAGCCTTGTTCATGCTGAGTAATGGTAAAAGTGACATCTTTTGGTGTCAGACATGGTGGCGCATTCAATTCTATAGAATAAAACTGTTAGAGGTCACTCATTTGAAAGTTATGAAGCATATCGAAGAGTGCAGAGCACTAGGTGATCCAGAATTACAGTGTGACCAGTGATCTTGTAGACAATTTTTAGAATTTCAGTTAGAATGAGTCAAGCAGCAGTAGGTGAAGCTTCTACCAGCTGAGGGTCTAAGGAAAAAGTAAAGGAGATTTTTTCAGATGAGTGCCTAACCCTCTTGCCTAGGTCATCTCAAAATAAAAAGGTTAGTGATGATTATTTCATGGACGAATTAGCTTATTGTAGAGATCTTAGGACTCTTGATGTAATAGGCATGTGTATGTTTGGATATTTTTATAAGAACCCTGATAGTGAAATACCAGTCTCTAACCCTTGGACATTAGGGTTGGCTAAATTAATTGTTCCTGAGGTATTTTTAGATGTAGATGTTGGCATTAAGCATGATTTTCATTACTGATGACACTTATTCAGATCAGTGCATATCAAGCAGAACAGAGCTTACCGAGCCAAGCAGTGCTTACCAAGTAGAACAGTGCATACCGAGCTCACAAAGTTTCACAGTGTTTACCGAGTGCTACATGGTTAAATAGGAAATTTAGCTTCTACCGAGTAACACTTTATCTACCGAGTCTCCAGTGTTTACCGAGTTTGAAACTATGACCGAGTGGTTAGTATGGACCAAGTTTCCACTTCTACCAAGTGCATGATGATGCCGAGTAACGTAGTGGACGCCGAGTATCAGAAAGTCACCGAGTTAGTTTGCAGTAACCGTGTAACTATATTTGGGCTGACTCAGTAATATTTGTGTTTAGTTGTTTAGAGCTGACTTTGTAATTATTTTGGAATTGACTTTGATTGATATATAAACAATGTTTTATGTCATATCCAAGAATGATGAAATAGAGAAGTATGAAGAAAAGGAGAGAAAGGAAGAGATAAGTGAATTACAAAGGCCTACAGTAGTATAAGAAGCAGAAAAGATCTATCCATCACAGAAGGTGATCAGTACATCATAGAATCTCAATCAGCAAGTATAGTTGCAAGCTAGAGATCTACTATTTCATCCTAACAGGTGAATCAGTTTGAAACCCTTTAACTGAGTAGACTTAACAGTCTTTGTAAAAATCTCTTAACCGAGTGCATACTTCATTGTATGTATTTAAATCCTCTAACAAGGTGGATCTAGCAGTCTTTATTGCTCCTAACAGGGTAGATCATCAGAAGTGATCATTGTAAGCCTTAACCGGCAAACTTTATACTGCAGTATTGAAGTTTTGTGAGTATCATCCCCACCCGAGTTTTACTTTCTACTTGGAAGGTTTCTGGGTTACCAAATCTCTGTGTTCTAAGTGTTATGAATGTTTTATTCTTTCTGTTACTCATGCATGCAGTCAAATTATCAATCTAATATTATTAAGATCTAAATCTGTTAAAAGTTTTGAAGTTACTCATTCACCCCTCCCCTCTCAGTAACCAAGATAGTCTTGAATATTTCCAACAATTGGTATCAGAGCTCAATGGATCTCAGAATAAAGTTTGATAGCTTGAGAAAAGATTCAGGACAATGGAGATCTTCAGACTGAACAAAGTAATTGAGAATGAAAAGCTAGATCTAGAAATGGCCATAACTCAACTCAAAGAAGCAAGAGAGCATCTTTCCCTTTCCCTAAAAAGAAGGAAGGAACTTGCAAATTAGATCAATGACCACCAGTATGTTGAAGAAAAGATTGAAGACTTTTTCCCTTCAAGTATCTCAGATGAAGTAAACAATGCAATCAAAGAACTTCTAGAAAAGAGTGGATCTTTGCAAGAAGCAGTGAGAAAATTGAAAAGAGAATAGGAAATTTAGTCAACAAGATTCTGTGAAGTTTTGGAACAAAGAAACAAGATGAAAGATGAAATAGATGGAAAGAACAATGAAATCCAGAATAAAACTCTTCAGCTAGAAAATCTTATTGATCAAATCTCCAATGCAAATGAATAAATCTTGACTCTAAGATCAGAAAATGAAAATACGAGAGAAGAGCTGAGATCTGAAAAGAAAATCAATTTAAGAGTAATGAGTGAGCTAGATGCTAAAAGGAAAATCAATGAGAGAATGTTGAAATCTCAAGAAGATATGAATCAAGTGTATGAATGAAAACTTCATAGGCAAAAAGGAAAAGCAGGACTTGGATACAAAGAGGAGGTGAATCCTCCAAACAAGGTACTCAAAAGAATCAGAAACCTACCTGTAATCACTGTGGAAAAATTGGTCATACTTCAAACAAATGTTGGAGCAATGGAAAAGAAAAATTCAATAGAAAATGCTACAATTGGAATCAGCTTGGTCATAAAGAAAATGAATGCAAGGAAAAACCAAGATTTAAAGGCATATGTCACAAATGTAGCAAACAAGGTCATAAGGCATTAGAATGCAGAACTAAAACACCTAATCCAGTAGAACAAATTATTAAAGCAATGTTTGGTTGGGATTACAACACTTGGTGTAGATGTCATTACTATGGAGAATATGGACACATTGGCATGAATTGTGTAAGGCACCACTTGAGAAAAAGGGATTCCACCATAAGATGTTATAATTGCACTAAGCTTGGTCACATAGCTAAAAACTGCATGAATTTAGGCAAAATTGAAGATGAAAAGAAAGCAAAAGCAAATAACATTAGGAAGTAGATGAGACAGAAGTGGATTCCTAAACCTACTGAGAAAACCAATCCTGAAGTCACTAATGAAGGAAGTGGCTCTATGAGCTCTAACTAGTCTCCAAGAAAGCACTCGAACTATATCTTCATAGACATATTCCAAAATAGTTCCTAAACTAAAAGGAAGATAGATCCAAATTAGTATGCAAGATACAGTAGGATCACCAGAAGGTCGGTATCAGTTATCACCGTGCAAGGTCAAGAGTAACCTAACTTCATTTGGTTACCAAGTAAGGTCAGAGAAGTATGAATTCATATGATCACCGAGTTGCGGAGTCTTCACTGAGCAATTAATTCAAAGTGGATGACAGCCTGTCTAATTCTATACCCTAATTCATACTGAGCATTAATGACAAAGTTTTAACAAAAGGAGTGAAATCAAGTTCACTATTCACCGTGAACAAAAGTCTCCTAGTGCAGTCAAGCATGTCGAAGCATATTTCAGCAAGATATTCTCTTTCCTCGAAGAATTTACTATGTTCACCGAGCTACCATGGCATCATCTAGTGCTAAAATGAAGAAAGATTCAGAAATGTTGGTTCATGGAGAATGGAAAGCACCAGATTTCAAACTCGTGCCCGTAGTTGCCAGAAACCTAGACCCGAGTGGAGCTCAATCTTAGATTCCTCCTAAGGTACTTCTTATTAACGATATTCACAGTCATTTTAAGTGTACAATTCAAGATCTTGGAACCCTAGAGATAGATACTATCCGTGAGGAACTATGTGTCGATGGTGTTCTCAAACCGGAGCATCAACATTTGGAAGATAAGGGTTTAGTTCACATCACACACTTGCCTTGGAGCTTTTAGACAAAATAGGTCAGATATATTCTCATTCGAGTACATGAAGGAAAAATATGGCTTAAGCAACCAGTAGAGATTACGAAGAAGATGATTCACCGAATCACTGGTCTTCCCATGCTAGACAAGGTAAAATCTACAAAAACCCTAGGTCGGATGGAACTGGAAGAGAAAACCCTAGCCGAGTGGGACAGTAGAGGTATGAAGATAAGCAGAATTACTGATGTAGAATTGAAGTTTGGTATACATATCATAGCTCACAAGATATACAGTTCAAGTAGGTAGAATAGTGTTTCGTGTGAAGCAGTTGACCTAGCATATAAAATTGTAAAGAACAATCTGTCATTTGACCTAGCAGATCTTTTGTTGAGACAGTTCAACAAGAACATGGAGAGCATCAAAACATCAAAGAACAATCCATGTAAGTTTGGCTCACTATTGGTTTGTTTAGTTTTCTATGCTCAGAAGTTTTTCCCTTTAAAAGGCACAGTAGTATGGAGAAAAGATGTGCCGGTTCTTTATCAGATGAATGAATACATTTCAGAAATGGGTGACAATTTTGAAAGCATAATGGATAACTATTTTGAATCATTTAAAGAGAAAATGAACAATAGATTCTGGATTCCATAGAAATTGGTGGAAGATTACAAAGATGATATTTGTTTCATGGTGGATTGTGATAATCTATATATACAGGTAGCAAAACCAAGGATTGTACATGTGAAACCTCTTCCCTATGAGGTAAATATTGATGAAACCAAGAATATTATTGAAGCCCTAATTAATCAACCTATTAACCCAAAGGCACCATATTTTGGGACATATGAAGAAGCTAAGGAGAGAATTGAGCTTAGTATAAAGCTTCCATAGACGGTTAACAAAGGAAGAAAGAGGTTGGCCAAAATACAAGCTAGCACACCTCTAATGTCAACCGAGGAAAAAGGAGAGGACCTTGAAGAAGAAGAAGATAAAAAGGATGAGGAGGAAGAAGAACAAGCACCAGCAAAGAAGAAAGGAAAAGTATTTATCACCAAGGCACTCAAGCAACCCCCTGTAGTATTTACAAGGAGTGTAAGAGGCAAGGCAGGCAAAGACAGTGAAGAAATAGTATTCAAAAGGCCTCCTCCTTCATTAAAAGAAAAGATCAAGGATATGAAAGAAGGATGTGGAATTGCAAACTTCAAATCTCTAAGATATGAAATCAGATCTGAGGAAGAGTAGCAGGAAATTGAAGAAACTGTTATCGAGAAAATAGGAAGATGGAAATACTCACCTGAAGAGATAGCTTCTCAAATCCCAGGAACTCTGCTGAACAAAATTAAGTTAAGATGGTCCAATGCAAGACAAACTGTCAAGGACATCTATGCTCAAACCTTGAGGCAATTAATGCCAAGTTTGAAAAATGCTGAAATTAATAAGGCATTAATAGATAATGAAATTAAGATGACAATCAAATTCAACAGTTGTTTGATTTTGATCAAAGATATTGAGTCGGTTGTGAAGAGTGCCACTGCCACATGGAAAAACATCTATAATCTTCACAAATCGAGTGTCGAAATAGTGATAATCAAGGATATTGATGATGACAGTGATGAACATGAAGAATATACCGAGGTAGACAAGCAAAGTGATGAGGAAGATAATATTGTTCGGATAGCTACAGAAGTCATTGCCTCACTTCCTCACTCTCCAGCAAAAGTTGCTACACCTAGCATGGAGATAACTTCAAGTATGATTATGACAACTTCCACAAATACATCAAATGTCAAATCATCACTACCACAACTCAATGAATCATCGACAGAAATGACTACCACCTCTTTTACCGAGTTGAAGTCTCCTGTATCTATTTTAGTACCTACTTCCATATCAAGTTTTCCAGTAGTAAGTACCTCAGTTTTGGATACTTCAGTAAGTATTTCAATTTTTTATTCTACAATTGTGAATACTTCAGTTTTGAGCCCTTCAAGTATTCCAGTCGGTAGTTTATCATTTTTCACAGCTAGTCCTACAATATCTACAATAACTTCTACAAAGGCATTAAGTGCAATAACAGTTGATCCTAAGGCTCAACCGAGTACAAGATTTTTGAGTAAGAATGTAGAAGAGGATATAGACTTAGATGAGGAGATAGAGATTCCAAAATTAGACTTTGCAAATCTTTCAGCAGACCAAATGCAAAACATTGGTGAACTCCTTCAAAAGAAAGCAAAGCAGAAGAAACTAAAAGAAGAAAGGGACAAGGAATATAAAATTATTGAAGATGCAAAGGATATTTTGTCAGAAGCATTAGGTATTAAAGTTGATTCCTCTCAACATATTTTGTTACAGTTTGCTGAGGTAGTAAACAAGTTCCATG
Source organism: Chamaecyparis obtusa (assembly GCA_027943335.1). Taxonomy (NCBI): domain Eukaryota; kingdom Viridiplantae; phylum Streptophyta; class Pinopsida; order Cupressales; family Cupressaceae; genus Chamaecyparis; species Chamaecyparis obtusa. Next base: position 132,540 of record BSBK01009395.1, on the reverse strand, counting down.
AGGATTCCTCTGCTTCAGAAAAGATTATTGAGAAAGTCGAGAAGAAATTTGACAATAAAGGGCTTGAGCATGTTTCTCAGCATATAGCTATTAATCAGGCAGGATTATCTTCAGTTTTGATAGATATTGAATCCTCCTATTACAATATTACTTCACTTGTTGCTAAGCTATGTAATGTTGCCGAGTTCACTAAGGAAGTCAAAGAAAAATTGAATAAGATTGATGAGGATCTGAAGGACAGTGTACAGAGGTTGCAACTTGAACCTAGTTCAAGCTCTACACATCATATGAAAATCACATTCCTATCAAATAGGCAGTCAGAATTATTAAAAGAAGATACAAAGATCTGGTCAACACTGCTAGATATTCAGAACATGATTCTTCCCATCATGGACATAATGCAAAAGCACATTGTTCACTCAAAAAGCATTACTCAATGACAATCCATTTTCCATTGCAGACCACATGATTGAACTCTCTGCAGAAGTCCAAATTGCACTCCAAACATGCAAGATTCTGCAAGAGAATTGGGACAGAACTCTGGCACTAATCATGAAGGTACATTCTAATTTTCTTTCACATTTTGGATTCTCCCTATAAAATACTTGTATATACACCTTTGGCATTATTGTCAAAAAGGGGGAGAGAATGTATAGGAGAAAATGTATAGGAGAAAGTGTATAAGATTAAGGTGTGTAATATGAAAGGAGGAGAAAGTACTCTATATAAGATGTATAAACAAAAGTTTGACAAAGATAAATTTTGAAAAAAAAAATAAAAAAAAAGATTCAGCATGATTCTTGTATATAAATTTTGGCTATAAGTGTTTTTGTCACTAATGCCAAAGGGGGAGATTGTTGGCATTAAGCATGATTGTCATTAGTGACAACACTTATTCAGATCAGTGCATACCGAGTAGAATAGAGCTTACCAAGCTGAGTAGTGCTTACCGAGTAGAACAGTGCATACCGAGCTCTCAAAGTTTCACAGTGTTTACCAAGTACTGCACGGTTAAACAGGAAATTTAGCTTCTACCGAGTAACACTTTATCTACCGAGTCTCCAGTGTTTATTAAGTTTGAAACTATGACTGAGTGGTTAGTATGGACCGAGTTTCCACTTCTACCGAGTGCATGATGATGCCGAGTAACGCAATGGACGCCGAGTATCAGAAAGTCACTGAGTTAGTTTGTGGTAACCGTGTAACTATATTTGGGCCGACTTAGTAATATTTGTGTTTACTTGTTTAGAGCTGACTTTGTAATTGTTTTGGAATTGACTTTGATTGATATATAAATAATGTTTTATGTCATATCCAAGAATGATGAAATAGAGAAGTATGAAGAAAAGGAGAGAAAGGCAGAGATATGTGAATTACAAAGGCCTACAATAGTATAAGAAGCAGAAAAGATCTATCCATCACAGAAGGTGATCGGTACATCATAGAATCTCAATCAGCAAGTATAGTTGCAAGCTAGAGTGTAATACCCCTCTAACCCTAATATAAGTTTTGTGTTTTTGAAAGAATTAATATCCTTCGATGTTTTCTTACAGCTTAAGTTGTACATGATACTTGTTTGATCTATTCCTATAGTTGTTTATAATAATTTCATAAGCTAGTACTCAATGATTCTAATATCAGACATACTATCTAAAGGTATCATTTTTGTATGTATTTATCTCCATGTATGTATTGAGTACCTACAAGACCTTTATGAACATAGTTAGGATGTTATATGATATGTACTTGATAGATATATATAAGTGGTTATTTATATTTTCTTCTATTAAGGTTACCTTAGATGAATCTTGTATCTCACTTGATGATTTGATTATGTTAATTTATTATTAGTATTGATAAGAGACTAACACAATGCTTGAGATTCTAACTTTCATTATGATGATGCTACATGCTTTGAGTGTATATATATACATGATGTGTTTTCATGATTCAGGACGAAGTCGTAGTTACTCACATAGCTGAGGTCCACACGATGTATCGATCCTGGTCCTCTGTCTGCAATGTTTTCTTTTATATGTATATTCGTGCATATGTATTTCTTCTTTGTGATGCAGGCTTGCAGGTACCGGGCATCGACTTCACCTGGCTTCACAGGTCTGAGCATGCCCTCAAATCCTCGATGGTTGTTGTTATGGAGATAGTACTAAGGCCCCTACATGAGTCTTCCTTTGTCATTATTCCAATTTGGAAATATTAGGGTTCCTTCTTTGTCAGTCAACCTTTGGGTCAAAAATCCAGATCCAACGCACCCGGTTGGGCATGGTTGTAGTTAGTGCCTTGTGACCACTTGAATTCATTTGATTGTATGATTTGTTCACTCATTTTATTTATTTCTCCTTCTTGGTATGATTCTTAGTTAATCTTCCTATGTTGTGTTTCAGGAGTTTGGCTTGACTTTCCTTGTTGACTTTGGTTGACTTTGTTTGATCTTATGGTTTTCTCGATATGTTTCATAGATGTTTTGTAAGGCCTCTTTGGATGATTAGGTTTATTTTGAGGTGTGTGATTTTATTCTACCTCAGTGATTATATCCTATAGTAATTATAAATAGGTAATAATATTGTGATCTATTACTTCATAATCTTATAGATTATAGTGTTTGGTATTTGGCATGTATCTATATATATATATATATATATATATATATATATATATATATATATATATATATATATGGAAATATATATATGGGTGCACACATATATGTATTTATATATATATAATTTATATGTGATTATATGTTAATTATTGTAGATATTGTTGATGGTGTATATTTTGGGATTAATGTAAAGTATAATATTATTAATAATTAAATATTAAATAATGCGAGGTATATTATTCTCAATTATTAATTATTAATAATGAGGATAGGTTATATATATAGATATTGATGTAATTAATGATGGCATATGCATATATGTTAGGATAATATTACATATGTGTATGAATGAATACAAATAATCTTTTATTGTATATTTGAGTAATATAGTTGTATGATATTAAGTTATTTTATAATACCCTTTAGTTAAGAGTTAGTTGGGAGTTGGTTACTTTTCCTCTCAACCTTTGGAAATCTATTTATATGCACTACTTTCTCATTTGAAGAGGGGGGGATTTTGGGGCTGAAGCATTGAGGAGAGGATGGCCTTAATTTTCATGGTGATTTTGGAGAGAAAACTTAGAGATGTGAGGGAGATTTTGTAAGCATATGTCTTTAAGAATTTTTGGTTATCTTTGCTTTTGGGAGAGAGACATTTTTGTGAGAATTTCAATAGTTGGGAGAGGGATTCTTTGCTGTGGAATTATTTCTTTCTTTCATGGAGATTTCTGAAAGTGGATAGGGTTTGAAAGGATGCATCTCAAGTTTGGATTTGTCTTCTCTTTTGTTTCCTTCCTTCTTTGATTCAACCTTCGTAGGACATGAGGTATGGATTGAATATGTTAGTTACTTTATGTCTCTGATAGATTATGGATCTATTTATATATTATAATTATTTACTATATCTGTACTTTTAATTTCTATGGTTATTTTAAAGTTTTGAGTTTTTGTTTGTAAGAATTGGCATGTGTTTTCCTAGGGTTTTTAGCAACCCGTTTTTGGAGATCTATTATTATAATAATTTAAATTGCATCTAGGATTTTACTAAATTGATTTTCTGGAAGTAAAATTCATAGAGCTCAATTCTCGATTCTGAATTTTCTGTCAAATGTATTCATATGCTACAGGCTGATATGATTATATAAAAGTATAAATTTGATATTAAATATTCTCTTAAGTCTTATCTTTCATTTCCAATTGGTTTGGAGAATTTTTATTATGTTTTGTGAAAATTACAACCGTTTTAGTGAAGGCAGGTCTGAACCCTAACCAGAATTTTATGTTTTAAACCAGAAGTCATAACTTTCTTTCCCACCGTTGGATCTTTCTAAAAATAAAATTGAGAGTCCATAATTATGTTAGCTAAATCTCCACCGAAGAGATTTCCTTTATTATTTGTTTTGTGGAAGATATGGATGACTGTTCTATGATGACTATTTTTTTGCATTTAATCCTTGCTTGAAATAATTCAGTTTAAGAACATCATTAAGTTTTAAGGTTTCGTATGGTCACCAGAGGCTATTAGAATATTTTTTTGGTTAATTGGATCTATTTATACTTTGAATATATTTATAATATCACTTGGATGTCTTCTTATATGTTTGGAACATTCTGTATGCCATATTGGGTTTAGGGTTGTCAAGTGGACTAGGGACAACATATATTTTCCTAAACTCAATCAAATGTTGTTATGGAATTGGTATGAATTCTTGATGATGGATCTATTATGTTCTTATGATTTTTATATGTATGTTAGGGAACCTAAGTACACTAGGTGAGTGGCTCATAGTGAGGGGCCGGGGCCCTAAGTGGCTAGTACCAGGATAACCTACTATGAGTTATTTAATCAAGTGATAACCTAAATAAATGAATTGGGAATGGGGATTGGAATGGGAAATTACACACTAATCAAGATTAATTGTGCCTCGCCCATGCCTTTAGTGCTAGTAAAGACTAAGGATGGGAGTGGGAGAAGGTACCTATGCGTAGGTATGACTGGATGACCTTGTCTGTACGAGAGGCATTCGGTTCCGCATGTGCCTACTTGGGGGCCGGGGCCAAGAGTGGCTAGTACCAGGACAACCCAAGGGGTGAGGGCTATGCGATGACACTCACCTAGCTTGTAGCTTAGAGTCTCTACCAAATTTTATCATGCCTCTGGTAGTCCTTGTGGTCTTCTTGTCTTTTCTTTTATGTTGTGACTTTGGGGAAATTTTATCACCACCTTAGGAATTTCCTAGTTGTTACCTCTTTTATGGGCCTTTGGTTCTATCTCCTAGCTCAGGGGAGTGGGCCTATTGGTTCCACATGGTTGGGTGGTTAATATTTATATCGAGGTATTGATCGTGATTCTTTGGATGATCCTAGCACATATTCCATTCCAGACCTGCAGTTGAAGATTTTTTTATTGGATATTTTAATATGAGATGTACTTATGTATTTGTATTCATGTAATTTTAATCTCCTAAAAGGAGTCTTGTAGTATTGATATAATCTCAATTCAAAGCAATGCATAAGGGAGTGGGTAGTTCTAGGTAAAAGAAAGGGAAAAGAATGTGGAATATTGGACATGTTACTAGCATTAAAAGAAAGTGTTTATGTTATTTCTCCTATCCTCTTATGTTGTCCATATGTAAAGGAAATGATCTTAAATATAGTTATATATAATGATGTATCACAAAAAATAATGTATTCTCTCTTGATGAAAGGATCCAAGAAAATTATTGAGAAATGATAGGTTAGTGATTGGAATTATTAATAATGAATGGTTATGAAACAATGCAATAGAATAGTAATTTGATTTTAATGTTAATGCTTGGTTCATGTTAATGAAGTACCTAGGATGATGCCTACCTTAATGAATATTAATCTCTTACCTAAATTATTAGAGAAAAGTGATATAAAGGATAGTAGATGTAGATGAAATCAATATGAATTTATGGAATGAGTTGATAAAATGAATAATGATGTTGGATGATTAACCTATGTTTAATAAAAGAAATAAGTTAGGGACATTTAACTTGGTGCATTAAAATGAATGTAGATCTTTTAAGCTCATGATTCCGTGAATATCTTATGCATGTAAATGGTTTATATGATGTTGCTTTAGTAGCAACGTTAGGGAACCCGGGAGGACTTAAGTTGTATAAATCTTACATTCAAGTAGTAGAAAATTATTTCTTCTTTTAGAAATATGAAGTGTAATGATGAATATTATTCTAGTTAAAATAAATAAATAAAATAAAATAAAAATTCACTACTTGCATTTTATAGAGGTTTTATGTCTTGTCCTCTTGGGTTGCCTGGCGGGGCATTACATCTGGTATCAGAGCCCTAGGTTTCTACACTGGGAACTCTAGGACTCATAGCTCACCTATGCATAACCTTGAGTATCTTAACTTTGTCTCCTTTTGGATTTTGTTGTTATGCTAAAATTTAAATCTTAGGAAACGAAGGCTACCTTTCGTGTTCTTATGTTGTATTGTCTTACAAGGGCACACCCATTCCTCTATGATTGAGTTATATTTTAACAATTATTTATGTTTTTGCATAATGAGATCAATGATGTGTTAAGTGGATGTTTCCTATAATATTAATGGAATGGCGAAGGATTCTTGAGACTTGTGTTTGTTTTCTTGAAAGGTACTAGTATCTCTAGAAGGGTCAAAAGTTAAAGGATGCTAAATGTTTTGAATCTTAATTATGGTAGTAGATAATATTACCCCTTGATCATACCTATAATATAATGTTGTGCACTCTATCTTCTTACAAATACCTAGTTGAATTTTATCCTACTCAAGGTATCTTAGAAATAAATTTCTTTTGGATCTTTAAAGAATGAAATGATTGTGGTAGTACTTGATAGGAATGATAGGGCAATAATTAGATTACATGGCTAATAATATGTACCTAGGAAAGAAGTAAAATAAATAAATAAATAAATAAATAAATAAGGAACAAATAATCTACTGTCATATGTATTTCTCTCTCTTTCTCTCTCCCCTCTTAAGAAATAAGTTTTGCATGACTAAAATTGTTTAGACAAGGCAATAATATATTAGAAAAATTTGTAAATACTCAATTAGGAAACCCTTGGGTGAAGGACCTATGTCCCCAAGATTTTATCATAGGCTATAATTCACATTTTCATTTAGGAAGAGAAATTTTTATCCCTATCTTGGTAAGAAGTTATATCCTTTCTGCATATCTTATTAAATTGCACAAAAAGGATTTAAGATAACATAATCAAGAAATTTTAGGGAAGAGTATGTGCAATGATGGATTATCTGTACTAATGATGGAAGTTGTTTTTATTAAATATATGTCTGATGAAGGGTGCTCCCCTTAATACCACGAACACATAACAGAAATAGAGAAACAACAACAATATGCAAGAACAGAAAATTGGCCTCTTATTATCTCCACAAATGTAGAATTACAAACTTTCAGAATTATAATATGCAAAGCCACATGGGCATTCCTTACAATATTCTGTAGGACAAAGCCTCGAATCAATACCCAGATCTACTACCCAGAACTATTCTGAACTGCCTAAGACAATAATACAGCCTTCCTTATATAGGCAATTATCCACCGCCTGGGAAGGTTCCAGAATTTTAGCCAATAAGGCCGACCAAACTTAGAATTATTTTATTTTACATTTTATTACATCATAGTCGGCTCAAGATAACCTTTGAAACCCGAACAGAAATTTTGAAGAAAATTATTTTTCGCCATTTCAGGTGGCCCAACTTCCGAAGACCATAAGTCATCACCAGTTGACCCGCTCGGCCACTATAACCCCATTTCGGAAACGCCACGAAGCGCTCTACAGGCTTGACCAGCGCAAGCGCCCGTCACGCAAATTTTCGACCTCATCCGGGGCCTCTAAAGCCTTCAAAACTGAGTTCAAAGTTTCTGTACCCTGCTGCCAATACCGAAAATCTTCAATATCTTCTAATATACACTTGATCTGGCAATGAAACTTTACTGGCAGACTTATATGACCAAAATGAACCTCCAAGAAAGAAATCAGATCATTCTGAGCACATACGAAAATTACCAAAAATAGTAACTTTCCATAAATAGCAGCTCTGCACAAAATAACCCTTATTGAATTCAAAAACAGAAATATTTTTGGGTGATGCAAGATTGCTCTTACACCCAGGATGCTCCTGCATCAGACACCCAGGGTAATTTGAGAAGTGACCCTGTCACGACTCAGGTGTGCAGAGGAAAACCAAGACGGTTAACCTCCTCCTTTGTTAGCCACGATGAATCTTCTACAGGTCGTCCTTTCCATTTGACCAAATACTCTTCATATGTCCTATTCCTTGTGCTTCTACCAACACGACTGTCCAGTATGTCTTCGATCTCCTTAGTGTCTGAACTAGTTGCTTGGATACTCCACTGTGCTGCTGTGATCTCATCTTCAACACCTCCTTCATGATACTCTGTCAGATCTGAAATGTTAAACACTGGTGAAATATTTAGCTCACTAGGCAATTCTACCTCATATGCATTTCCTGAATCATGTTTCTTCAATATCCTGCATGGTCCAAACTTCTTCATTTTCAGCTTGTTATATGTACCAACTGGAAACCGCTCCTTCCGCAAATGAACCATGACTTCATCACCAACCTGAAATTCCTTATGCCTCCTTTTCTCATCTGCCTTAGCCTTATACTGTGCGTTCATCTTGGTAATATGCTTCCTCACCTCTTCATGGATGTTCTTCAAGTGTTCTGCAAAATCCTCAGCTTCAGCACTACTTATTTCTCCTTTATCTATCTTTCTCAATTCAGATGCATTTCTTGGACTACTTCCATATATAATCTGGAATGGTGATTTACCAGTGCTCCTGTTGACAGAATTATTGTATGCAAATTCTGCCTGTGGTAAAATCAAATCCCATCCTGTTGGCTTATCTCCAACCAAACATCTCAGCAAATTTCCCAAACTCCTATTCACCACCTCTGTCTGTCCATCAGTCTGGGGATGATGTGATGAACTGAACTTCAAATCTGTCTTCAACTTCTTCCACAATGTACGCCAGAAATATCCAACAAACTTAGTGTCCCGATCTGAAACTATGGTCTTTGGCAAACCATGAAGTCTCACTACTTCTCTGAAAAACAATTCTGCTACATGAACAGCATCATTAGTCTTCTTGCAGGGAATAAAATGTGCCATCTTTGAAAATCTGTCAACTACCACAAAAATTGAATCATGTCCCCGCTGAGTCCTCGGTAAACCAAGAACAAAGTCCATGCTGATATCCTCCCAAGGCTTCTCTGGTACAGGTAGTGGCTGATACAACCCTGTATTCTGCTTCACTCCTTTCGCCATCTGACATACTCTGCAACTCTGTACAAACTTCTTCACATCTTGCTGCAACTGTGGCCAATAATAATTCTCACTAACCAAAGAAAGGGTTTTATCACGACCAAAATGTCCAGCCAATCCTCCGCTATGCTTCTCCTTGATGAGATTCTCCCTCATAGAACTTCGTGGAATGCACAACTGATTCCCTCTGAATAGCATATCATCCTGGATGATGAAATCCAACCATTTTGTCCTGTCTAGAGTAACAGGTTCTGCACAAGCTTTCCAAGCTTCACCAAAATCAGGATCCTCTGGATACAAATTCTTGAGTTCCTTGAACCCAACCACTTCAATCTGCATTTCTGTCAGCAATAGTTGCCTTCTGCTAAGAGCATCTGCAACCCTATTAGACTTTCCACTCCTGTGTTTCAAAACAAATGTATAACTCTGCAAAAACTCAACCCATTTCAAATGCCTTTGATTCAATTTTCCTTGACTATTCAAATATTGCAAAGCTTGATGATCAGTATACAAAACAAACTCCTTAGGAAGCAGATAATGTCTCCACTTCTTTAATGCCTGAACTATAGCATAAAATTCCTGATCATAAACAGAATATTTCCTCTTGGCATCATTTAACTTCTCACTGAAATAAGCAACAGGTTTACCTTCTTGGCTCATAACAGCTCCTATTGCAGTACCACTAGCATCACAATCTACTTGAAACACCTTATTAAAATCTGGAAGTGTTAAAACAGGTTGTTCTGTAACTTTTTGTTTCAATAATTGAAAACTCTTTTCTGCTCCTTTAGTCCACTTAAACTCTTTTCTATCCCCTCTCATTGTTTCAGTCAAGGGTCCACAAATACTGCTAAAATTTCTGATAAACTTTCTGTAAAAGCTAGCTAGACCATGAAAAGATCTTACCTCAGTAGCACTCCTTGGAGTAGGCCATTCGAGGATAGCCTGTACCTTCTCTGGGTCCATTTTTAGACCCTCTGCTGAAACTACAAATCCCAAATACACTAACTCTTTCTTCACAAAACTGCACTTCTTCAAATTAATCAACAATTTCTCTTCTCTCAACTTCTCAAATGCCATACGAATATGCATCATATGCTCATCCAATGTCTTACTAAAGATCAAAATATCATCTAGGTAAACAATGACAAACTTACCCAGAAATTCTTTCAGAACCTCATTCATGAGCCGCATGAAAGTGCTCGGTGCATTGGTTAGCCCAAAAGGCATGACTAACCACTCATACAGTCCTTCCTTTGTCTTGAAGGCAGTCTTCCATTCATCTCCTTCTCTGATCCGAATCTGATGATATCCACTTTTCAGATCTATCTTTGAGAAATACACAGCTCCACTCAAACAGTCCATAATATCATCCATTCGTGGCAATGGAAACCTGTACTTGATTGTGATCTTGTTTATTGCTCTGGAATCTGTACACATCCTCCACTCTCCATTCTTCTTTGGTGCTAATACCGCTGGTACAGCACAGGGACTCAGACTCTCTCGAATCAATCCTTTCTGTAACAGTTCATGCACTTGTCTGTTCAACTCCTCACTTTCTGCAGGTGTCATTCTGTGTGCTGCCTTATTCGGCAAACTCGCTCCTGGGATCAAGTCCATCTGATGACTGATCTTCCTGACTGGTGGTAATCCATCAGGCACGTTATCGGATACAATATCCCGAAACTCATTCAACAAATCTGCAACTTCTACAGGAACATCTTCTACTTCCTCTTTACCAGCTTTTGGAATTAAAGCAAAACATACATGCTCATGCCTCATACCATCTAGGAAATTTCTTCCATCAACAAAAGTTATCCTTGCATTACCACATACCTTTTCTTCAGTCTCCTTCAACGGTTTTAGCTTATGTCGCACTCCATCCTTTGTCAGGGAATAGGTATTCGCACGGCCATCATGTACGGCACATCTGTCAAACTGCCAGGGTCTACCCAACAACATATGGCATGCATCCATAGATATGATATCACACAATACCTCATCTTGGTATCCGCCAATCTTGAACTTCACTAGGCATTGTTCATTGACCATGACCTTGTGGTCATCCTGTACCCAGGCAATCCGATATGGATGTGGGTGTTTCTGTCTCTTGAGCTTCAACTTTGTCACCATCTCTTCTGACACCAAATTGTCAGTGCTTCCACTATCAATGATCACATCACAACATTTACCTTCACACTTGCACCTGGTGCGAAACAGGCTCCTCCTTTGCTCAGGTTCATTCTCACCACTCAACAGGACTCTTCTGTTAATCAACGTTTCTCCTCTTTCAGCATCTTCAGAATTTGATGATCTGGCATCTTCATCGACATGTGCAACTCTGGCCTGGCCTTCATTTCTCCTGTCTGTTCTGCCTTGGCGCTGAGGACATTCAAATGCCCTATGACCTTCTTCTCCACAGTGAAAGCATGTTCCACGGAAGCCACCTCTTCCAGATCCTTGTCCTCTTCCTCTTCCTCTCTGATCTCTATTATTCTGATCCTGGAAGCGATTGGAATTATTTCCTCGCTGATTTTGACTGCTACTGGCCTCATCCTTCTTTTTCGGATCTTCATTTCGGCCACCATATGACCGTCCACCAGATCGTCCACCGCGACCTCTTCCGTTTTGTCTGCTCTCAAACTTCTTGTTCAGCTTTTCCTCCACTTTTAGGGCAAACTGGTATGCCTCTTCAATACTGTTCATTCGAACCAGATTCAGCTCCTCCTGAATGCTTGGCCTTAACCCATTAAGGTATCGGGCAACTTTCTCTTTATCAGCTTCTGCATGGCCTGTTCTGATGAGAAGTCGATAGAACTCCTCTGTATACTCCTGAACAGATCTTCCTGCTTGCTTCAAACTCTGCATTTTCTTTAGTAGGTCAAGCTCATAATCAACAGGAATGAACTGTCGCTTCAATTTATCCACCATCCGATCCCATCTTGTGATTTTATCTTTCCCTCTTCTATTTCGCTCTAATTGAATTTCTTGCCACCAGATCTTCGCATGACCTTTCAGTCTGGCCTTCGCAAATTTGACCCTATCAGGATCCTCAACATCTTCATACTCAAAATATTCTTCACACTCATTGATCCAGTCGATCAGTTCCTCTGGGTTAAGATTTCCAGAAAATGTAGGAACCTCAATCTTAGGTCTTTTCCCAATCTTGGAAATCGCCCGAAAAAGTCTTTCTTCCTCTTGGTTCACAATTTCAACTTCTCCTTCTTGATATTCTTCTTCGGCTTCATCCTCGCTTTCATCTCTGACATTAAGATTCATTCCTCTGCGAATCTCTTCTTGCAATGCTCGCACTTGTCTCTGCAGCTCTCTAACCTCAGGTGTTACAACACCAGCTCTTCCGCCACGTTCCCTTCGTGGAGGCATTTTCGCGATGTGCGCTGAAACCCTAGCCACGGTCCTGGTGCAAACTGCCTCACAGTCGGCGATCTGTTTACACACTCAAGAACTCCTGCTCTGATACCACTTGATGAAGGGTGCTCCCCTTAATACCACGAACACATAACAGAAATAGAGAAACAACAACAATATGCAAGAACAGAAAATTGGCCTCTTATTATCTCCACAAATGTAGAATTACAAACTTTCAGAATTATAATATGCAAAGCCACATGGGCATTCCTTACAATATTCTGTAGGACAAAGCCTCGAATCAATACCCAGATCTACTACCCAGAACTATTCTGAACTGCCTAAGACAATAATACAGCCTTCCTTATATAGGCAATTATCCACCGCCTGGGAAGGTTCCAGAATTTTAGCCAATAAGGCCGACCAAACTTAGAATTATTTTATTTTACATTTTATTACATCATAGTCGGCTCAAGATAACCTTTGAAACCCGAACAGAAATTTTGAAGAAAATTATTTTTCGCCATTTCAGGTGGCCCAACTTCCGAAGACCATAAGTCATCACCAGTTGACCCGCTCGGCCACTATAACCCCATTTCGGAAACGCCACGAAGCGCTCTACAGGCTTGACCAGCGCAAGCGCCCGTCACGCAAATTTTCGACCTCATCCGGGGCCTCTAAAGCCTTCAAAACTGAGTTCAAAGTTTCTGTACCCTGCTGCCAATACCGAAAATCTTCAATATCTTCTAATATACACTTGATCTGGCAATGAAACTTTACTGGCAGACTTATATGACCAAAATGAACCTCCAAGAAAGAAATCAGATCATTCTGAGCACATACGAAAATTACCAAAAATAGTAACTTTCCATAAATAGCAGCTCTGCACAAAATAACCCTTATTGAATTCAAAAACAGAAATATTTTTGGGTGATGCAAGATTGCTCTTACACCCAGGATGCTCCTGCATCAATGTCTTGCAAAATGCCTAGTGAATAGTTAGGACCCTAGATGGGTATTTTGGAAACAAATTCATGTTTTGTATACATTGTGATCAACACCATAGTAGTAAGAAATTAACAACATTAAGTGATTGATCAACTATGAATAAGGAGTTTGTTGTGGTAAATAAATGTTATAGAAATGTACCTTACTCAATTTCTACTTAGAACTGATGTTATCTCAAAATTTTAAAGTGTAAGAGGGTAATGTTTCAAATAGGTAAAGGGTAGAAATTAAAGTTATGTACAGTAGTTAATGTTATTAATTTAGATGTTGTGGTTATGAAGATAGTAGTAGGACTCATATACTTCTTTCTCTCTTAATGGATCTATGATCGTTATGCAATAAAGAATTTGAAATAACTCTTAAGAAAATGTCATATGGAAATTGCCTGACATGCAAATTAGGGAAAAGTGCATAGATAAATAGTAAGCTTTAAGAAGGGATCCCAACTTAATGAATAATAGTGCAATAAATTGTAAATTTTTTAGATCTCCTCTAGGGGGTGAATGTGTTTTTGGAAATCAAGCACTACAACTATTGTGAAAGATGACTTAGAATATGTATATTGTAAAATTTGTGTGTCCTATGTCATTGGAATTCTACTTAAAGCTTTGATGGAAAGGAATATTTCTTATAAAACTATGTGTTAATGAAAATGGTAAGTTTCAAGTATCTAGATTGTTTTATTTTCATGATTACAAAAGTAAATGAAAAATTATTTGATGTATTCCCTTCATGATCATAACAAATATAAATGTTACATACCTCTCTATGTTTGGTATTCATAGCTTGTAAGGGACACAAATTTTAGACCCTATTTGTAATAAGGTCTCACAAGTTGTATTATGTAGGGTTAGATTATGTCTCAAAAGGGAAAATATATCATAAATTCTTTCTTTCTTTTATACTGGTTACCATAGATAGGAACTTTGATATTGTGAAAGGAAGTGATAATCTCAGTTAGTAAAACATGCAATTTCATAATATATTGATATTAGTGAGTAAACATGAATACCTTAGAGTTTCAATAATTTTGATGCAATTTCAAGTATCTTGTTAACAAACTTACTGCACAAAGTGATAGAATCACATAGGTAATTTTTTTTGAAAGTCATTACTAATTGAATTGAGTTAATCTACACTAAAGTTGTAATAAGATAGGATTTACCAAAACTCTTGATAGGAGAAGAATGTGTGCAGTCATTAAATTAGGATCTAGAATAGTAATAATATAATTCTGTTAGATAATGTGTGATATATAGTTCACATTCCCGACTTCCAGGAGTAAGTCGAATCTTAGTGGGGGAGGATGTAATACCCCTCTAACCCTAATATAAGTTTTGTGTTTTTGAAAGAATTAAGATCCTTCGATGTTTTCTTACAGCTTAAGTTGTACATGATACTTGTTTGATCTATTCCTATAGTTGTTTATAATAATTTCATAAGCTAGTACTCAATGATTCTAATATCAGACATACTATCTAAAGGTATCATTTTTGTATGTATTTATCTCCATGTATGTATTGAGTACCTACAAGACCTTTATGAACATAGTTAGGATGTTATATGATATGTACTTGATAGATATATATAAGTGGTTATTTATATTTTCTTCTATTAAGGTTACCTTAGATGAATCTTGTATCTCACTTGATGATTTGATTATGTTAATTTATTATTAGTATTGATAAGAGACTAACACAATGCTTGAGATTCTAACTTTCATTATGATGATGCTACATGCTTTGAGTGTATATATATACATGATGTGTTTTCATGATTCAGGACGAAGTCGTAGTTACTCACATAGCTGAGGTCCACACGATGTATCGATCCTGGTCCTCTGTCTGCAATGTTTTCTTTTATATGTATATCCGTGCATATGTATTTCTTCTTTGTGATGCAGGCTTGCAGGTACCGGGCATCGACTTCACCTGGCTTCACAGGTCTGAGCATGCCCTCAAATCCTCGATGGTTGTTGTTATGGAGATAGTACTAAGGCCCCTACATGAGTCTTCCTTTGTCATTATTCCAATTTGGAAATATTAGGGTTCCTTCTTTGTCAGTCAACCTTTGGGTCAAAAATCCAGATCCAACGCACCCGGTTGGGCATGGTTGTAGTTAGTGCCTTGTGACCACTTGAATTCATTTGATTGTATGATTTGTTCACTCATTTTATTTATTTCTCCTTCTTGGTATGATTCTTAGTTAATCTTCCTATGTTGTGTTTCAGGAGTTTGGCTTGACTTTCCTTGTTGACTTTGGTTGACTTTGTTTGATCTTATGGTTTTCTCGATATGTTTCATAGATGTTTTGTAAGGCCTCTTTGGATGATTAGGTTTATTTTGAGGTGTGTGATTTTATTCTACCTCAGTGATTATATCCTATAGTAATTATAAATAGGTAATAATATTGTGATCTATTACTTCATAATCTTATAGATTATAGTGTTTGGTATTTGGCATGTATCTATATATATATATATATATATATATATATATATATATATATATATATATATATATATATATATATATATATATATATATATATATATATGGAAATATATATATGGGTGCACACATATATGTATTTATATATATATAATTTATATGTGATTATATGTTAATTATTGTAGATATTGTTGATGGTGTATATTTTGGGATTAATGTAAAGTATAATATTATTAATAATTAAATATTAAATAATGCGAGGTATATTATTCTCAATTATTAATTATTAATAATGAGGATAGGTTATATATATAGATATTGATGTAATTAATGATGGCATATGCATATATGTTAGGATAATATTACATATGTGTATGAATGAATACAAATAATCTTTTATTGTATATTTGAGTAATATAGTTGTATGATATTAAGTTATTTTATAATACCCTTTAGTTAAGAGTTAGTTGGGAGTTGGTTACTTTTCCTCTCAACCTTTGGAAATCTATTTATATGCACTACTTTCTCATTTGAAGAGGGGGGGATTTTGGGGCTGAAGCATTGAGGAGAGGATGGCCTTAATTTTCATGGTGATTTTGGAGAGAAAACTTAGAGATGTGAGGGAGATTTTGTAAGCATATGTCTTTAAGAATTTTTGGTTATCTTTGCTTTTGGGAGAGAGACATTTTTGTGAGAATTTCAATAGTTGAGAGAGGGATTCTTTGCTGTGGAATTATTTCTTTCTTTCATGGAGATTTCTGAAAGTGGATAGGGTTTGAAAGGATGCATCTCAAGTTTGGATTTGTCTTCTCTTTTGTTTCCTTCCTTCTTCGATTCAACCTTCGTAGGACATGAGGTATGGATTGAATATGTTAGTTACTTTATGTCTCTGATAGATTATGGATCTATTTATATATTATAATTATTTACTATATCTGTACTTTTAATTTCTATGGTTATTTTAAAGTTTTGAGTTTTTGTTTGTAAGAATTGGCATGTGTTTTCCTAGGGTTTTTAGCAACCCGTTTTTGGAGATCTATTATTATAATAATTTAAATTGCATCTAGGATTTTACTAAATTGATTTTCTGGAAGTAAAATTCATAGATCTCAAATGGGTATCTCTCTGATTTTATTTTTAGGGTCGAATTAATGCCTTATTTTTGACATTTTGGCAGACTATGCCTGTCCATTCTCGATTCTAAATTTTCTGTCAAATGTATTCATATGCTACAGGCTGATATGATTATATAAAAGTATAGATTTGATATTAAATATTCTCTTAAGTCTTATCTTTCATTTCCAATTGGTTTGGAGAATTTTTATTATGTTTTGTGAAAATTACAACCGTTTTAGTGAAGGCAGGTCTGAACCCTAACCAGAAATTTATGTTTTAAACCAGAAGTCATAACTTTCTTTCCCACCATTGGATCTTTCTAAAAATAAAATTGAGAGTCCATAATTATGTTAGCTAAATCTCCACCGAAGAGATTTCCTTTATTATTTGTTTTGTGGAAGATATGGATGACTGTTCTATGATGACTATTTTTTTGCATTTAATCCTTGCTTGAAATAATTCAGTTTAAGAACATCATTAAGTTTTAAGGTTTCGTATGGTCACCAGAGGCTATTAGAATATTTTTTTGGTTAATTGGATCTATTTATACTTTGAATATATTTATAATATCACTTGGATGTCTTCTTATATGTTTGGAACATTCTGTATGCCATATTGGGTTTAGGGTTGTCAAGTGGACTAGGGACAACATATATTTTCCTAAACTCAATCAAATGTTGTTATGGAATTGGTATGAATTCTTGATGATGGATCTATTATGTTCTTATGATTTTTATATGTATGTTAGGGAACCTAAGTACACTAGGTGAGTGGCTCATAGTGAGGGGCCGGGGCCCTAAGTGGCTAGTACCAGGATAACCTACTATGAGTTATTTAATCAAGTGATAACCTAAATAAATGAATTGGGAATGGGGATTGGAATGAGAAATTACACACTAATCAAGATTAATTGTGCCTCGCCCATGCCTTTTGTGCTAGTAAAGACTAAGGATGGGAGTGGGAGAAGGTACCTATGCGTAGGTACGACTGGATGACCTTGTCTGTACGAGAGGCATTCGGTTCCGCATGTGCCTACTTGGGGGCCGGGGCCAAGAGTGGCTAGTACCAGGACAACCCAAGGGGTGAGGGCTATGCGATGACACTCACCTAGCTTGTAGCTTAGAGTCTCTACCAAATTTTATCATGCCTCTGGTAGTCCTTGTGGTCTTCTTGTCTTTTCTTTTGTGTTGTGACTTTGGGGAAATTTTATCACCACCTTAGGAATTTCCTAGTTGTTACCTCTTGTATGGGCCTTTGGTTCTATCTCCTAGCTTGGGGGAGTGGGCCTATTGGTTCCACATGGTTGGGTGGTTAATATTTATATCGAGGTATTGATCGTGATTCTTTGGATGATCCTAGCACATATTCCATTCCAGACCTGCAGTTGAAGATTTTTTTATTGGATATTTTAATATGAGATGTACTTATGTATTTGTATTCATGTAATTTTAATCTCCTAAAAGGAGTCTTGTAGTATTGATATAATCTCAATTCAAAGCAATGCATAAGGGAGTGGGTAGTTCTAGGTAAAAGAAAGGGAAAAGAATGTGGAATATTGGACATGTTACTAGCATTAAAAGAAAGTGTTTATGTTATTTCTCCTATCCTCTTATGTTGTCCATATGTAAAGGAAATGATCTTAAATATAGTTATATATAATGATGTATCACAAAAAATAATGTATTCTCTCTTGATGAAAGGATCCAAGAAAATTATTGAGAAATGATAGGTTAGTGATTGGAATTATTAATAATGAATGATTATGAAACAATGCAATAGAATAGTAATTTGATTTTAATGTTAATACTTGGTTCATGTTAATGAAGTACCTAGGATGATGCCTACCTTAATGAATATTAATCTCTTACCTAAATTATTAGAGAAAAGTGATATAAAGGATAGTAGATGTAGATGAAATCAATATGAATTTATGGAATGAGTTGATAAAAGGAATAATGATGTTGGATGATTAACCTATGTTTAATAAAAGAAATAAGCTAGGGACATTTAGCTTGGTGCATTAAAATGAATGTAGATCTTTTAAGCTCATGATTCCGTGAATATCTTATGCATGTAAATGGTTTATATGATGTTGCTTTAGTAGCGACGTTAGGGAACCCGGGAGGACTTAAGTTGTATAAATCTTACATTCAAGTAGTAGAAAATTATTTCTTCTTTTAGAAATATGAAGTGTAATGATGAATATTATTCTAGTTAAAATAAATAAATAAAATAAAATAAAAATTCACTACTTGCATTTTATAGAGGTTTTATGTCTTGTCCTCTTGGGTTGCCTGGCGGGGCATTACATAGAGATCTATTGTTTCATCCTAACAGGTGAATCGGTTTGAAATCCTTTAACCGGGTAGACTTAACAGTCTTTGTAAAAATCTCTTAACCAAGTGTATACTTCATTATATGTTTGTAAATCCTCTAACAAGGTGGACCTAGCAGTCCTTATTGCTCCTAACAGGGCAGATCATCAGAAGTGATCATTGTAAGCCTTAACTAGCAAACTTTATACTGCAGTATTGAAGTTTTGTGGCTATCATCCCCACCCCAGTTTTACTTTCTACTTGGAAGGTTTCTGGGTTACCAAATCTCTATGTTCTAAGTGTTATGAATGTTTTATTCTTTTTTTTACTCATGCATGCAGTCAGATTATCAATCTAATATTATTAAGATCTGAATCTGTTAAAAGTTTTGAAGTTACTAATTCACCCCTCCCCTCTCATTTACCAAGATAGTCTTGAATATTTCCAATAGTAGACTCATTGCTTATGTTGTCTCAGCGGTATGATCCCTTGTCTAGAACTATTAGAAACAAAGATGGCTCTCCCCTGGTAACCCTAGACTAGAATTCATTCATGAATGCTTTTGGAATTCAAATCCATATTGCCACTGAAATAGATTTGTAAGCCCAAGCAAATAGATATGTCAGAGAGACTGCATTGGTCTCTAGGGAGATTAAGAGACATATGTCCAAGGAAAACAAGAACTACATTGCACCCATGGCTACGTCGACTCCATATTCTTACAAAGACCTCTGGTTTTACATGAAGTACATTGCATATGGGATATGCTAGGTCTTGGGAGTCGATGCAGGCTTAGAGAGGATCACCTCTGATTTTTTGATGCTAGTTATGGATTCACAAAGTCATCTGGTGAGCCTGGGATATGATTACATTGGATATGTGATAAACAGAATGAATGAGGGTTTATTATCTTTGAAAAATTTCACACCTAGTTCTACACCCAAGTTCTTACACTATTCTTTACTAATGCACCTTATTGTGTATTATAATTATAATCTTATAAATGTGGAAGATCTCAAGCCACAAATGATGTGGAATGGACAGCCCAACCCAGTGCAGTTTTGGTTGGCAATTTGGAGCCCTTCTTCTCCTAGGAGGGATTTTGGTGCTTTTGAAAATTTGATTATGTACCCTATTCTCAGGAGTTTGGGAGTCAATTGCACAAGGTTATCCACCAAGGTCCTGTAGTTGGTTAGACCCCAACAATTTATTGATAAGTGGACCAAGGGTCACAATTGGGGAGACATTTTATATGATAAGGGTTATACAATGATTAGGGTTTATGGGTGCCCTCAACCTCCCCATTTGCTTCCATATTTTGTTCCACCTAGAATTTCATTTTTAGAG
The DNA here is from genome assembly GCA_027943335.1 of Chamaecyparis obtusa. Taxonomy (NCBI): domain Eukaryota; kingdom Viridiplantae; phylum Streptophyta; class Pinopsida; order Cupressales; family Cupressaceae; genus Chamaecyparis; species Chamaecyparis obtusa. The sequence goes on along the minus strand of BSBK01009395.1, from coordinate 111,970 downwards.
TTTATCTGGAAACTCATGCTAATAGAAAAAGAACATTTGGCTCCCCACATGAAAGGGACTTTCACACCTCGGCACTTCAAAGTGCACTATCTTACAATTAGGAAGGGATCTTTCAGTAAGGTAAATGATTGGTTAGAGATATATAGGATGTTTGTAGCACCATATAGATATGTGGATATGGAAGGTTTTATAGTTTTTGCTAGGAGATATTACATGCCTACCATTCCTTTTAATAAGTAGCATGAGGAATATCCAAAGGAAGATGTGATCAGAAACATCATTGAAGATGATGAGGTAGAGAAAAGAGTACAACAATTGGATCGATTATTTAAAATTGAAAGGGAGTTAAAAGGAAAAGGGTTGGTATTTGGGGGTTTCTTTCCCACTTTGCCTTACCTCCAAAGACTTGAGTAGATGATGGCTCAATTTGACACATTAGTAGAATCCATGAGGGATCAAATTAATGATACTAATAAGGGTAAAAAATCCTACTCTAATTTTGAATGTGAAGAAGATAGTGATGGTGGCTACCAAATATATAGCCCACCCCCTATGGAGAAACCAATGGTTGCAGGGACTAAAGAGGGAAATGAGGCCATTGACCTCACCAAGTTACCTAGCTCTGATGACACCACTGAGCCCCTACAGAAGAAGAGAAGGTTAATGGTTGGAGAACCGTCAAAGAAGAAGAAGAAGAAAGACAGAGTAAGTGGCCTCTACACAGGAACTAGCTTTCATCACAATGAAATAAGGAAAGTAGTCAGAGAGGCCAAAAGACAACAGAGGTATGAGATTGAAGATTTAGAGTTACCTCTGTCTTTAGGCCAAGATGAAGGAATAATTGAGAAGGATGCATTCCTGAATGATGACAATTTTGTCAATTCAAATGAATTCAAAAGCTTTTTGATCTAGCACAAGCAACAATAGGTTGCATCTAATATGCAAATAACTAAAGAGGGTCAAGTGCCAGATGAGGCAGTACAACAATTAAAAGAATATGACCTAGAGGCTGAAAACTTTACTCCTGACGAGGCTAGGAAATTAGTTAGATAGAGAAACATGCTACTTGTGCCTGGATGGAGTTTGTATTTTGATTTTATAATAGATCAAATAAAGAGATAGGAGGATGTCACTCTATCTTCAGAGACCCAAGTAGGGGATATAATCAAGGGATTTGGGTATAGCCCACAGAATTAGGTGTTAGCCATGTGGAGTCTTTACCCTAAAGACAAGAAGCCACAAATTTTGAATGTAAAAAAGCAATTGGAAGGTGATAAGATTGTGTGGTCTATCCACAATACAGGGGACGTTGAGATATCTCAAGTTTTGACCCAATTTTCCAAATTGAATGAAGATAAGACAAAGTAGTTGTCTGATATGTATGGTGCTCTTTTAAGTGATTACAGTGCCCTTGTAAAGGATAGGGATTTATAGATTATAAAGGTAAAAACATTAGAAAAGCATGCAAAGGAGCTGCAACTACAAATTATCAATACTCCTCTAGTAGCTCCTGCACCTCCTGAGCAGCCTGCATTGATTGAGGCACAAGAAATGACAAAAGAGGAGGTGGCTGCAAAGTTAAAGAAGATAAATGATGAAAAGAATGAGGCTATATTAGAGGCCCTATTGAGTATTTTGTAGCACATAATGAATACAATTAAGGATAAGTTTGATTTAGTCTTTAATGCTTATGGAAAATTTCCTAAATTGCAAAAGGAGGTCAATAATTATGTGCAAATTTTGAGTGGATTTCATATAGTGTGGTCTGTTAGAGCACCACTTTTTGAAAGATTAATTTTTTCTCAATCTTTGGGGAGTGACATACTGGAGACAATTGTAAGAGTTGGTGAGGAGATTGATAGAATTAATTCCATATTACCACTTTTCAAGGGTAAGGCAAATCTGATTGAGGCTAAGATAGCCATGCTCAGCTCCTATTCCAACAAATTCATCCCCTCAATTTTGAGTACAAATAGAGTCCTAAATAGCCTTGATCAGTGGAGATCAAATGCTGATCTTTTGTTCCCTAGGAAAGAGGCATTTTTAGGTGAAGATAATAATGTTGATTTAGAAAGCTTCAGCAAAACCCTAGATGAAGCTATTAAGGCAGAGGTAGATCTCACCAAATTTGTAATAGATGTCAAATCAATTACAGATGTCAAATCATATTTTTCCTGGTTAAACTTTTCATCAAATTGATCATGGTCATATGCAGAGTATTCTATAGATTGATGCACTAAGAAGAATTAAAAGCAGATCAGTGTCCACTCATATAACCACTGTGTAATCAGTTATCATTAAAAGGTAATACTTGCCTAAGTATGTGGAGCTCAAAAAAGAAGGAGGATCTTATCCAATCCTTAGTAATTAGGTCTTTCTCTTGTTTGAATTAGCCTCAAGAAGCCTAAATTCAAAGTTATTTTGATCCTACAAGTAAAATCCCTAACACACCCTATGGTGGATTTTATCAAAGGAAACCTATGTTCATACTGCTTACTCATATCCTTATGTAAAAATTTAAATAATTTATGCTATGTCTAAAGCTTATTTAATATGATCCTAAATCAGAGCTGAAGAACACAAACATACACACATAGAAAATCTATGCAACGAATTTCAATAATTCATAATTTCAATAATTTTCAAGATTTAAACTTTGGATTTTATTCAAATGCTATATCAATATCATGTATACAAAATGCTTTAAAATGCAAATTTTCTTGATTTAATTTGAACCAGCAATATTGCTTTCCTACAAAAATATGCCTAATACAATCAACCGTATCCTAGACTCAAAACTTGTCAGAAAATATGCTCAAGTCTTGGTCCTCCTATAATGATCCTAGTAATCCTTTTATAGATACAAGGATTGCATACAAGATTCAGATCTTTTCTACAAGAGAAAAAAGATTTTGTCATATGAGACAAAAAAGGCAAATATAACACCTTCTTGTTACAATTTTACAAAAAAATTGCAAAGGTGAGGGCCAAAATTTTCCAACAAGTCCCAAGGTCAGTTTAGCATCTGCCAGGTGTATCATCCATGCATCTTTCAATTGTTTGATGCTTCTTGCACTATTTTCAACAAATTTTTAGGAGCTTGGGGCCCCACCACCTGTTGCTTCTTCTTCAGATGTTTCTCCTTCTTTCTCACTCTCCACAAGCTATGCTGCTTCCCAAGCTGTAAAAGTGTCTTCACTTGGCCATTCAAAAGCCATAATCTCATCCCTCTTCGGTAGGATTTTATCCCAACCAAAAACCACTTGGTTAACTTTAGTCATTACTTTTTTGAAGTGTATCCTGATGTCTTGTAGTACCTCAATTATTTGTACAAAAGGGGCATTATCCTCTATTCCTAAAACAACATCAATTTTAGATAACACTCCATTATTAATCTATTCTAACCATTGTTCCCTATCCCTTATAATCCCATCTTCTCTAAAAAAGATAGGGATTAGTTGGAAATCATTTTGGAAATATCTAACTCTTAGGAGTTCTTCCTTCCTCTTCAACCCCTCCCTGGTTGCTTCAAAATGAAAAAGGTTCTTAACAATTGTATAGGTGTCTTTTAGTTGAACATTTACAATGCCCTGATCTTTAATTGAATCAAATAATGGCTTTCACATATTCTCCCTAGGAATCCAATTATCCATATTTTTTCCTACAGTGGTTGCTTCTTCCTTAAAAGAAACCAAAATGCCAGCCACTTGCTGAGCATTCTTATAAACCTCCTTTGGTTTTATATTAGTAGAAAAATGTAGAATAATACCTCTTATTCTTTTCTCATACCTCTACTTTTCTCTTTGTCTATCTCTTCATTACTTATAGAATGAAGGAGAGGGGATATGAGATATTAAACTATAGGACTTGAAGAAGAAGGCGCAGCAGGGGAAGAGGAAATTTGCAATTATCCTGAAACTTGAAATGGACCCTCTTCTCCCAAACTTTTCTTCAAATCTACAATCAATTTGTCCTTTTCAAACATCTCCTCTTTCAATTCCCCATAGCCTTTCAACATTATCTCAAACCATTCTATAAGCTCTTCCTTTTCCTTGGCCTCCTTCTCTGCTACTTTCTCTACAAGTTGGGTTGTGGCTACCAACATTCCTGATGCTTCAATCATGGAAGTGTCAACAACCCTTTTTACTATGAGGCCACTAGTGAGATCACTTCTAGTAATTTTCTTTCCTTTATTCTTTTATTCCCTTTTCAAACACCACATGACCAAGGCCTGATGGTCATTACTGAAAGAAACACCTTTTATGGCCTGTTCTGCCTCTTCTTTGGTCTTGTGCATAGGAGTAGCTTATTTCCTCACTACATCAAGGACTACTGTGTCTATTATATCCCATTCTGGGAGGATAAGTACTCTTGCATTTTTTACTAGTTCTCTCCCTTGTTTCGGAGTAGTTTTCTCAAAAATTTCTGTCATCTCTTTCTGACCTCAGCTTCAATGATCTTAAGATCTTTATCTAGATTTTCCTTATGTCCTTTTTCACATGTTTCCTCAAATTTATTCATATTCAATTTCCAAAGAAATTGCATAAAAGCCCTAGTTTTAACAAAGTCATCACCAACCAGGAATTCATCACAAGCTTGTTTGATTATAGGGTCCAGCTCTGTACTTGCCATCTATTTTGGTCTTAAGCCTAACTTAGGCTCTCTTGGATGCTCTAACACTCCTTCATTAATTTCTTCATAGGTCATAAAAATTTGACCTTGAGAACCCATTTGTTGTGTCTACTCTGTACTCTCCTGATCATCCATGATAACTAGAGGTGATTGGGAAGGAGAGTATTCCTCTTTTGCATCCTAGGGCCTCTCTTCTAATTTTTGTTTCTTTGTAGGAGGTGAGAAATTAGGAACATTCTTAATTGATTTATCTTGAGGTGTGTCTTCAACATCCACAACCTCCTTGTGCTTCTTCACCTGCTATGATGTGGAAGGGATATCCTCCTGTTTCTTTATTTCTTTCTTTCTGTCAGACTATGGGATTACCACATTATAACCAGTCTTCTTCTATACCACATACTTTCCTAGAGGTAGCCTCTTTGTGAATTTTGTCTGGATTAATAGTGTTTGCGCTTTTCCTAGATTTTCACTTATGACCTTCTCCTTTTTCTCATTTAAGGTCTGATAGATCTCCTCAAAATTATGCATAAGAGTATCTATTTTCTTACCCATTGGATTTATACTATTTAGGGGGTCATACCTTGGGTCAAATTGTCTGACAAAATCCAATATCTTCTTATACAACAACCACTTTTCTTTCCTTACTTATTGATCCTGCAATCTTGGGACATTCCTGATAATGTCTTCTAGAAAATTGAAAATATGGTTTATGGGTGAACACCTGGCTTTCTTCTTGAACATCTCATTATAAAACCCCTCTGGGTCTACTGTCCTGACAAATGTGGTAGCCATATGATATGGTTCCAGTAATTTTTCCATATGAACCCATCCACCCTTTGTAATTATAAATTGGTGTGCAACTGTAATGTTTGGGAATAGACATCCCCTTTGTTTCCCTACAAGAACATTATCTCAATATCTCCTAATTGTCTGAAGAATTTAGCTATACCAATCTTAAGAGGAACTTGATATGGTAATATAAAAGGGGCCCCTTTAAAATCATATAACCTAATAACAATAGAATAAGGATAGAAAATAACGTCACCCCAATTATGAACTATGTTGAGGTATTTGGCAAAGTGTTGTGGCCTAATCAATTTGGCTAAGGTAGTTGGGATTCTAGGGCTCTTAGGAACAAACAATTTCCTCAATCTAGCAGCAAAACATTTATCAAATTATATAAAACTACTATCCTTCCTATCCCATGTCATGCTGAGGTTCCACAACTGTACTGGCATGTCCTCACCATCCCTCTATTTTACCAAATCCATTTCCTCCTCAAAATAGCTAGCTTTTTTAAACAAGAACATGTACATCATAAAAGAATACCAGCAAAAAGGCTTGTCAACTATTCTCTTTTGGATTCCAATTCATCCATTATGAATCAATTTAGCAATGAAAGGGGCGTAATCAAAAGTAACTAATAGGTATGAATGTAAAATTTGGACCATCATGCACATCAAATGTACTGGCATTCTCTCCTCAGCATCTTCCCCAAAAACTTGAGATAATGCCCTATATGCACCTCTTGCTCTCACATCAAAATAATCTGTTTTGAAAGGCTCATGTGTGCTTGGCCCTATGACAACCATCTTTCCAACTTTAGTAAACAATTCCTTTAAAGGAACATTTCTGATATAATTCCTTTGTGCATTGTACACTTCTCTCAATTCTTCAAAATTAATCTGTTCTAGGTCATTTGAGGGTTCACTTAACCTAAAAACTGTCCTAATTTCATCAGCTGAAATCTTCATCAACAATTGTCTTTTGGCATCCCTAATCTCCCTAGTAATAGGGTCATAATTCTTTGCAACTTGAACCATTAGATCTGTATATAAGAAAACATCGGGCACCACAAGCTTCCCTAGGTCAAACTGCCATACATTACTAGTAGGAACAAGGGCATTTCTTTGGTTGAACCCTACTATGAATAGTGTCAGACCAGTGAGATCAGAGACACCACTCGCATTAAGTGTACCAATCTTAGCATCCCTAATGTAGTTTCCTGTATCATATAAACCATCCTCAAACTTTTCCCTAGGTTCTTTTGGCATTAGTTGTTTCACCTTTACTAGGTTAGTTGTCGAACCGGGCAATAATTGTAACAAACCCTCATGTAAACCCCTCTTACTATAATCGATCTTGCCAGATAATTCCTTTCTAGGTGGCATTTTTAGGGTTTTTATTCTATATAGTTGATGCAAAAGAAATACTGCAAAATTGTAATGATTTTCTTTCTAACAGGAATAGAAAATGCAAAAATTCACCAACCTTGTCTTCAAATTTCACAAAATTGATAATCAATCTCTGCAAAGTTCTTGCCTAGCTCTCCACAAACTTTTATCTTCTTGTGATTTTCGAAGAAGGCATAGATCTTCAAAATATTATCAATCAAAAGTAATCATTCTAGCAATTTACTCCACATGATTTCACAATTAATTCTCTGAGCAATCAACCTATCGTCATCCAACGAGAAAAATTGAATTTCACACCTTTCTGTATTAAGTTTGAATTTGGGTCGTTCATCTTCTTTTAAAAAACATCTAATGGCTATTGCATGATCACAAGGCCTAAAAGAAACCTATGTGAACATGCAACAACCGTTGGATCAATCTGCATCAATGGCAATCTTTAAACACACCACCTAGGCCCCACTTTGTACCTTTGACTCTTCACCTTCATCAAATGATGCATCCAACGGTCATTTTGATTTTACCTTTATTACTAGACATGAAGTGGGCCATCATTCCCTTGATACTAAATCTAGGGTTGTCACATGATCGCATAGGTTCAAAAGATTATATGTGAACATACGACCACTGTTAGATTTTCTACTTACCATTTATTCTTTAAATATTTTGGCCCCACTTTGCCTCGACCATTTAGGAAAGTCCACATTTGCATTACCTGGCAGAGAGGACATGTAAATTTTCCTTACTAAGTGCCAGTATTATTGACATCTTCCACATCATCACACACCTTAGACCAATCCATAGCGGCAACATGTATACACCTGGTAGTGAACCCACCTTTCTCTTATGTCTTGGAATAAAGTTAAATCTATGATTATCGCATGATCACATGGACTCAAAAGATTCTATCTGAACATGCAACCACCATTAGATTTTCCACTTGCCATTTATTATTTAAATATCCTGGCCCCACTTTGCCTCAACCATTTATGAAAGTCCATGTTTGCATTACCTAGCAGAGAGGAAATGTAACTTTTCCTTACTGAGCACTAGTATAACTGACATCATCCACATCATCACACACCTTGGACCAATCCATAGTTGTAGTGTCTATACACCTGGCAGTAGATCCACCTTTCTCTTATGCCTGGGAATAAAGTTAAATCTATAGTTGTCACATGATCGCATGGACTCAAAAGATTCTATGCGAATATGCGACCACCGTTAGATTATCCACTTGCCATTTATTCTTTAAATATTCTAGCCCCACTTTGCCTCAACCATTTAGGAAATTCCATGTTTGCATTACCTAGCAGAGAGGACATGTAACTTTTCCTTACTGAGCACCAGTATAACTGACATCTTCCACATCATCACACACCTTGGACCAATCCGCAATGGCAATGTGTATACACCTGGCAGTGAACCCACCTTTCTCTTATGCTTGGGAATAAAGTTAAATATAGGGTTGTCGCATGATCGCATGGACTCAAAAGATTCTATGTGAACATGTGACCATCGTTTGATTCTCCACTTGCCATTTATTCTTTAAATATTCTTGCCCCAATTAGCTGCGACCATTTAGGAAAGTCTATGTTTGCATTACCTGGTGTAAAGGACATGTATCTTTTCGTTACTAAGCACTAGTATAACTAACTTCTTCCACATCATCACACACCTTGGACCAATCCACAATGGCAACGTGTATACACCTGGCAGTGGAACCACCTTTCTCTTATGCCTATGAATAAAGTTAAATCTACGGTTGTTGCATGATCACATGGACTCAAAAGATTATATGCGAGCATGCGACCACCATTGGATCTTCTATAGATTGTCAAGCATCCATATTATCATGAGGTCAGGCCCATTCTTCTTAACTAATGAGGAGTTGCCATGTTGCAATATATGGTAGGCAGACATAAAGTTTTCCTACTTGAGTGTTAGCCTCATCAATGGTTTCCAAGTTAGAAAAATATAACCAATCAGAGAAGTCCATGTGGGATACATCTGGTAGCAGTCCCACCTACTATAAATGCCAATGAATAAATAAGATTGACAGTTTTTGTATGATGGCATGGCTTGAAAAGACTTTATGTGAACAAGTGACCACCATTAGATTTAGTTTCCAGATTCCAAGCGGACTATAGTGCTGAAATATTAAGAGATAAGGTGGTTAGGACTTTGGATTATTTAGGAAAATCAACGAGCTTAAACTTAGGAAAAATAAAAAAAGGGGTTGGGTTTAGGTGACTGAAGAAGTGTTACTAACATGACCCCGCATGGTGATATAATTTGGAACATGCTTTTAAAGACTTTAGTGATTTGCAAAAAAGTAACGATCAAATAGAAACCTTAAAGGAAAACCTATGGCTCCATTTCAAATAAAAGCACTTAGGGTTCTTCTCAGGACTGGTTCTATTCAATTAGGACTTGCTAGATTGTAGTGAACACTCGGTAACTTTGTAGGATTTTTTTGGATTTTTTGTAGCAGAATTTTCTTAACTTCAGGATCACATAAACAACTTCAATTTTGTGAGGAAAAAGCATAATTTTATTTTTTGAAAATTGAAGTGGCAACAATGAGGGTTAAGATATTTCTTATTCTTTTGGTTAGGATTTTGGTTTCAAAGGGTTACAATTTAGGTTTTATGATTACAATTATCATTAGGGTTATGGTTTACATGTTGGTTAATGTTAGGGTTACCTGGTTAAGATAAATGTTTATATGCATGACATGGTTAGAGTTATGGTTATATTTAGGGCTCGTGTTACAATTATAATTTAGCATTTAGGGGTTCACATTCAAGTATAGGGTTTAGCATAAATATGATGAGGCTTGACCATTTAGGATTAGGGTTTGGAATTTAGGATCTATGGTATGGTTAAGTGTAGGTTAAGATATTATGTCTAGGGTTAGTATTTTTTAGGGTTGGGGTATTATGGTTAGGGTTATTGTTTTGTTAGGCTTAGGGTATTATGGTCAGGGCTACAGATTTTGTAGGGTTAGTGTTGAAGTTAAGTATACCTAGGTATTGATTATGGTAAGGGTTTGAATATGGATAATGTATGATTATACTTAGGGTTAGAACTATAGTTCAATTATAGCTATAGTTAGGGTTATAGTTTATTTGTAAATATAAAACTATATATAAAAAAATATTAAATATGAAAAAAAATATGAGCTTCATATTTGGTTGGTTGCTTTCTATTGAAAAGGGTTTCCTACAAATGAAATGAGGTGACACTCCTTTATAATCAAAGAGCATGTCTTCATTTTCCCCAAATATGTTAATTGAACTGTAATCGTAGCTCCCTATTTCAAATGTAAACATAAACTCAAATTCAACTAGAATTAGGATGTAATTAGACCTAATTAGGCTAGTTAGACTCAATTAGACCAATTAGGAATTAAGTAGACTTAATTAGACCAATTATACCAATTAGGACATACTTAGACTCAATTATACCAATTAGGACCTAATTAGACTTAATTCTAGACCAATTAGGATGGTATTAGACCCAATTAGACCAATTAGGACCTATTACGACCAATTAGAGTCAATTACAAGTAATTATGACCTAATTAAACCCTATTGGACTCACTTAGGACCTAATTAGACTTAATTATACCAATTAGGACCTAATTAAAATTAATTGTAGACCAATTACGAAGGTATTAGACCCAATTAGACCAATTAGGACCAATTATGACCAATTAGACTCAATTAGAATCATTTACAACTAAGTAGGCCCTAATTAGACCCAATTGGGACCTAATTAGACCAATTAGTACATAATAGAACTAAATTAGACCAATTAGGACCAATTAGACTTAATTAGACCAATAAGGACCTAATTAGACATAATTATAAACCAATTACGACCTATTAGGACCAATTAGGACCAATTATGATCAAATTACACCCACTAAGACCCAATTAGGACACAATTAGGATATTGAATTCCTAAAGTTGGTTCCTCAATTCTGGTTATGCATTACGATATTGACCCCATACTATTCGTGTGTCTTAGAGCATAAACTCCTAACATTCTTAGGAACCAATTGGTTCAATATGGTTTTCTCTAGGTTTAGGGTTCAATTTGATTTAGGATTTGGATATAATTTAGTTGAAGGTTAGGGTATGACTTTACATCATGATTAGTATTAGGGTTATGATTTAGGATTAGCTTTTACCATTTACGATTGGGATTCACATTACGGTTGAACATTTATGATGAGGGGTTAGCTTTTAGGATTTTGGACGCATTGGAAAAGGTAATAATCAAAAACTTGTTTACTAAATTTCAATACAATAAAATGGCTTACATTGGGTTTTATGATTTACTCTTTGGATTAAGCTTAGATTTAATATTATATTCCTTTGATTTAGGATTTTGTGTTAGGATTAGGATTAGGATCATTGTAAGGATTATGATTTCACTAAGTGTAAGAGTTTAGATCATTAATTTACTATTATCTTTACGAATAGGATTGAGTTGAAGGTAAGGATTATGATTAGAGTTAGGATTTAGAGTTTTCATTAGGATTACTATTAGGATTTAATAATTAGGTTATGATATTTTATAGGATTATGAACACTATTAGGATGGGAGTAAGGGTTTTCCATTTTGATTAGTAATAATGGTTTAAGATATTGAATATGGTTAGGATGATGGTTAGGGTTAGGTAGAGAGAAGTATCACTACGGTTACCTTTTTGGTTAGAGTTAGGATTAGGTGTGGAGTAGATGTTAGTATTATTGTTAGGGTAAGTTGTAATGTGATGTTCCTATCATAGCTCCCTTTTTCAAACGTAACCATAGACTTAATTCTAGACCTATTAGGATGGTATTAGACCCAATTAGACCAATTAGGACCAATTAGGACCAATTAGACTCAGTTAGACACATTTACAACTAATTAGTACCTAATTACACCCAATTAGGACCTAAATAGACAATATAGGACATATTAGGACCTAATTAGACACAATTATACCAATTACGACCTCATTACACTTAATTGTAGACCAATTAGGAAGGAATTAGACCTAATTAGTCCAATTAGGACCATTTAGAGTCAATTAGACTCATTTACAACTAATTAGGACCTAATTAGACACATTTATGCCCTAATTAGACAATATAGGACCAATTAGGACCTAAGTAGACTTGATTCCTTATGGGTTCCTTGGTGGGGACATTACACCTATTAAGACCTAATTAGAATTAATTGTACCAATTAGGACCTAATTAGACTTCATTCTAGACCAATTAGGATGGTATTAGACCCAATTAAACCAATTACGACCAATTACGACCAATTAGACTCAGTTACACACATTTACAACTAATTAGGACCTAAGTAGACCCAACTAGGACCTAAATAGACAATATAGGACCTATTAGGACCAAATTAGACATAATTATACCAATTACGACATGATTAGACTTAATTGTAGACCAATTAGGAAGGTATTAGACCCAATTAGTCCAATTAGGACCAATTAGCACCAATTAGCTCGTCAATTAGACTCATTTACAACTAATTAGGACCTAATTAGACCCATTTATGACCTAATTAGACAATATAGGACCTATTACGACTTAATTAGAGTCAAGTATACCAATTAGGACCTAATTAGGCTTAATTCTAGACCAATTAGGATGGTATTAGACCCAATTAGACCAATTGGGACCAATTACGACCAATTAGACTCAGTTAGACACATTTACTACTAGTTATGACCTAATTAGAGTCAATTATACCAATTAGGACCTAATGAGGCTTAATTCTAGACCAATTAGGATGGTATTAGACCCAATTAGGACCAATTAGGACCAATTAGACTCAGTTAGACACATTTACTACTAATTATGACCCAATTAGATTCAATTATACCAATTAGAAACTAATTAGACTTAATTCGAGACCAATTGGGATGGTATTAGACCCAATTAGACCAAATAGAACCAATTAGGACCAATTAGAGTCAATTAGACTCATTTACAACTAATTAGGACCTAATTAGACAATATAGGACCAATTAGGACCTAATTAGACTCAATTATACCAATTAGGACCTAATTAGACTTAATTATAGACCAATTAGGATGGTATTAGACCCAATTAGGACCAATTAGGACCAATTAGACTTAGGTAGACACATTTACAACTAATTAGGACCTAAATAGACAATATAGGACCTATTAGGACGTAATTAGACATAATTATACCAATTACGACCTAATTAGACTTAATTATAGATCAATTAGGAAGGTATTAGACCCAATTAGTCCAATTAGGGCCAATTAGAGTCAATTAGGAAGGTATTAGACCAAATTAGTCCAATTAGGACCAATTAGGATGAATTAGAGTCAATTAGACTCATTTACACCTAATTAGGACCTAATTAGACCCATTTATGACCTAATTAGACAATATAGGACCTATTACGACCTAATTAGAGTTAATTATACCAATTAGGACCTAATTAGTCTTAATTCTAGATGAATTTGGATGTTATTAGACCCAATTAGACCAATTAAGACCAATTAGACTCAGTTAGACACATTTACTACTAATTATGACCTAATTAGACTCAATTATACCAATTAGGACCTAATTACACTTAATTCTAGACCAATTAGGATGATATTAGACCCAATTAGACCAAATAGGAGAAATTAGGACCAATTAGAGTCAATTAGACTCATTTACAACTAATTAGGACCTAATTAGACCTAGTTATGACCTAATTAGACAATATAGGACCAATTAGGACCTAATTAGACTCAATTATACCAATTAGGACCTAATTAGACTTAATCCTAGACCAATTAGGATGGTATTAGACCCACTTAGACCAATTAGGACCAATTAGGATACTGAATTCCTAAAGTTGGTTCTTGAATTATGGTTATGCATTAGGATATTGACCTCATACTATTCGTGTGTCTCAGAGCATAAACTCCTAACATTTTTAGGAACCAATAGGTTCAATATGGTTTTCTCTAGGTTTAGGGTTCAATTTGATTTAGGATTTGGATTTAATATAGTTGAAGGTTAGTGTATGACTTTACATCATGATTAGTATTAGGGTTATCATTTATGATTAGCTCTTACCATTTAGGATTGAGATTCGGATTATAGTTCAAAATTTATGATGAGGGCTTAGCTTTTAGGATTTTGGATGAATTAGAAGAGGTAATAATCAAAAACTTGTGCACTAAATTTCAAGACAATAAAATGGCTTACATTAGGTTTTAGGATTTACCAGTTTGGGTTAAGCTTAGGTTTAATATTATATTCCTCCGATTTAGGATTTTGTGTTAGGATTAGGATTAGGATCATTGTAAGGATTATTATTTCACTAAGTGTAAGAGTTTAGATCATTAATTTGCTATTATCTTTATGAATATGATTGAGTTGAAGGTAAGGATTATGATTTGAGTAAGGGTAAGACTCTACATTGTGGTTACTATTATTGTTAGGATTTAGAGTTTTGATTAGGATTACTGTTAGGATTTAATAATTAGGTTATGATATTTTATAGGATTATGAACACTATTAGGATTAGAGTAAGGGTTTTCCATTTTTATTAGTATTCATGGTTTAAGATATTGAATATGGTTAGGATGATGGTTAGGGTTAGATAGATAGTAGTATCGCTACGGTTACCATTTTGGTCATAATTACGATTAGGAGTGGAGTAGATGTTAGTATTATTGTTAGGGTAAGTTGTAATGTGATGTTCCTATCATGATTTTTGTTATAATTACTATTAACATGATGGATAAACCCCTTTTTAGAGCCATATCCACCTCATCTATGAATTTATTGAATGAGTCACTTTGTTGGGTAGAACAATACGTTGCATAAGTTAAAATTTGAGCAATTTTTATTTCTTTCTTTCTTTTGTGTGTTTTGTGTGAGTTCCTTCTTTGTTCATAAAATTTAAAATAGCTACATTACAAGTACTATTAAAATAAAAATACTATTAGAATACAAATATACAATTAGTATTACTACTGGGGTTAGGGTTTGGGGTTAAGATAATGGTTAATATAATGGCTAGGTTTACATTTATATCATGGTTTAAATTGTTGTATATAATAAGGGACTCCCTATAATTAGTGTTAAGACGATTGGCTAAGAATGCAAATCACATAATATAATCATTTGTTAAATGAATCTTTTTTCGTACATTACTATGGTGCATAAGTTAAATTTTGACCAATATATTTTAGTTTAATTTCAATTTTTTTTTAAATTTTCCTTTAATCCATGTTTGTTTACTAAAATTTAATTCTACCAATTAATCCTTATTTATTTGTTTAGTAAGTTCTGCTGGTTCCCATTCTACCTAGGGGGCAGTACCCTTTTGTATTCCTTGAAAATAAAGATTACAAATGAAGGAGAACCTATAGATTACAACCAACAGTGATTAGTGGAATAAGTACATTATTCCGTGACCAATTTCAACCAATCTTGCTCCTATCTCCTCCAGAAAGAGCTTATCATTTTCTTGGAGAAAGGCTCCACACTTCACCTCATCATATTGCTTAACACTTGCTTTAAAGGCAGACCACGCCTTCTTCAATAATATCTTTTTTTCTTCAACTTCCAATGCAAAGAAACACAACAAACCATTGCTTGTTAGTTGGGTATCGATGTTGTCCATTGCCTCTACCACCTCTATGTATATTTCATCTGCCAAGATTCTACAGGCCAGTCCCCCACCATGTAGAGGGTGCTCAAAAAGTAAAATCTGTATGATCGGTTGCAACAACAATGCCGCTAGTATGCCATCATGGACATGACCACCAGACCAGAAGTCACCCCCCAGGATTGACACCATAGTCACATGCTCCTTCTCCTTCGCTTTGCTAAAAATCATCTGTAATTTCTCCTCTGGTGTTTCCTACAACGATTCCACCTTGCTACACCGACATGTTACGCCCAGGTGATTTGCCATTGTGTTGTGAAAAAACACAAGAACAAAGCAATATAAATAGAACTATCTGCATCCTTATCGAAGAGCTTTCACGATGAAACATAGACTGACTACAACATAGCCCAATTTCATGAGATCGATCATGAGTCTCTCATGTGCATTGTCAAAATTGTCCCTTCTCTCTACCCCAATATCTTAACTTGATCTCCTTCGCTACTTCAAATAACTTGGAAGCGACCTGCACATCTATCCACTTTTGCAGCAGTCATCCTTACTACTAAATACTTACTAATATTGAGTGAGGACATGATCTCAATATTCTGAATTGAAAAAAACCAAAAAATTTTGAAAACAAATGATTGTGTTTTCATAAATCTGGAAAGAAAAAAAAATGTCCTGTAGTGCATTTTTTGTTAGGAGGATAGCTAGTGCCACTGATATTCAGAAAGTATGAGGTGACTGATTCACAAGAAAATGCACGTCTAAACATCGAAAACAAAACTCTCTGCCATTACCCTACACCTTTCCTTGTGAAAGTACACCGCTCTTCTGAAACCAATCAATCTTGTTAAGATATAATTCTATCATATAGACCTCTAAAAAAATTTGTGCACATATCAACTAGTTTTTCATATATTTTTTTAAATTTTCTTCGTGAACCATAAAAATAAATATAGAAGATGTTTTCAACTATCAGTATTATAGCTACCAAGGTATATATCGTAGTTACAAAATGGATGTTGAAAATTATATATAGTTATACCATTAATGACCTAATTTTCAACTATTATTTTAAGCCTTTGTAAGGAATTATTTGTAATAGATCTATGACACTGATTTGCACAAACTAATAAAACCACTCAAATATCAGAATATGATTTTTAGCTATATTCCACGGACTACTTAAGTCAGAAATGTCATCAATAAATATACTTTTAATATCTGTTAGAAGCATACATTTGTAAGCTCCAATCTAAACCAGCACACCCAAAATTGAAAATAATTTACATCTATCATGAAAAATGAAAATTTAAAGAAGCATCAAAAGGGATCAAAGAGGAAAGTAGCTTAATAGTATACGTCACACATGAAGGTCCCCAATATGTATGGGCATACGTAAAAAAAAGCAAGCTTAAATTTATGTGTCAGTCGGGCAACCTTCTCAAGCACCCTTGACTGTGCTCCCCATTCAATGGCATTGTCATCTTGGCACGCTGTGGGTCGGCCTGAATAGTGTGTTGTAGTCTAACACAAATTTGGATGCTCGAATGCCTCGAGTTTCATACTCTATCATGAGCTCCAGAATTGCATCTACTACCTGTGTGCCCCAGGAAGTCACCTCAAATTTGCGAATGCACTAGTGTTGTCCATCATCTTTGCATAATAGGTAACTATTATTTGTTTGGTCCTGCTTGCATGTATCGATTGATAGAGGTTGCGTGATTACATTTATAATGCCCTATATGTAAGTGTGTAGGTGTGTTGTTCCAAGCGTTATGTAAGTTTATTATCGGGGTTTTAGTTTATTAGATGCCTAAATTTAATGAACTATAAGTAATTAACTATATAATTTGGTATTAGGGTTGGGATTAGGGCTTAGAATTAGAATTATTGTCATGGTTAGGGTCCACATCATGGTTAGTATTGCGGTTAAGGTTAGGAATTTGGTTGCGGTTGAGATTAGGCCTTATGATTAGGATTATCATTAGGGTTAGCATTTACAGCATGGTTAGTATTAGGGTTAGGGTTTAAATTAAGGTTAACCATTAAACCTAGGCATATAGTTTGGGTTAGGGCTAGGGTTAGGATTGCATTTTTAAAAAAAGGTTAGTGTTTAATTTGGTTTAGTGTTGGAATAAAGTATCAATTTGGTTTAGGGTAATATTTCAAGAGACCCATTGTTATTTTTTTATTTCTTCCTTATAGGTCATTAATTCAAAAAATTATCACATATTTTAATTTGAATTATATCTCTAGAAAAAATTATTGTTTGCACAATGATAGAGATATATTTTCGCCTGTCTATACTAATCATATTATGTTAATTAATGAAATAATAGAAACATCATAAAACCGTTAATTGAATGTGAAGAGAACAAATAGATATAAATAATATTTAAATTTAAATCTAAATATAAAATAAAATAATGATCAAAATCTAACTCTAACTCATTGAACTAAAACTAAATCCAAATCTAAATCTAAATCTAAAACTAAATTATAACTATATATAAAAAATTATTAAATATAAAATAAAAATATCACCCTTATATTTATATTTGGTTGGTTTCTTTCTTAAAAAAAGGGCTTCGTACAAATGAAATGAGGAGACACTTGTTAATAATTTGAGAGCATGTCTTTATGTTCCCCAAAGATGTTAACTGAACTCTAATCATAGCTCCCTTTTTCAAATGTAACCATAAACTGAAATACAACTATAATTAGAACCTAATTAGACTTAATTACACTAATTAGACTCAATTAGACCAATTAGGACCTAATTAGACCAATTAGAACAAATAAGACCTAATTAGACTCAATTATACCAATTAGGACCTAATTAGACTTAATTCTAGACCAATTAGGATGGTAAAATTATACCCGATTAGACCAATTAGGACCAATTAGACTCAGTTAGACTCATTTACAACTAATTAGGACCTAATTAGACCTAATTAGGACCTAAATAGAAAATATAGGACCTCTTAGGACATAATTAGACACAATTATACCAATTACGACCTAATTAGACTTAATTATAGACCAATTAGGAAGGTATTCAACCCAATTAGACCAATTCAGACCAATTAGGACCAATTAGAGTCAATTAGACTCATTTACAACTAATTAGGATCTAATTAGACCCAGTTATGACCTAATTAGACAATATAGGACCTATTAGGACCTAATTAGACTCAATTATACCAATTAGGACCTAATTAGACCATATAGGGCATATTATGGTAAGGATTTGAATATGGATCATGTATGATTATACTTAGGGTTATAACTAGAGTTCAATTAGAGCTACAGTTTGCATTATAGTTTAATTGTATTAGGATTAAGATGAGTGTTGTGTTTCAAGGGTCACATTTTTTTTTGGATTTTATATAAGTTAGGATTTAACTAGATTTAAAATTAGGGTTATAGCTCATTTTGGTTTAGTATAATGGATAGGGTTAAGTTTAGGGCTTAATTTATCAATTGACCATATTTTTTTAATCTATAAGGTTGGTGAACAATTATCTTAAATTTCCATTTATTTAAAGGAAGAAATAGCCATTGTCAGCCCAATTCACCTTCCATTGGCCATATGAAGAAGTTTACACATCTTTGGAAATAAAACACAATGCTCCATCTATGGAAACCTCCCATGTGGAGATTTGGTTTCATGGAAAAGGATCCAATCCTCTCAATCTCTTCCAGCACTCATTCATGTCCTTCTAGGTGCAATCTCCAGCCTCTACCAAAAGAAAACAAATGCCAATCTCAGAGAAAAATAAATTCTATCCTCATAACTATAGTTTTCCTACAAATAAAATAAAAATCCATACAATATCTCTTCTCGAATCCAAATTCATATCCAACCCCCTCTCTCATAGGTGATCTCTCTGTATATAGATAGGAGGGAGTAGTTGCACGTGTATTCCAACCGATGCAACCATCCCAACTATCCACCAGTTATTCGTTAATAATATGGTTTGCAAAACCATTCCTGTGAAGGAATAAACAATTTTTTTTTAGGATTATGCTTAGGGTTCCACTTATTTTAGTATTGAGGTTCAATTTGGATTAAAGATAGTGTGAGTGTTGATTTTGGTTCATTTTTTATGGACAAGGTATAACGTAGTTCATGATTATGGTTCAATTTGGTTAAATGTTCAAATAGTTTTAAGGTTATGGTTTCAGTTGATCATATGATTGTACACACATGACAATGCATGCATGATTCTCCTGTATATGCAAACATATTCAATTATGTTATGCTTTGTGATTTAATGGATTGTGTTCAATTTCCTTTTATGTTACCTTTGAGGATGATGTGGCATACTATTGTCAATTTTTATTGATCATTAGGATTAGGCTTCAATATTCTATTAGATGTGGATTGCAGTTCACATTTAGGATTTGGTGTTAAGGTTTAATGTTAGGGTTATGTTTATGGTAGGGTTAGAATTTTGTTTGGGGTTAGGGTTAGGATCATGGTTAGACTTGGCATTATGGTTAGGCTATTATGAATGAATGTTGCATAAGTCATACGGGGGAGTATTCGTAGCCATTCTGTACCAGTTGTTGTTGCATTCAAGACTGTGATTGTCATTGATGTCAACACAGTGATCTACTAAAGATTAGCAGAGAAGCAGATAGTGTTTGAGTTAGTGCACATGTAGGGTTCAATTTACTTTAATATTAGAGCTTATGATTAGGATTGTCAATATGGTTAGGCTTTACATCATGGGTAGTATTAGGGTTAGGGTAAGGATAAAAGTTTAAGTTCATGGCATAGTTTAGGATATGGTTATTTTGAGGGTTTGTGTTAGGATTAGAGTTTAGCATTTAGGTCCATGGTTAGGGTTAGGATTATGGTTAAAGTGAGGGTTTAGATATTGCTTATTATTTTGGTTAGGATTTTGGTTTTGATTAGGGTTACGATTTAGGGATTATGATTACAATTATCATTAGGCTTATGGTTTACATGTTGGTTAATGTTAGGGTTACCTGGTTAAGATAAAGGTTTATATGCATGACATGGTTAGAGTTATGGTTATATTTAGGGTTTGTGTTACAATTATAATTTAGCATTTAGGGGTTCACATTCAGGTATAGGTTTTAGTATAAATATGATGAGGCTTGACCATTTAGGATTAGGGTTTAGCATTTAGGATCTATCGTATGGTTAAGATTAGGTTAGGGTATTATGTCTAGGGTCAGTATTTTTTAGGGTTAGGGTATTATGGTTAGGGTTAGGGTTTTGTTAGGCTTAGGGTATTATGGTTAGGGGTGGGGATTTTTTAGGGTTAGGGTTGAAGCTAAGTATACATAGGTATTGATTATGGTAAGGGTTTGAATATGGATAATGTATGATTATACTTAGGGTTAAAATTAGAGTTCAATTATAGCTATAGTTATGGTTATAGTTTATTTGTATTAGGATTAGGGTTAAGTTGAGTGTTAGATTTGAAGGGTCATTTTATTTGGATTTCATATAAGTTAGGATTTAGCAAGATTTAAAAATAGGGTTATAGTTCATTTTGGTGTAGTATAATGGTTAGGGTTAAGTTTAGGACTTAATCTATCAAGTGACCTTCTTTTTTTTAATCTTTGTTAGGGTTAGGCTCATCGTCGGTTTTAATGTGTAATATGATAGAGAGTTAAGGTTTTTAATTTCTATTTATTCAATAAGTTTCTCCTGAACTAATATTTTAGGTTTAAAATTTATTTGACTTCAAATTTAATGATGTTTAGGGTTAGGATTGCAATTATTTGTAAGGTTAGTGTTTAATTTTCTTTAGTTTTGGAGTAAAGTCTCAATTTGGTTTAGGGTAATATTTCAAGAGACCTCTTGGTAATTTTATCTTTCTTCCATATAGGTCATTAATTAAAAAAATTATCACATATTTAAATTTGAAGTATTTCTCTAGAAATTTTATTGTTTGCACAATGATAGAAATTATATAATATTACAACATAGCCCTACATATTTTTCTTCAAACATTCAAAACCACATATAATAGTAGAAATTAAATGTTAAATATAACTAAAGTATTATAACTAAATCTTAATGATTTTCCAATTTTAAATAAGTAGAATTTGTTACACCATTTTAAACCATTGCAAATGAATAATATAAATAATCTAAATCTAAAGCAATATGATAGAATTGCCCTCCATATTTAAGTTTAAATCTAGATATTAAATAAAATAATTATTAAAATCTAAATTTAAGGCAAAGATAAATCTAACTCTAAAAGTAAAACTAAATCTAAATTATAAATAATAATTATAAATATTATAATTATAAATATAATATTATTATTTTGATTTATATTATAATCTATATTATAATAATATATAATAATTTATCTTAGAAGATTATATAATACAAATATATATTATTTTTATTTAACATTTCCAATTAATTATAAAATAAAATATTTATTCACTATGTTTAATTTAAATTATAATATTTCATAAGGGAAATATATCACACATTGGTTTACCTAAATATTTATTAATGAATAATTTACATATAATAAATTTTAAAATATTTTAAAAGTATATATAAATGAGAATAAATATATAGTATATTACATCATGTTAGAATTTAATCTTTCCTTGGTTATTTATGTATTTAATAGGATAAACCAAGGTAGCCTAATGTATTTCGTCCTCTAGTCCAAGTGGGAGGACATGTAATATTTGTAATTTTCTTTATTAAGGAAAATAGATATTCCTCGTTATGAGGAATCCTACACTTGTCTCACACACTAGTGAAATGTGGTACACTCAGATATGGGAGTTACAATGTAACTCCTCTCTCACATCTCTATTAAAAGAGATGGCTCTCCTTCTTTTTCTCATTCTCTCATGAGATTTTTCTTCTTCTTATTGTATGAGCATTGCTCTCTCTCTCTCTCTCTCTCTCTCTCTCTCTCTCTCTCTCTCTCTCTCTCTCTCTCTCTCTCTCTCTCTCTCTCTCTCTCTCTCTCTCTCTCTCTCTCTCTCTCTCACACACACACACACACACACACACACACACACACACACATTCTTAGGCATTTGTTGCCACATTCATTAAATTCACAAGGGTTTTTTTATGCTTTTCCCCTTCAAAATCTTGTCTCCTCTTTGCTTATTTTTTGGTGTATGCTCCTAGTTCTTGTGCTAATTCATGGTATTTTTCCTTACTCCTAGCTCTTGAGTTAAACAATTTCCTGCAATTTGATATTTTGATCTTTATCATTTTAACACATCATATATTTACAGTTTTTATTTACATTAGAAAAAGTGAGTTATATACCAAAAAACAAAAAGATTAATGAAAATCCTAATTAAAGATAGAAACAAAAATTATTTCCAAGCCGAAAACTATGCAATATGTAAGGAGCAATGCTTTTTCATTATATTAAATATAAAGTGTACAATAAATAACAAACGTGGTAAACTTTAATTGGTTCACTCTTGTAATAAGACTTCAAGTGAGTTAGTCAATCAAATGATAGAAAAATGATTTCTATAAATTATAAAGTTAAAAATGTTGCATCTAACTTTACAAAATATGAAATTTATTACAAAATACAAAATCTAAAAAATTCTAATTGGTCTATACAGTTTTATTTAATCACTAGTTAACACTAAAAACTCAAAAATTGATGCAATAGTACTTGCTTAGCCTATCGAAAAATACTAATAAAGAAGAAGAAATGGTTTTCACCATTTTGAACCATTGCAAATGAACAAATTAAATAATCTAAATCTAAAACAATATGGTGGGTTTGCTCTCCATATTTAAATTTAAATTTAAACATTAAATTAATAATGATCAAAATCTAAATTTAAGAAAAAGATAAATCTAAATCCAACTAAAAAAGTAAAATTATATCCAAATCTTAAAGTATTAAAACTAAATCTTATAGATTTTCCTAAGTCCTAAGTCCTCGTGTCATTTTTCCTAAGTCCTAAGTCCCCGTGTTTTGGCACTTGATTTAAGTGATTATCTTCCTTGCTAATCGAATGGTCGGCGCAATGCCACAAAGTAAATATGCAGGATCATTAACCATGGCGGCATTGCGACAACCATCAATGCATCAAACACTCAGCATGAAAGAAAACCATCAGATATTTCGTAAGCAAAGATCGATGGTCCTCATTTAAACTTATCCAAATTTGGTGGAAAATGAAATTCGCCCGTTGAGTTCAAACCGTTCAAATTGTTAGATAAGTTATGGCCCGATCATGTGGATTGAATTGTTAAGAGTTAATGATTTTTGTGTGCAGGATATCTTTTTGATTGTTTCAATTCTACAGCACAAAGATAGAGAATTTGTAGAGCCCAGGTGAAGAAATTTGCAAAGAAAATTATTGTCTCATGTGAAATCACTAGAATTGGTTAGTACTATATGAATTGTTGTATCCCTGCTAATATTTGCCTAAATTTCTTGTTGAGAAAGTTTTGGTGACCTTCCTATACCAAGAGGACCACCTCCTATACTTATAAAGAAGAACTTTGGTGATAATGGTAAAATTTTTACCAAGTACTCCAATTAATTCAATGATCATTTCAAGAAGCAGTCAAAGAGTGAACATGGAAAAGTAAGGAATGTGAAAGATTTCAACAAGACACTGGTTAAGGGAGAGATAGTAGATGCTACTGTCTCTTCGCAAGCGATTAACCTTGAGACATCAATCTAGAAGGCTGAGAACCCTTATGGGGAGCATTGGATGCAAGGAACAAAATATATCGAGCCCCTATATATGTGGAGTAGGCTCATGCAAGCTTGGTTATGATGTGTAAAGACACTAAGGACTCTGTAGCTGAGAGCACAACACTTGGAGGTTCATCTTCTATGTTTGCAAATTTGGGTTGATTGGATGACATGTGAAGTTGATCTACTAGTCTTTAATGCACTTACAAAACTTGCGATGGCTAAAAGGACTTAGTAGATATCATTTCTATAGTTTTTGTTGATCAGCATTTAAGGAGAGTAGAGTTGTGAAGGATATCATTCATCTACCAGACATATTGCATGATCGTGTGAAGCAGTCCCCAATTTCAGTGCATTAAAGGTATTTAGATTTATATTAACTCAAAAGTTATGGATGCACTGATAGTTTATGATGTTGTTGATAGACCCAAGGATAAGTTCAAGAAACATCCATTTAAGTCTTGCGAAGATGATCCGGAGGGAGCATTTTCACAAACCCCTGTCGGGGTATTGCATGTAGAAGATATTAGGGCATACATTCATTGCAAATATGAAATCATTGGGGATGTAAACATATATAGTGAATTGGGCACAATGATGGAAGCAGATGGATTAATGGTAGATAAGTTTAAACACCTACAAGATCAATCTATCATGAAGCTTACCCAACTCATGGAATTCATGAAAGTAGAATAGTTTAAGATTATTCTTATCAGAGTACATGATCATTTCTTTGGATTGGAGATCATCCAGTAAAAATATGTGCATAGATGATACATGAGATAACAGGCCTAGATAATGAAGGAGCCCTACCAGTTTAAAAAAAGAACTTAAGGAAACAAGTAGAAGCCCTAATGCATTCCAAGTGGAATAAGAGAACGATGACAGTCAATGACATCTATCAGTCAGATGTTAGGTTGGTAGCTATGTTTTTGGGATACAAGTTTTTTATAGCAATAGACCTAATTCAGTTTTTGTTGGAGTTGTTATGATGGCCTATCAAATGGTCAAGGAAAAAAAGAAGTATAACCTATGCAAAGTTCTTGCAGAGTAGTTTGTAGACAATGTGAAAGTGATAAAGAAAAAAAATGTAAAGCATTTAGGTTCGGGTCTTTGTTAGTTCATATGTATATACATATCATTCAAAAATTCCCTGGCATGCACCCCTGTGCATGGAAAGTAGATGTACCTACTGGGATTCAGATTTCAGAGAGTTGTAGGAGACGACAAAAATTGGGTTGATGGGGAACTGTTTGCATGGATCAAGATACTTCAGAGGCAAATGAAGGAAAGGTATAGGATACCTGAGAGTCTAGTTGATAAATATGAAGACACTATCTATTTCATGGTTGAAACTAATTGTTTTTTCTTTGAGGCAGTAGTAACAAGAAAGAAATGGTGTTATCCTAAGGGATATGAAGTCAGTGCAAAAATATTAACTATGCATGTAGAACATGTGTTGGTAGCAGAGGTAGACCCTGCAGAAGAAAGATGGGGAACTTATAGAGAGAAATCAGAAAAGGTAATAGAAGAACATGAAAAAGTTAGAAGAAAAAGAAAAATAAACAAGATTGTGGAAGATATTATTGTGAAGGTGGGAATCTCTAAGGAGTAGTTGATACGTTTAAGAACAAATATGGATGCATCTTATAGCATTACCAATGATGCACATATTCCTGTAGAGGTAGAGAAAACAATAAGTCCTACCATTGAAATTGTTGATTTGACAGTTACTTAAGAGGAGGCAGCACAAGAAGTTGTGCCTACAAGCTTTCCTAGGAGATATAGGCGATCTAACAAGTAGTGCAGTTCTAAAGAAAAAGAGGTACAAGTGAAAAGGAAGAAGAAAGAGGAAATGGTAGTTGAAAAAGATGAAGAGAAACTAGTGCAGAAGGATCCACAAACCTTGTGGAAGCCTGACCTTCAATCATTGCAGATGAGAGTTTTAAAAGATGGAAAGGTAAACTCAGTTGACAGGTACTATGACAAATATAGTTCTGAGGATCAAGCGATCATTGAAGATACTGTCATTGAGTATCTACTAGGTTTTGAGAAGAATCTATTGGAAATTGAATGAAGCATCCCTAAGGAGCTTTGCAGAAAATTACGGATCAAAAAATAGTTGGCAAAATCAGAGGATGAAAACATAAGGAGTAAGGTTATCAAGGACACATTACCAGTTGTCTCAATACAGGAAAGAGAGAGACTTTTAAATGCATTGACACCCCTTCTGAGGACAAAGGCCAGACTAGTCAAAATCATGGCTAGAAAGTATGATGAAGTGATTGAAGAGACTCAAAAGGCATTAGACCAAATCCTAATGGTTGATATGCCAAAGAAGACATCACCTCCCAATGTTACTAAGCCCACATCTTTGGGATTGGGAGAAAGTTCCAAGGCAGTCGATGAAAGTGTACAGGCTAACATGCAACTAGATTTATTTGTTTCTAGTGTGCCTGTGACCCTTGACACTTCGTACTATGTTAATGATCCATTTTTGGATTATTTTGGTTGTGCGATGGAAGTTGAAGAATAGGAACAGGTAAAGGAAGAGAAAATAGAGGAGAAACAAGAAGAGAATATAGATAATAAATCTATAATGCTTGAAGAAAACAAGCAAGAAAATATCAAAGCAGAGAAAGCTTCTGATGTTAGATTGGACACCTCTTCAATGTTGGAAAGTATGGCCAAACTAGTAAGTTCAGATGTGGACACTGTGGATGAGAATGAGCTGATGAGACTATCCTTCATGGCCTTTGCTAAGGCTAAAGAAAGCGCAGTTTAGAAAGGTGACAAAAGAGTAAAGGTAATGACTAGGGTTGTAGAAACAGTGAACAAGCTACTTCCCTCACCGATTACATTTCAAGAAAATGATGAATCTAAGAACCTTGGTATGGTATTGGATAGCGTTGATAGTCATTTTGACTCATTGCTAAAGAGTGCGGAAGCTATGGCAGAGAAGAAATTTTTGGAGAAGAAGATGAGACAAGTATGTCACTCCATTTCATTGGACTTAGACATTCTCAAGGCTACTACTGTTAAGGCTAAGAGTTGTGTAGCACAAGGTAGGAAGATTTACAACTACTGCATAAGTCCTTGTAGGCATGTAAAGAACATTGAGGAGATATTAGCCAATGACAGGACTACTCTTGATAGTCTGATGGACAATTATGAATCATCTTCACTAACTGTGGGTGAAATGGATAAAGAGACATCCAAGCTATTGGACAAGATAAGTGTACTGGAAACAGAGAAAGGGAGAATTGTAGACAAATTTGGTTTATTGAGAAGCCAATTGACCCCTATGCTTAGAATGCTTGAGATACATCTATCAGAGATGGAAGAGTTTGAAGGATCAATGACTGTGTCTACAACTACTGGACTCGAGGCAATAGAGACAACATCATATGCACTTAATGGATTAATACATGTCAGTGAGCTACTGATAAAGTCATGGGCTGAGGAAGTGAAGACTTTGGAAAACTCTTTCCAAGATGTATTAAAAGAGGTGAGTAAGCACTAAATCTTTTTGTGCTTACATTTTTGAAATTTTGAATGTACCTTTTCCATTGATGTCAATGGGAGAGGAAGATAGAAAAATGAGGAAGACCATGAATAGAAGAGACTTGTATTGTGACACTTACTCATTTTTGTAAGTGTTGCCATTGATGCCAAAGGGAGAGATTATTTGAAAGTGATATTTTGGGGTAGTATGGATCACTTCAGAATTTTCATTTATGACAACACTTATGCTAGACTGATCACATGATGAGAATTTTTCTACTGGAGTCACAATCATAAAAATGACTAAGTTTGCAATCAGGATAGCAGGGTACAGTGCTACAGTTTTGGTCAGCGATGAAGATATATGAGGTATTATGGCTTGCAAAGATAACTAAATGTATATTGGGATATTTATATGCTTTAGTCAAGAGTGCATGATTTTTCATGAACTAATAAGTAAGATACAGTGTTTGGAAGGTATGTGTTGATAGAGAATCACTATATCAGGGTATATGAGTAGTTGTAAATAATATGGAGAGTATAGTGGATATGGTGACGTGCTAAGTCAGGTGAATGAATTATATTGTTGACTATTTACCAATATAAGATTGTTGAATACATAATGATCAGTTCCAACTTTTTATTGATATGTTTTGTATGATATTTGTGAAGCTGAGTGGAAATCTGGTATGTAAGAGGTGGGGAATTACTTATTATAACAAGAGTTTTTGCATATGTGTTTTGAGTTTTAATAATTTTAGTCTCTGGATCTATTGATATAGAAGATTTATTACTAAAAATATACTGAAATTCCTTGTATATGTTTTGTTGTCTTCATGTGTGAATTTGGATTTCTTTATGTGTCATATTTGCAAGGCATTTTTGATACATCATCTGCAAGGTACAATGTGGGATTTGTTAATGGTCAAACTTGTAGATGATAAATAGGTATCATAAACATCTGATTTATAACTCTAACACTCCGAATAGATGCATCTAGCAAAATTTAAACACTAAATTATTAAGCTTAAAAAGCCTTCTTCACTTTGGGTTTCAAACCCATGCGGCTTTACATTTCAGATCTCCTTCTTTAAAGCATTACAATAGTTATCCATACCTTTGACATAGACAAGATACACTCAAAACATAGAAGAAAACTTAAAATGAACTAATTATTTCATTTGTTGATGGTGAAAAATGTAGATGGAGCTAAGAGCAGGGCCAAATCCTAGGGCATCAAAGTACTCTTCATAATCAAAAGAAGAGTAACTAAAGAGTAACCTTTCCCTACATCAAACTTCTCCTTGGGTTGTCCCTGTAGCCGACCAGATAGGGCACCATGCATCTTAACCATTCTATCAACACATACATAAGATAATCCATGCAATGAAACTAAAAGAAAGAGAACATGAAGGAGAGATATGAACTTTGGATTTTTTATTTTTCAATTTTCTATATCATCTGTATGTATACATAATGCTTTAAAATGAAAACTATTTGAAAATTAGCTAAACAAGTCATACTTTGTATTCTATAAAAAACTTTGCCTAATACACTCTACTGTATTGTAGACTGAAAAGTTGTCAATCAAATGTTCAAGTTTCGGTAATTACAAAGTGATCCTGGGAATCCCTTTATACCAGTTAAGGATTGCATACAAGCTTCAGATCCCTTTAGAAAATAAAAAATAATGAGAACCATACAGGACAACAAATAACAAGTATAACACTTTCTTATATTTTTACAAAGTTTCTTATTGACTTGGGCGCCAAAATTAGCAACAAGTTCCAAAGTTAGTTCAAATTATACCAAGTGTTACCTTCTGCATATGAGATCCTTTGTGTTGTTTGCTTTTCTTTATGAAGTTGAAGAAGTGCCATTTGCTGCAGCCTCAGTGGATGTCTCTTCTTTCTTGGTACACTCCAAAGAATATGTTTCTTCCCAAGATGTATAAACTTGTTCACCTGGCCACTGGAAGGCCAATGCCTCATCTCTTTTAGGTAACAAAGTGTCCCATTCAAATTTTACCTAATGTACCTCTTTCCATAGGGTTTTCAAATGTACCCTAGCATCTTGTAATAGTTCAATTGTTTGGACAAAGGGAATATTGTTGTGTGTAGTTAAAATGATGGTTATTGTGGCTGACAATTCATCATCTATTTGTCCTAACCATCCCTCTTTGTCTTTTATGGCTCCATCTACTTTGAAAAGACCAGGAGATATTTGCAAACTATTTTGGTATTCATTTTTCCCTCATAATTGATGCCTTTCTCTCCAATTTTTCCCTCTTTATTGCAAACTTGAATAAAGTTTTAACAAACTTATGGGTATTTCTTAACTGTATATCCACAATCTGCTGAGTTTTAATCAAAGACTAAAATGATTTTAACTTATTTGTTCTTGCAACCCACCTGTCCAAAATTGGGTTCACGGTGTTTTTTTCTTCCTTTAAAGAAATTAATATTTTAGATACTTATTCACCAACCTTATAGACTTCCTTCAGCTCTATACTTGGAACTAATTGCAAAATTGTGTCCCTTATTTTCTCTTCATATTTCATGGACACTTCCAATTGTCACTGCTCAAACAATTGTCTTTCATTTCTCAATATATTGGCCTTTTCCAAGAGAGCCCACCATTCATTTTTGAACATTTCCCTTTGTGTTATATCTTCACCCTTTAAAGGAGGGGGTAAAGGGGAAGGGGGGTATTCAATTATAGGACTAGATGAAGAAAGCATAGCAGGGGAGGAAGATATATGCAGATGTTCTAATACTTGGATTGGGCCCTATTCCCCCAACCTCTTGTTGCTAATATTTTCAAAATTTTCAAGATTGCATTTCTGCTTGGTTTCTTTGGTAGTTTTCCAAGTCTTTGTATTTTTTATCCTGCAAGTTTCATATCCAAAATGCCAAATTTGTGTTCCAAATGTTCAAAACCCTAGGCACTAGGTTAAAATGCTTGTGAAAATCTAGAAAACCCTACAAAGGTTGACCAGGTTCTAATTTGCCATTACTTTTTCCAAGTGACTTAAGTGATCATTTAAGCATGTGTGCTTTATATAACTACTTAGTCACCTGATCTCAAAATGCATTCAGCATATTCCTTTTATTTTGGCAATTCAATAGATATGCTTTGTTGCGTAGTCTCTATAAGTCTGGAGAATATTCCCTTTTATCATGAGACTCAGTCGATGTTTATAGTCACCAAGTCTCCAAGTGATCTTTCTGAGATCTACCAACCGCTACTGGTAAATATTTTAGAGTTGAACTATAGTCACTAAATCTCTACATGCAAAAGATAGGCAGTCGGGCAATCTCTTTATGGAATAATGAAGTCACCAAAGTTTTGGTGATAAGGAAACTCATTGATTGGTCACTGAGTCTCTAAATAAAGGATAATGGTTATGTTTGTTTTCAGTCTCGTAATCTTCCAATTCTCTGGTAGTTATGAAAATCATCCAATGATCTAGCGATAATGATAGTCATGTGTTCTTAGGTTCCTGATGGTTATGTTCTAAACACTCAGCGATCCAGTGACACTGTTATCTCCTAATCTCATAATGGAGCAGTTAAGCCGTAGTAAATCTAGTGACTCAGCGATAACCGTAAGATGAAGGAAGAATCAATGATCAGCGTTATATCTCATAGTTTTCCAGAGGTTAAGAAAAGTATCTGGTGAGTTGGTGAATTAAGGGTTTCGGCTATCTCTGAATGTTACCAGGGTAAAGAGAAATATTACGTGACTGCGAGATGTCTTCAGTCATGTGATCACCAGAAGAACATGGGTTAGGGAAAAAGGTTTCCAAAGAATAGATATGAGCTGTTGATATGTTTGAAATCGGGCGATGGTCGCATTATCTCAGGATTAAACCATGAGTTAAGAAATCTTGCAGCGACTATGAGATGAACTTTGTTTCCCAGTCTCTGAAGTAAACTTGAGTTAAGAGAATCATCCAATGACTGGAAGATAACCTCAGTCACACAATCTCAAGATGACTAAAGGTTAAGTGTCAGCCAAGGATTAAAAGGTAAAAAAGGCTATAAATTTGTTTGTCGGAATTGGTGACGTACTCACTCTCAATTGGTTACAGAATATAAAAAAGGGTTAATAGTTTCTCAATAAAAATGAGATAGACTATAGTCCCTCAGGCACCAGAGAGAATAAATTAAAGGTTTCAGCTTGTAGTCACCAAATCTCCAAATATGCTTAGTCTCTAGATCTCCCAAGCTGTCTCCTTTACGCAATTAAGGCAGAGGTGCACAAATAGTTAAAAAATGATGGTTTGATAAGGTTGAACAGGCCATCAAATTTCTTGCATTGTTGAACCATCAAATAGCTTAATACCTATTCCCTTGCCACCTGCCAAGATTTATGCATTTCCTTTCCTAAGTTTTGAATTCGATTCGTAACAGCTCATTGGCTTGCCTAAGCACGTAGGTGTGGTTGACATCTGGTTTGGGACATTGCAGCTGAATTGTCTAGTGAAGGTGTTCTTCTGCGCTCTTAAATGGTAATTTTCTACACTTTATCCATTCCCATTTGTATTTCATTTATGGCTTTTCCTCCTGCAAATTGCACAAATCACTCTGCATTATTGACTTGTATGAACAAATTGAATGAATATTTCAAGTGCATAGTTCTCTATTACTGAATTCTTCAGAGGCCATGTATCATAATAGATTACGATTGTGAGCTTAGGGTAAGAAATTTAGCTATCAATTCGAAGCCCTAACCTTCCCATCAACCTTGCCAAAGAATTGTAATCATGAAGCGGAAGGAAGGACCTTGTGATCAAAATTCATATCTCAATGAGATAACAAGATAGTTACCAGGGTCACATAGAATCCAAAAAAGAGCAACCTGTAATACTTGCCCCAAAGATTTTTTAATCGACACCCATGAAGGATACATAGACCCTTTTCTAGGACCTGGCATGATAGGTTTTACCTTGTGGAGAAGAAATTACAATAAGAGAAAGGAGGCAAAACCTGTTAGGAACATATGGGATTCTAATTTAGCTAGAATCATTGTCCCAAATGTTTTTGTTAATGCGGATTTGATACTTGAGATTGCAAATAGGTACATCCCTAACACCAGATAGATGTTGACCCATGATAACAAGGAAATTATCAAGATAACGAGAGAAAGTATAGAGGAGACATACATGCTAGATACAAACAAGGACTGGTGGCCACTTGATACAAATATGATGGGCCATGATTTTGAAAAGTTACATAATTTGTATAGAAGCAAGATTTCTCTTCATAGGCCAAAGCACTTGACTAGGGAAGAGAAGGCATTGAGTCCTAGAGACAAGCCTCTGTATCATGTAGATTTGTTTTCTCCACATGTGAAAGATACATACTACTCTTTATGTCAGTGGCATGGTGAGGATGCAACATTTAATATCCCCAATTGGATGTTGGTCATGTGCTTGGATATATAGGGAAATGAAGCCCACAAATGTTTTGATTATGCGGGAACATTAGCAGATGACATCCATAAGGCTTTCATTAGTATAAAGCAAGGGAAGAGTAGTAAGTTTAGGTTCTACTCCATCTTAATGCACATGATTTTGTGGAGTGGACTCAAGATTTGGGATCGAAAACTCAGATTCGAACCTAGTGCTGATGGGGAGATGGCACCAGTCCAAGAGTGGACTTACATTTGGGACAAGGATGATAGCGCATCGTCCTATATTTTGTTTGAGAATCATTTTGTCAGGCCTCTAATGACTTATTTGAAAGGGAGTGTCCCATGGGGGCTGTCAAATAAAGTGAAGCAATTCCTCAAACCAAAGGATTTAAACCTAGAGATAGGAATCAATCACAATTGGGGGTCATGGTTTTACTACAAGGACCATATAGTGATTAGAGTTTTTGGAATTCAAGTAGTGCCCAAGGCACTACCGATCATAGTCACTGATAGAATTGCATTCTATGAAGTAATGAGGCAGCTTGAATCTGTAGGAAGATATGCTCTAAGAGTGACAAATAGAAAGAGAGGTTCTTTCTTCCCTACCCAGGTGGTCATAAAAGGTCTTTTTCACTTCCTATCAAGAAAGGGATTTGAGGTTATACGTAGAAAAATGAAAGAATATAACATGACCAACGACAATTAGAGATTTTATGACTCAGAGGGATTCATATAGGCAATATACCCAGGATCTAACACTCACCAAGATGATGAGCTAGAAGATTGGATATGTAATTGTACAAACTATGATGATGTATTCAGGAAAAGGGAGAGGTGGTACAAGATACAACATTTAGAGCACTAGAGGCAGAGAGAAGGTAACTATCAACCTAAGTATAAAATGGCTTGTAATGTTGAGACAAAAATGAATATGCTTGCAGCCTTGTACATTGATGTTGATAGCATGCCATTGCCCCATGAAATCAATAGTGAGGGTGAAGAGTGTAGGCCCACCCAAATGGAAATAGACTCTGGCTCTTCACCTACTTCCATTGGATCCCCAATTTGGTCTGCATCTAAACCTTCTACTCTATCTAATTCAACTACACCCATGGAGGGTACTTCATCGCCACGCCCAGGGCCATCATCTACTATAGAGAAGCATTTCTCCATTCTGCCACTTCAAACACTGGCTCCTAATCAGAAAAATCCCATACACTCCATATGAGGCATTTTAGACACCCACTCATCCACTTCCACTTCCTACATGCTTCAACATTGTAAAAGCAATTGAACTGGAGCCATCGTCCAATGAAAGAACACTTCCTACTTTCAAGTTAGGTGGAGGGTTGACTAAAGATATATGAATGGAGGCATGTAGAGAGTTAATTGGTGATGATAAATTCATAAAAAAGGAGTTCAAACACTTTGTTCTCCAACAAGAGGCCATCAACCTAGTTGCTAGCAAGGGACTAAATTTTCAATCGTTGAGCGAATAGGACCAGTCAAAAGTAAAGGAGGAGGTACTGAAAAGGGTAGAAGAATTGATGGCAAAAATCACACTGGAATAGGGGAGAGAAATTATAGCACAAAGTGGTATTCTTCTTTTGGAAGGTTGTGATATTTCATCTGCCATTGCATTTGATAGCGTCACGAGGAGGCAGGATCTTGATATCTCTAACCTCTCACCAGACAAAGAATAGAGCCTCATATTTGGTTCTACATTTGATGATGACCTTGATGTACTTTCCATTTGGTCATTTTATCCCAATACCAATAAGCCATCCATGATTTCATTTTAGGATAAATATTATGGACAGTTGCTTATGAGAAAGTCTTCTAAATTTTTGAGTGTACAAGCAACTAGTTTAGTTGTTAATGTGGAAAAGATGTCGCATGCAGTTGCATCAAGGGAAGAGGATGGGATTGTAGCATTGGAGGCTACAAATAAGAGGCTTTGAGAACAACTGCAGGTAGCATGTGGACTTCCTAATGAGGGGATTCATCATGAGGAGGTTGATAAATTGAAGACTACAATTGCAATATTAAATGTTGAGAACCAGAGATTGCAATCCAATTTTAAAAGACCATTACAGATGCTCAGACCAGTGATGATAGTAACAATGCACTATGCGGTGTCATTCACTGCAAGATAGAAATCCTTACAAATAATGCACAAGAAACATGGAATGTTTTTGTAGAGTTTGTCAACTTTCAGAATAAACATCTGCAGTGCCAATGATTTTTGGCATGTTCATTGTCAAAGTTGAACAAGTTGATAAGAGGCTTTAAATTCTACTCATCAAAGTTTCCACCTTGTGTTCTTTCTGATCTTGTGGTTGATTTTGAGTGAAAGTTTTATTTTTTATCCGAACAGCTCAACAAGCATTAGCTATACACCTACATGACTAGTAGAGAACTTACAGATTTTTATAGTCTAAGTGATTGTGGGATGCCCTCCATTTACGTAGACCACAAACAAGGAGACAAGGCAACAAAAAATCTCAAGACATTCTTTTCTCGGTAGGCTAAAATTCATAGAATGCGAGATACTACCCTTCTATCATCATGACCCAATGAAGATGGAACAATGAATGTATTTCATAATCAAATTGATGACTTGGTTAGAATCCAGCATGAATCGGTTAGACTCAGCAAGGCAAAGACCAAAATCTATGATATAGAGTATATCCACCATCTCAAATCCATGCATGAATTGAAAGAGCAAGGGCTAATCAATGAAACAACACATCTAGAGGATCATTTCAATATCCAATTTCAAATGGCCTCCGCATTGATGCAAAAAAGGTATGGTGAGTTTATCGACTAGGCCGAAAAAGATGAAATGGTATGGTGAGTTTATTCGAGAGAAGTTGAAACACTATAAGAGAAGATGACCACCTATTGATAAAGACGTGTAGGAGGCTAGGATACTGAAACATAAACATAAAGAATTCATCAAATCTCTCAAATTAGAGATGCACGAGTTCAACTGTCTTTCAGATAGGTGCTTGCCCAACCTTTACACAGACATTGGAGACATGAGAGGTGAGATCAAGTGGGTGGATGAGTGTAGGACAATGGTGGATGATGACTTCAAAAAGGCAAAGAAATTCGATCCCATGCTTCAGAAGATCCATTGTCTCTTGGATAAGTTTATTACCATTGAAATGGCTATAAGGGAAACCATCAGTTGTTCTATGATGTACAAATGTGATGAATATATGGAACATTTATATGTGGTCGAATCATGGGTTCAGAGGGCCTAATCTTCATAAGGTTTTGAGTTTGAAAGTTTTGTCAAAGTAATTAATTATTTTGAAATGACATTAGAAAAATGCAATGACCTTTCTCGGAAGGTTCATATACAAATCATAGGTGTAAATGTGAAATACAGGATGAATCGATTGTAATGAATATAATGTAGGTTCTGTATACTTCATACTGTCCTTGACAGAGGCTTTGTTATCATAACATTTGGTGTAAGATTTGAATTGAAGAAGATGAACATTATTTCAATTGTTTTGCATGACAAGTCCTTATGCACGTAAATGGACTGACATTAATTGTGGATTCACATAATTAGAGAAATTACAATTGTTGTTATAACTTATGTGCTTGGGTCTGTCAAAGAAGGCATGAACTCAACCAAGTAAATTAAGATATTAAACTTTCCTTTCATTCTCTATTTTCTTTGGTTTTTTTTTTCCTCACTTTCTTTCTATAGTCCTGTGCCATGCTTTTCCCTGGTCAGTGATGTTTTCTTTCATCACATTATGGTTTTAGAGCATTCATTTTTTGGATTGTTTGCCACCTATTCATTTGTATTAGCTCTTCAAATGAGCCCCACTAGTTGTTAAGATTCAAAATCTACTTGATGTGCTTTGATGGGTTGTTGGGTAGGCTATGTTGTTTATTTAGATGAACATTTCATATGCATTTGTTTATGACACTTACAATTCATATATGTGAGGTATGATAGCATATATATATATATATATATATATATATATATATATATATATATATATATATATATATATATATATATATATATATATATATATATATATATATATATATATATATATATATATATATATATATATATATATATATATATATATATATATATATATATATGTTTATGTTCAGAGCCCAGGTTAGAATAGGGCATATTCATTTTCTGAACATAAACAAATAATATAGAGATATTCATGGAATGTGTTTTCTTGTTTGTGTCTGGAGATTTCTGTTTCATTTAAGTGTATATTGCTCAATGATTATGGGTGTCTCAAAAGTTAGTATGTTGAACACTATTTTTTCTTAGAAAAAATGGATCATGTTTTTAATAAAGAGTTGACGGTATCATTTCTTTTATCTCATTAAAGGGTTTGTTATCTATGATGGCTTCACTATTGGCCCAATCTATTAAGATTAGTTTGTATACTTATTAATTGTGAAATGATTAATTTGGATCTGAGACTGACTCATCGTCGATCTTTGTCAGATGCAAGATCTGTTGTCTTCTACTAACATATCTGGTAGGTTTATACAATTTTTATAAAACAAAGTTGTGTGACCAAGCCAATTACACTTAATATAGAATGTGCATGTGCAGTACAAGAAAATCTATGGTTTTGTAGTATACATTGTATCAATTTGTTTATGGACAGAGTCACAGTATGTATGAGTTGTATGTTATGTGATGGCTAATTGCAATTATGAATATATATTGAACCAAATACATATTTAGACATACATAGAGCATACCCATCACACATACTAATGTGTCTAGATATTACTTTTCTTTTTGTCTATTTATTCAAAGTGATGGCTAATTAAATTATGACATCTAGAATTATGTTCGTATCTACGAAGAATTTATGTGGATGATGATTTTTTGATCAATAGTAATGTGTATCTAGGATGCACGATGCTAGTTTAAATACAGGTTTTATCAGGATAATGCAAGTCAAGGACATCAGACACAAAGTCGACACTTGTGATAAGGAAATGATAATTGTATGTCATCTGATTTGGATAGTTTATAATGTAACAACCTACATGACCTAGACTGTCAGGTCAGAATTGTTATATACCATAGTGTAACGGCATAAACAACCTATACTACATATGAACACAAGGGGATATGTGTTGTCCTTTGTAAACTATATGATATATTTCCAAAATTGTGACAAGGAAAATGAAGCTTCTATGCCTAAGTGTTCTGCATGTTTACTAGCAAAAAATATTTGTAATGATATGGACTACACTTGTCCCGAGCTACACTGGAGGTCTTCGTAACTCCATTATTTCCTACCAGTGCCCACATAGAATGGAGTTTGTACTTTTCAAATTATAAAAATAAAATAAAATTTATGGTTGTCGCCTCTTACTTTATGATAATAAATTGTTTTCGTTGTTTAGATTCTATTCGTGTTTATGAGCCTCTGTAATGACCTTGATATGTGCAAACCAAATTTCTTGGATAAAAAGAAAATAAATACAATACTAAAGAATTTTGACAACAGCCTGTTCATCTTATATTTTGAAAATATATAAAATAAGATATTTCTTAAATCCATTGTTTATGTCATAAACATGATTGCAAAACTTATGCATTCAAACAAAAGCAGATGCAAAATTTCATAGAGTAGATAGTCATGATCATTAGAAGACATAGCCATAAACGAGGGTCATAGCCATCACAAGATATTGAAGAGATAAAAATGGCATAGAATCATCTACGTGATTACATGGATTTCTAGTTAAACAAAGACCCAAAGAAATCAACAAATCAGATAAAAATGTTTATCATTGTCATTTGACAGAGACCATCCAAAATGAACATCAAAACCTCAGGCCCCTATGTTGACCCAAAACCAAATTCAAGAACTTCAACTTGACTAAAGAGGCACATAAGAAGATTAATTCCTCTTCTAAACTCCAAAACTCACAATCTTATCATTAGATAACCATACAAATGGAACTACCAAACTTTTTCCTTTTACAACAGCACCAACGAGAATTGCTAGGAGAATGGGTGACTGGTAGAACACATTACTATATCAAGCGCGAGTACAAACCATTGTGTTTTACCACTGGCAGGAACATAGAGTGCTAACAAAATTACCGAGTACGCAATCATTTGTCCATAGACAACTGAAACATTAATGTACGATTGGCTGAGCTCCATATAAATGCACAATAAACTTAGAAAATATAGAAACACAATTACGTAAATGCCCAAAGCACACTACTTTTTTTCCATAGTTATTTTTCAGTTTAAAATACACAATATGCAAATCATCAATATGAAACTCTATTGTGATAACATCAGCTCTATGGGCTTGGCAATCACAAAGTGATCCTTTGGAATCTTTGGGATGGACTCTGACTTCATTGTGTACTGAACCCTTCAGTATAGTCTGGCACAGTTAGGTTGCTGGGGAAAAGGGCACAGATGAATGATAAGAAGTCACTGGGTAGCAGGTGCTGGCCCTCTCACCTGGTGGTAGTCTCAACCTTGGTGCAACACATTAAAATCCTTGGGAGATGTCCTAGCCAGTTCATAATGGCATCCTGAATGTCCCTTGCTTCGACCGCCATAGACTGTCGATCAACCACATATGCCATATAATACCTCCATGCATTTATTCTGATTGTCAAATGACGGTTTCCCCCACCATCTGAAGAAACTCTCATGTCAACCCCCCACCACACAGACTCCACATCAAAGAAACGTTGCACGATCAACTCGTGCATCTCAACTAGTAGTTCAAAAAATATGCGAAGTAGTGGATACATTCAAACATGCAACTCCAAATATCTTCATATATATTGACTACAATAGTCAACCACATTTAAGGATGTGCATAGTGAAAAAATAGAGAATTGTAATGATGAACAAAAACATACATGTGTTTATAAACTATAAATAGTTTTAAAGGTATTATGGATGTAAGACAATACCTCCTACGATGTTCTTCTATTAGTGTGTTCATGTCTAAGCAATATGAGCAATCAATAGATGAATCAAAGAGTTTCTGCAATTGCCAAAAAACTAACAAGTATGTTACAAAAAACATGTTAATTTCTAATAGATAACTAAAAAATGTACCATACAAAAGGTCATCAAAAACTAATAATTCAATGTGAAGTCAACAAATAGAGACAAATAATATATTTGTACTATGATCCCTTAAATCCTGGACTTTCTCATCTTTATTCGTAATATTGGTTATAAGTTAATTGTATTAGGATTAGAGTTAAGTTGATTGTTACATTTCAAGGGTCATTTTATTTTGATTTTATATAAGGATTTAGCTAGGTTTAAAATTGGGCTTCTATATATTAGGCTTGTGAAAAGGTAGAAAGTTGCACCAATAATTATTTTCTTGTTGTTCCTGTTTCCAGTATCAACCCGTGTACCCCATGGGTCATTACCAATTAAAAACCTTGTCAAAGAATAGGTGAACACAATCTTCTACATGTGAACTAATTATAACCATCATGGGAAACTTCACCACCACTGGCACCATCATAAGACAATCTCCATCAATGATTCCTTGAGGTAGCTCCTGGTGGTGATTGCAAAACATAACAAACAATTAGTGATTATGTTTGGATACTCCCAATACAAATGAATAGAAAAATAAAAAAATCCAATGCTGTCAACCATTCCCTAAGAACATGTTTTTCAAAAAATGAAGTGCTCACCAATGATTGCTATAGTAGATGAAGTGGGCCCACTATGTTCTGCAAAATGTAAGGGATCCTTCTTAGACCTCCCCCTCCTGGAGCCACCAGTGGGAAACACAAATGAATATAAAGGATAAACTTCATTCAATTGGTCATGGTTAGAACCACACATGTCTTGTCACCTCCGAGGGACAGGAACCCTACTAGCGCTAAACCATGGACGCATCCAAACTATGCTCATTGTAGATAGATCTGTGTTGGGAGTCAGGCTAAATGGCATGGCCCCCGACTGGTCTAGATCGATAAGAAAATGTCTGACGCATTGTGAGAATTCTTTTGCTTGGTCATGTGTCTATGGCTTCATTTTCATCACTGACTTCAACAACTTGATTGATTCATTCCACTGGTCCATTATCTGTAGAGGTGATTGAACATCAACTGCCCTTTCGAGGCAGTCTAAACTACATGCGCCCTGTCATGTGTTCTCAATGCCCATATGAGGTGGAGAACTATCTGTCTCTAATGTGACAAAATCGTTCTTTGTGTGGATATTGCCTGCATTCAAAAAT
The DNA here is from genome assembly GCA_027943335.1 of Chamaecyparis obtusa. NCBI lineage: Eukaryota > Viridiplantae > Streptophyta > Pinopsida > Cupressales > Cupressaceae > Chamaecyparis > Chamaecyparis obtusa. The sequence goes on along the minus strand of BSBK01009395.1, from coordinate 70,566 downwards.
TCATTTTACAGGCAATCGATGAATGCAAAAATCCATACCAAAATTACATCATTCAAATAAAGAGTAAATGGCCACAAAACATTCACTTTCCACTAACACCTCCTGCAGTCATGGCTGAAACCTTCAACACGTGCTTGCATGTATTTCCCTGTAGGGCCCAAGGACAATCACACACATAACCATGTTCACCACAAGGTTTGACCAAATAAAAACTACACAACATCTAGCTTCTAAAAAATTAGAATCCCAATCTACTTTCATCGAGAAAGAAATCATCATCAGGAATTGCCTTTGCCTTCTCTATACTTTTCTCCAAACTTTGCACCCTGTAGTTCCTGATGAAACCAACATCTTATAACTTCTCCTTTTTCCTGTAGAATGGTTCCATCTTGTAAATGAGGGTGAAGTATAGATGATCCATCTGATGTGTACATTTCTTTTGACGGTCGCAAAGGTACTGTGGCTTCAACATGCAATGGTACGATTCTATGGTGGCATTTGTGTCTTGATTTGCATGTGGGAAGACTCTAGAGCTTTTCACCCACATTTCTATGTGTACAACACATGGAAAGCTTTAAAGGAAATGCACTATAATTAATAGGACAAGTATTGCAAAATAAAAAAATGGTTGCACAAAAAGACAGAGATCTCTTACCCATACGGTTGTCCCCTTGACACCATGTCCTAAACCAATAGTCTAGAAATTGTAGCTGATCATAAAACTCAACAAAAAAATTAGATGATAACCTATGAGTGATTTCCTCACTCTCACCAATTGTCATCATTATCATGCTGAGGTGTTGAAACATTTCCTTCGCTCGATCTTTCAATGCATACTTCTTCACATTCTTCAGCCATGCCCGACACACGTGCCATGTGCATAGAATGACATGACATTGAAAAGATGCCCTAGTGCACATGAATAGGAGCATGAATAGGGTTGGTGATCGAAAACTAGGTAAACATAATTCCATATGGAGTTGAAATGCTAGTAGAAATGGCCGGTCAAACAAAGAGATAAAGAACTTACTGAATGGCATGTATCTCAACATTGGCATCATTAGTCAAGAAAGCATTCATTGTCCACCCATTTCTAACCTCCTTTCCTATCTAAAAATTATAGATAGCCAGCCTTCGATGTCCTCAATTGTGTTATGGGAGGATACGATCCATGCAATAGGAACCCCAAATTGTTGCTTGACAAACACGAGCAACAAGTACAACTGATACTGCACATGGTAAACACAACAATGATGACTGCAATATTTTAATGACATCTAACAAATAGGAAAGACTTTTCACTACTCACTCCAAGCATGATTGTAGATGTCTTACCTCATATTTGTTAGCGGAAAATGTCAAATCCATGGAGATTATAGAATTATGTGAGTGTCGAACCATCATATCAAGCATCCATGGGGTTTGTATACCCATAATGAAAGGTGTCCCATCATTCCATGGCTGCTGCCAATAGAAGAAATTATTCTGATCCAATTATTTCCATTTAAGGATACTAGTACGGTCATGAACATGTCTTTGGGCTTGAGTGGACTTCACTCTTCTCCATGCATTCATTACATCTTTCCGTGTCAAGAAGGTATTTCTCCTCTACAACATACCAAAAAAATATGGATCAGTCAGATGTCTATCCATGACAGCATCCACACTGACATCCATTGCCAGTAGGTCCTCTATGTAAGCCTTGCATTCCATAGAAAGGTGAGGCGCAAACTCAGAACGTGGCTCATTGCTCAGATCATTTACACCATGACAATCTATACCATCTGCATCTATGTGAAACATTTCAGTGAAACTCAAAATAGCCACATCCGGTCTACCAAACATAACATTAACATTGAAGTGGCACTGACAACCCCTTTTCTTTATAAAGCGACAGACGCATTTCTCTGGCCGTGCATTGTTCCTCTTATCATCTGACCCAAATGAACATGAATAACTGCACATAAAGAAAGTCCTACTGTAAACATTAAATGAAATATGATAATTTGTGATCATGATTATAATGATGATTGTTTCTACTCATGAAGAATATATCTTTGTTGTGTTTTCTCTATGCTCTTCATGCCTATGCTCTATGTGCTTCACACGAACAAATGCACATTCCATGCCTTCCCTCTTTGACTCCCCTGTGACAAAAGCCTCAATTCTATTTACTGGAATTTTCACACACAAGTCTATCACCTCATCATCTTCCACACCAATTGGACTCCAATCAATTTCATTAGATGAGAAAGGATGCACACCACCGCCTCCATCTTGAACTTCAAGTTGCACAAGCAGGTGCGACTTGCATTTTCTCCCCATCATCGCAAACTGCTAATAAAAACTATCCAAAAACAAATTATGTGGCTCATTGACAACATTAAGGGGTTGTCAAAAAACATAACAAACATGTCTAGGCTCCTTACATAATGCAACATTGACAAAATTTCAATAAATACGAAAACATAACCCATTTTCAGTAAATTTACACCAACACTATTTTCGCAAATCCGATCAAAAAAAGTTTATCATCTTTTTATTGTCTTTGGTGCATTTTCTATGGACATTTTCCACCGATTGATCGACTCAATGTAAGATGCACAAATTTTTTTAAGTGCGCAAATATGCGTTGGAAAATTTCAACCATTTTCTATATTGTGCGTCGCAAATACCTCGATGTAAGCTTTACGACCACTCCCGATGGGCAATGTTACACATGTGACTTCTATAGGGATAAAATTTGATGCAGGAGCACCCACAATAAATAATGCTTCATCAAAGCCCTACGAACTTCTAGATTAGGTTACATCTATCAATTAGGCATCTAGACCAAATCATAAGACCTAGTTCCAAGATTGGCACAACTATAAGCCCTTGGTCAACTATGGTGAAAGATGGTCAAAGGGCCTAAAACCTTAGGATTTTTCTTTTTTTTTTTTTATTTCATGGTTTGGATCCATGTTTGATCATTAGATTTGGGTTTGGACCAAGTTTGGTCACCTAGGATAAAAAGTTGCAAAATGTTGCAACAAAGGTTGTAAACTTGCCGAGCAACTTTGAAAACTTTTGCTAAAGATTGTAATTAACTTCCCAGGGACTACATAGTTTAAAAATTGGTTTGTAACCATTGGGAAAGACCTTCATAAGCCCTAATAGGTGGGTGGAAGGTAATATGATGTAATTTGGCATTCGAAATCAATATAAAATATAACTATTTTCCTGCAATTCTGAGCATCAGATAATTCATACGGACGTGTACAGAGGCCTGAGCATGAAAGACTGACATTTTCAATTGCACCTATGTTTTGGTTTCATTATTTCTTGATCGCATGTTTTGTTCCCCTAAGAGTTGAAAGTTATTCAAGTTTGATAATTGCTTTTCCAAATTAAGAGCCCTGAACCAGGGTTCCGCAAAAATTGTGGGTAATTTCCAATTCCACCATGGGAATTTCATGGCCCTTGGTGCAATTCATGTTTTTGATATGTTCTTTAAGACTTTACAGGTGCAGGTCCTCAACTTGCAGGGAAGTGGATTTCTATTGATGCCCTACGTGTACATACCCATGTGTGCATCTTCTGAATTGTGACAACAGTCCACACAATTCACTACGGGAGAATCACCAAGCCCTGCGACTTGGTATTTCATAGTCTCAGATATATCCTCACATGATCGAAGCATTGGATTTGGATGTATGCAAGAGGTACTTGTAGTGCAAACCATAGCCTGATTAGGCCTAGTTGCAAGCTGAAATCAGCATTCCATTGTGTCTTCCATTCATAATCAAGTCTTGTGCTCTTACAAAGTTTTGCTAAGCCCAAAAGGGTACCCGAATATATGATTAGTCGGCAAGGTTGTGTGGAATAGTGTGTTCGTAGTCATCATTTATGCTTCTAAAAGGCTACAAGCCTAGAACTGTAACAACAAGACTAATATGCCCAAATTGATGTCTCTGTGGCATATGATTTGTTGCGCTCTTGTGTTAGGAACCTAAATAGACCAATCAAAGTGTATGGTCACCCTAGTTCTTATTGTAACAATTGAGGTAAATGTGTGCATAATAACCTAAGTGTCTACTTGTAGGCTACTGATTAGTTGGACCTGGAAGACTTGATAGGACTCAGTAATTGAGTACTCTTGTAGATTAGGTTGTGATAACCTAGGATCAAGTCATTTCCTACACTTGTTATAGGTGTAAGAGGCACTTACTATTGGGGAAATTTCTTTTAACCCCTACCCGAAACCTTTTGAAGAGTTTTGAGGACTACTTTTGGTCCTTGATGGCACTTCTCATTGATAGCTTTGCATCAAAATTACTTATACTATACCGGTGCATAAAGTGTTTTGTGCTTCTGCTATCCACATTACCCAAGTTATCACTCTAACATTTGGCATTTTGGGCCCATCTCCATGGGCAATGTTATAACTGTAACTTCTAGCAGCATAACTTTATGTTTTTTCTGTGCCTCTACATAAGCTGTTGTGTGTTTTCGACATCAGCATAACTCAGGGCATCAGAGTAAGAATTGGGCCCCAAACCAATGGGAAATGCTATGCCAATAGGTTCTATCAATGTGAACTGTTTTGTTTTTAGTTATCACCATAAGTCAGCTCTTAACTACAGTAAGATTTTTGAGCCCTGACGATTGCCAATTTTATACAGATAAATGATAACTTCTATCGGTGTAGCTTCCTTTTGCTATACCGCTGAATAAAGTGTTGTCAGTTTTTCACACTTGTCATGCGGATGAAAAACATGATGACATTGCACAATCCATGTAATTTACCCTCTTTGCTACGACAAATTATGGACACAAATTACTCCCTCTTTTCTCTACTGTGAGTGCCACTTACCTACATTGTTGAAGATTTAAGGTTTAATCAGCGGTAATATTTGTCAATGTCAAACACTACTTTTCAATCACGCTTGTGCAATTAAATATATTTTGTGAACTTTAAGGTTTAATTGGCAGTAATATTTCTGCCATATTTGTCAACATGGATGAAAGGGTAAGTATGCAGGTAAGGGCTATTCTCTGTTTTGGCTATTCGAATCACTTTTTCTTCGGTGAGACACATTACAACCATTCCAATGGCCATTATTACCATGATAGCCAGAGCTAACATTGTTCTTGTAATGCGAATGGAAAAGCCAATACTGTTTGTAAAATTAGTGAAAAGTTGGGTGATCACTTCATTACTTTCGACCCCTTGCAATGGGCAATATTCTATTGATACAAGAAATTATCCCTTTCGCTACTTACCTATGTTGGCGTACAAATGTTGGTTTTCAATCGTGCAACAACAATTAAATATAACATGGACAAAAGGCAAAGTGCACAGGGCTGTGCACTATTCTCTATTTTGGTCATTCCAATCACTTTTGTTTTTTCTATGCATGACTACATATGGAAACTACTGAGTATTTTTGAACATTTTGGCATTTCGTTGTGTGTTTTTGCATGGTCATTAAAGGAACAGCCATACCCTACACATTTACGGTCAGATTGGTTTATTTTTCCATGGACACCCAATACCTATAACTACAATATTTTTGGTGCTCCTTGTGAATCTACAACCCAACCCAATCAAAACCCAAATCCATTAACAATTAAAACAATAATTCTATAGTAATGTGACATGAATACATGCTAATGGTCAAAACCCAAAACAAATCATATTTTTTAAACTATTCACACAAACTACTGTAAGGACGTATTATAACTCCCAAAAAATTCACACAAATACAAATAAATATAAATGCTGCTTAAAAAATTTATATACACAACACACCTATTGTGGGCTTCTCTTCTATTTTAAAAATTCAACCACAAATCAAACATATTAATTAATGGTACATTGAAGGTCTTTAAATACTATGACACAACAACACGTCATACAAATGTGTGCTATGTCAATCCATAAGTAGTAGTAGAAATGGATAGGGACATTTGAATTTCAATTTAATGATTCAAATTTTAGGTTCATTCTTGTACATTACATGATTGATCAAGGTCAATCTTGAGCCACTCAAACATTAACTCTAGGGTAAAATGAAAATTTATGTTAAAACAAAATCCATTAACTGTTAAATTAATAATTCTATAGTAATGTGACATGAATACATGCTAATGTTCAAAACCAAAAACAAATCATATTTTCAAAACTATTCAGACAAACTACTGTAAGGACGTATTGTAACTCCCAAAAAATTCACACAAATACAAATAAATATAAATGCTACTTCAAAAATTTATATGTACAACACACCTATTGTGGGCTTCTCTTCTATTTTATAAATTCAGCCAAAAATACACAATCTTTTCTGTCTCCTAGTGAAGCCCTCTTCAGAGAAAACATAGAGTGCTTTTCCCCTTCTAAACGGACAAACTACTACAAATTTCACATAAAAATGCAAGGTGCTTTTCTTCTTTGAAAAAGACAAACTACTATTAACTTAACAAAAATCGTAGAGTCCTTTCAATCACACAAACCACTATTAACTTGACAAAAAATGCAAATATCTTTCGAAAAGATGAACCACTATTAACTTGACAGAAAATGCCGAGATCTTTTCAAAAGGATGAACCACTATTAACTTGACAAAAAATCTAGAGATCTTTCGAAAGGATGAACCACTATTAACTTGACAGAAAACCCAGAGATATTTCAAACGGCTGAACCACTATTAACTTGACATAAAACCTAGAGATCTTTCAAATGGATGAACCACTATTAACTTGACAAAAAACCTAGAGATCTTTCGAAAGGATGAACCACTATTAACTTGAGAGAAAACCCAAAGATCTTTCGAAAGGATGAACGACTATTAACTTTAGAGTAAGTAATCCTATTAACATTGGTAACTTATAAAATGGAATTTTAAGGAAAACTTCCCCAGGATTTCATTTACTAACTGCATTAAACGCAAATGAAGATGCAGGGCAAGTGAGTTGGTGGAAATTAATTCCCTCATCCTTTTCCTGTGGATGCAATTTACTACCTTTCTTCATTTGATGTGGAACTTCTAATGTCCAGTCATGTCACCGCCGAAACTATTGTGTTTTCCTTTCTAGGTGCGCATGAGTGATTATGGAAAATGTTATGTGTTTTTGATAATATGTGCGCAAGTGCGCAATCACGCAAGTGTGATGTGGATAAAATAAATCATTTGTTGTCTCTGTTGCCATCAAATGAATTGGGACATGCGTCAAATAGGTGCGATCCTACGAAGTTTGAAAGGGCTTCAGTAAGTACTTATAGGGATAACGTGATAAGGCCACTTGTTCATGGTTGTGAATGGGGACCACCTAGAAATATCTTGACTGTTAAATCATTTTTGATCTCACGATTGGCGCTATCCCTTAATCCTCAAGATGAATGTCTATTATCTTAATGGGATCGCATCTCATTTCCATGTGTTTTCCTTTCTAGGTGCGCATCAGTGATTATGGAAAATGTTATGTGTTTTCAATTATATGTGCACAAGTGTGATGTCGATAAAAAAAACCATCTACTTTCTGTGTCCCCGGCAAGGAATCGGGACACGTGTCAAACAGGCATGATCCCCCAGAAGTTGAAAGAGCTTCAGTAAGTATTTCAAAGGATAACACCATAAGGCCACCCATTCATGATTGTGAATGGGGACCACCTATCAATATCTTGACTGTTAGATCACTTTTGATCTAACGGTTGGCGCTATCCCTTAATCCTCAAGGTCAACTTTTATTATCTTAACAGGATCACGCCTCATTGCCACCTGTCCACGTTAGCATCTGTTAAGGTGAAGGTTAAGGTTATTTGGACAATTAATGTCACATAGGCCCAGTTACTAATGACTACAACATCCAGTTTCATCCATCAAATATGAATATCTCTACATCAGTCGTCATATTTCTAAATGCAGCACTATTTTCTATGCCATCATCTCTGCAAAATATGTAACCATTATTTGTTTGATCCCTCTTGAGTGAATCGATTGATATAGCTTGCACAATTACATTTATGATGCCCTTATGTAAGTGTGCATGTGCGCTTTGCCAAGTGTTTTGTGTTTTCGACATGTTCGCATAACTTTAAATGTAACTGTCACTAACATTGTCCAATCACTGCTACTAGACATAGTAAGCCCCAACATTTTACACCACACCTAACTATCTATTTCATGTCCTTTCTTCATAGTCTCCTTCTCACAGTTACTGTCTCAGTGAGTTTCAAGTCAAAGGAATCAGGACACACATCAAACAGGCATGATCCTGCGAAGGTTGAAAGAGATTCCCTAAGTACTTCAAGGGATAACGCCATAATGCCACCTGTCCATGCTTGTCAATGTCAATGGGGACCACATAACATCTATTAAAGCCACCCAGTGAATTTTATTTGGCTGGTTATTCAAATTGTGGACCGATTGCAATGATAGGCCAAGTACCTTACGTGAAAATTTCTCATTTATATCTTCACCGTTAGCTCATTTTTTATGTTTTCCATGCCATTATATCTATAGAATAGGTAATTGTAAATGTAACTGTCACTGCCATTGTCCTATCACTATTACCAGATGCAGCAACCCCTAACATTTTATGCCACACCTAACTGTTTGTTTCATGTCCTTTCTTCGCAATCTCCTTAGCACAGTTACTGTCTACTTATGCAGTTAGATTTTTCAATGCATTGGACTGAATGGTTTAAATTTTTTCCAGTCTAATTCACCTTTCACATACTTTACTACATGTCTCATCATCAGTCAAAAGAAAGAACCTGTGTCCTTTCTTGTCGGTGTCACATGGTCTCGTTTATGCCTTTTTATGTGGTTTTATGTATGGTCCTTTATGTATGTCACAATGTCAAAATTTTGTATGATGGTGCATTCTTTTAGGGGGATAGCCACATTTGAAAAATGATTAATAGGCATGGTGTGACACATACCTTTGTAATTCTAAAATTTAAATATTTAGCTTCTAATGTATACCCTATGATTTACAATTAGAGCCATTCAAAAATTTATACATTATCAATTATGATGTTTTCATATATTTGATGTAGCTTGATATGCGTCCCATTTAAATTAACACTAAATTTGTCCTTATACATTATCACATGGTTAATTATTAATCATCTATCTTCTACAAAATCTTTTGATAGAAAAAATAGCAAGAGGGTGCTGGCCCATGGTACAAAAAGACTAGAAGCACATTAACAACATATTAATCGCACTAGTCACACAACAGATAATCGACAGAAAGTCAGCAGAGAAAAAGTGTCTAGTCTGCCTCTATAAAAAACAAACTTAAAGGTCCTTTTCAAAAATAATGAACCAGAGTAGCTTAAGCAGAAAGTAAATAACATATTATCAGTAACTTGCCACACCGGGCTAATCTAGAGTCTTAAAAACTTAACCATAAAATACGAAAGCAAAATATGAGACCTGGGGCCAACAGCCCTGTTGGTTCTTTTCCTTGCAGGACCAAACTTGAATCAAATAGTTGGGCTTGAAACACAGGTTAAGCACTCAAGCTTGACAAGAAAAACAAACCAATTGATGAGGATAGAGAGAAATCCTCCTTCTTCTTTGTGCTCCACATTCACTCAGGTGGGTATTGCCTTATCTGCACACTCATCCCATCCTTTGGTGAATAAAAGGCCTCTAGACAAATTAGTGTGGAATAGCCTTCAAACCCCTTCAGGTAACCTGTACCCCAATGAAGCCAATTCATGTACAAACAGCCCTATTTGCACAGAATGAGTCTAAAGAATAGAGAGAAACTCCTACTACTACCACCAATATGAAAGGGAAAGGTAATTGATTTAATGTTGGGTTGAAAGGACCCTTGAGATACCCTAAGTCTCTCATAGACCAGTGCCTTATCCAATGGGCCATAGAGTCAAATACCCTATTGCAAATAATAGCTATGAAACAAGAAAATAAAATACTCAATGTGTTGATGCCTTACATCAATCACACACCATGACCAAACCTCAACTTAGTTCCCACCTGTGCATTCAAATATGTTATTACCTATCAAAGGATTTTGATCCTCCCCTTAGAAGAGACCTATGAATAGACAATACATTAACCAGCATCCACTGGAAGACAAGTATGACCTATCCTTGATATTTTAGCTCATACATACATGAATACTAACCCTGAACCAGTTATCTCTGCGAAGACAACTCCACTTGCAAACACATAGGCAATACAAGCAAATAAATCAAACACCCTTGATGCATGATTAATCAGTTCAAAATTCAAATGGAGATAGCTTGACAATAGTAAGAGTATATTAACTTCTCATACATAAGACAAATCACTTACAATATGCATTGTATTCTCTGAACTAGCAATGGGAGAAGAACACCCTATATGCAGAGAGAAGGAGAAATCTGCAAGACAGAACCCTTACACAGTCAAAATTTTGACTATTTACACCACTGGTTACCTTGGAATCCCAAACAATAGGATGCAAAAAGCTACGGGTAACCAGGGTTAGGATTTCAACTATGCAACCGATCAGAACCAATCAAGAATTTATTACAGGGGTAGGAAACCCAACAATCTTAGAGAAACAGATCAAAGATGACCTCCAATTATGATAATTCTTAGAATAGTGAATAGAAGATCACAGATCCGCCAAGAGAACAAGTCAAATCAACCACCCTGCAACGTGCCTCGAGCCATTCTTCTCACGCTACAGACCCCTGCAAATGATCATCACACCCTGGACCACACTGCAACGGCAAACAAATTACTTCTTACCAGTTCCAATCACTTCTGCAATGAAAATCAGTCCTTTCTATTGCTGGAAACCCTCAGAAAATTCAAATTTGAATTCAAATGGCTACTTTTCACTTTGTGGACTTCATGTTCCTTAACCGTTTGCCCTTAGTCGTGCAATCGCATGGTCATCAACTTCACCGCCATAGGAATCCAGGTTTGATATTATGCTTGGTCGCATGATTGCAAGGCACCAAACTAACCCTTACGATCATGCGACTGCGACTTCCTTAACCGTCCAATGCTGACCGCAAACCTCCCTAAGAAGTCCTCAGCTCCACCACCAGTCACCAACCAATCAAAACTGAGCACGCCAGCAAGACCCATGCAGTGGACCCACCTTAACTCCGCAACTACGATGCCAAACAGTTGTCGCATGATCACATAGCCAAAAACTGAGCTTTGCGAACACATGACAAGCCATGAGATTGCCACCTTGTCACCTATGTCACCGCAAACACCGGCCCCACCCTATCTAGCGAATTGGTGAATGAAGAACTTTCGCCAGTTCGCGAAATACTTTCCACCATCGCTCAAAAACTTAGCGATCACACGACCATTGTTCGCTGAATCGCCAAATAAATTGGAGCACCGCCAAAACATTACATGAACCAGCGAACAGGAAGAAAATTTGTTGGGCCGCTAAATACTTTATCACAACCGCCAAAAGCACCAAGAAATTTCAACCCGGCCCACGTAGGAAGATCAACGGCCATCGCAAGATCTTAAGCCCCTGACACACCCGATGAGATTATACGTCATTCGTTGATTCACTGACAGGATTAGGACCCACTGACACATCTAAAAACTAGGTCCCACTAACAATAAGCCATTGTGCAAATACGTGGACAAATAAAATAGCGCCAACTGTGCATACGTGTCAACGGACCCACCTACCTTCCTTATGAGAATCAATGGCTGTCGCTATACCACTGCATTAAAGGTCGAGCAAGTTATATCAATGGTATAACGACAGCCACAAGATTAAACTGAACTTTAATCTGCCCGAATGCCAAGAAGACCGGTCCCACCACACATATCCGCCAACGGGCCCCAAGCACCAGATGTCAACTGGTCGCATGGTCGCATGTCAAAAATTTTTGACATGCAATCATGCGACAACCAATCATTTTGAGACCCCTTTGAAGACCCGAGCCCACTATTATGCGACCACGCGACAAAGGCAAAGAAAACCGCCAGCCAAGTCGCTAGATGCCAGCCGCTAACTGCCAGATATGAAGAGACTACGCGACAACACAGTCACCAGGTCACCGAATAGAAGATGTAACCGCTAGAAAATTTGGAGAATGAGCGACAAGAAACCTTGCAAGGACTGGGCCCCACCATCCATCACACCTGCACAGTTAGGACCAAGGTTGAAAACACACAAAGTATTCGACACAGAGAATGACCAAAAACACATAGAGTTCTCGATGCCAAAGGACAAGAGCACAAAACAGGAAGCACAAGGTCGAAAACAACAAAGGGTTTTAAAAAATACTGTGGGTTTTCGACACTGTGGTAGATTTTAAAAATAGTTTCCCGCAGACCTTAGAATTTGATAACTTTCTGGATTTTTCGATTCAGCACATGTAATTTGGGCTAGAGCAAGGTGACACATTGAATAACACAGGGTTAAGGGCACTTCAAGAAAATTTGCAAGAAAATAGGCCATTTTCAAAAGATTTTTCCTATGACAGAAAAATGGCATAACAAGCCCTGAACCAGAACAAAAACCTCATGGATCTCCCACCTAGACATTTAGATATTAGGGTCACAGCCCACTCTTTCTATAGAAACATGAAGAGGTCTTTGTTATCCTCATCAACTTCCAATTTCCCACCAGCCATCTTCTCTTGCACGTTGCACAGGGTCACAGCTGACACGTGCATGACTTTGAGGGTAAATTTGTTTGAATCTATGACGTGGGCTTTGATTTCTCTCATGTCCTATTTCAGGCCGATGATCTCATTATCTAGCTCATTGAACTTCTATTTGAGAGAGCCTTTAAACCTATCATTTTCCTCCATTGCCACGGTAGTGTGCTCAACGCGAGGGATTTGGTTTGCTAGGTGTGGGGAGAGGGTAGGGGCAAGGTAGAGGTATTGCTGTGAGGCATATCATCCATCACTGGTGAGGCATATCTTCTACAAAAGTTACATTTAAAGATGATATACCTTACTACTTTCATGATGACTTGTTGATGGTCTATTTTAAAGTTTAATATTATAACTTTAACTTTCTTATAGATTTATTTGTTTATCTTGATTTTCTTTAATAAAATTCTCACATTCTTTAAGATATAAAATCAAATATTTTAATTTTCTCTTTAATTTCATATTCTAACTAAGTAGTTGATTCTCCCCTTGACACTATATGGGTTTAACTTAATTTCTATGGCTCTTTAGTTGGGAACCCTATTTGGGTGGATGGGAGTGGTCTCTTTAGAGACAAAAGTGGAAAAATCCATCTTTCCTATTTGGTAAAATTGGGTGTTCAAATTGCCCATATGGTTGAGGTTACAACGGCTTTCTGTGGGGTAGATTTGGTGGTCAATCAGGGGTTCAAAAAGGTAATTATTGAGGGTAATGCTCTCAATGTAATAATGATGCTTACAAGGGCTTGTAACCTTCAATAAGGACCAAGGATATAATCATGAGATATATTGGCCTCATGGAAAAGTCAAGGATGACATCAAATGCGAACACATCTTTTGTGAAGGTAATGGTGTGATAGATAGACTAGTCGTAGTTGGAAGATTTATAGACACACTTCAAAATTGACTCAGGTTTCAAGTCTTACCTTAGCAAGATTGTGTGATAATCAAGAAAGTTATTGAAAAGGATGCACCTTCCCCAACACACATTTTTTATGAGGAAATATCATTATTTTGTTTGGGATTTTAGATATTTTGAGATTATTTCCATATTGTTTTACTTTTCCATGGTTGATAGTTTGTATTCCCCTATGTCCATTTTTGTGAATTTTCTCTGCAACAAAACCATGAGAAGCGATCTTGAGTAGATTGAGCTGGATAATTGCGATGAATATAAGAACAACAAAATCCTAAGGCCCATCTTGCAGACAAAACATGTCGACAATTACATTGAAGGATTGAAAGGGTTTGACCTTGACCTCTCTGAGAAATTGGTGGAGGCTTGGGACAATGAAAATATTAAATCTAGTGGGGTTTCCTTTGAGGTCTTCATGGATACGATAGCGATTGCTAATGGTCTGGTCATGGAAGCCAACGCCATACCCAAGAATTCAAATGGGCACTAGAAGCAGGATGTTAATTATTTTCTTGACCATGGTGAAGATGTTTTGAGGCTTCAAAATGGTCTCAACAAGGAAGCAATTCCTAAAAGGGCGTAGTGTTGGTAAATTACTTTTGACGTAAATTACTTTGGGGCAAAAGTAATTTAACATGGGAAAGAGGTGGGAATAAAAGTGTTAAAGCAAACCAAATCTAGATAAACAGGTCAAGTTCAACATGAAATCATAAAAAAAAATGACCTCATTTAAAAATCTATAGGAAGAGCTCAACTATAGGAAGATCAAAATGAGGAAATGCGAGGAGACTCAGTTGATTGCTACCCAACCAGTGAAAGAGGGACTTGGGCTAGATGTTGCATCATTATTTTTGGTCTCACGTTGTTTCAGTTGCTAGTCTTTATGCTAGTTGAATTCATTTCTCATGAATTCCTTTTGAATGTCGTACATGACTTGAATTTTTGTGTGTGGGTTTGGGCCCTTTCTCCATTGAATGTATTCATAACTAAGTAGTTGATTCACAATTATTTAAAATTTCAAACATTCTTTAAGAGATCATTATATTTTAGATAATAATCAATAATTATTATGTATGATATTTTGAAAATTATATATAATGTATAATAAAAATATTATAATGCATCTTACTTTTAAATTTTGTATTTTAAAATATTCTTGATTAGAAATTACTATAAAAAAATATCTTGAATTTAGATCAATTAAAATTATATTTCAATGCAAAATAAAGTTTGAATGTGTTCCTATGATATGTGTCTTATGTGGACTATTGAGTTGGTGGATATTAACAAGTCAATGGGAAATGATAGTCTTCTGATAGTGGTCTCATAGGAAGAGATTCTCCATAAATGATCTCTCTAAACTCAGATTAAAAACTTAAATTTCTTCTTTTGTATTAATTCCAGACTGCGGTCCTAGGCAAGGCTGGAGGTTTTCTCAAACCCGCTCTTTCCTACCAGCGCCTACACTAAGTGGGGTCTTTTCTTTGTATCATTTCTAATTAATAAACTTTTGGCTTCGGCCTTTTACCGATCAAAAAAAAGAAAAAAAAAAGAAAGAACTTAAGTTTCTTCAAATAAGAAAATAAATTTTGAATGATATTTTATTGTCTTAAATTAGTTAAATAAAATATTTTTCATACCATAAGTTTTGTATTGAAGAAAGCTCATTAAAACTACATAAATAAATTATAGTAAAAGATCAAAAAGGGTATGGTAGAAATATCACACATATAATGAGTTAACCAGTCTATATAGATTAAATACACAACCAATAACTAAAACAAATAATAATTACATTTTCAATAACTTAGAAAAAACACAAACAATTTGCTTTTCATTTAAACAAAGAATAAACTTTATATCCTTTGTTTATTACAAAACATCACTCACTAAAGATGCATTATAAATAATACATATAAACTAAGGATAAGCTTTATTCTTTGCTCAATACCAAACATTACTCACTAAATCCGTAGGATGAACTAATTCAATCCGGACATACAAAGAACAATTGCATATGGCATATAACAAATTGTCGGCAAAGAAAATCCACAGTTCATTATGGTGAACACCACAAAATCTAAATTTCTGAAGCTATATTTTTCTCTAGCATTGCGGGAGGTCATTAGGAGGACCCTTCAAACTTTCGTGCTCACTGGGACCGTTCTTCACTAGTAGCACCATGCTCAACCCCCATGTTACATGATCATCAAAGTGACAATGCACGAACCAAACACCTGCACAAGTCAAACAATCATTTAGTCCACCATACATACTTTCCAAATCTTCAATTCCAAACCATATTTCATAGTCAAAGCAGAAATGTCATTCTGTTTCTTACCTGGATTGCTAGCTTTGAATCTGACAGCAGTCCATCCATTAACAGGAGTTCCCACAGTATTTCGTTGAGGAGGATCGACCAGATTGAAAGAGCTTGGATCAGTTTCATTATTATAATTACCAAAACCCTCTCCTACCACATAAAAATCATAACCATGAATATGCATCGGATGGTTGTCTTCCTGGAAGATACTGGTTCCCTGGAACACAATCTGAACTGTGGCATTATATTCAATCACTTTCACCCTCGTTCCAGAAATGGGAGCCCACAGAGTTTTGGGTACATCGCCAGTATAATTATACACAACTGGTGGATGTGAAGGAAAGTCGGTGGTAAAGACTCCATTAATGCCGAATCGATAAGCTTGCAGAATGGCGATATCTGGCAGCACAAAAGATATGTTGTTCATACTGGCACTCACTCTGGTATTATTAGGGCCGCTACAGTTACCGCCGGTTTCACAAGGAATTAAACCGAGTCCTACGGTTATGACGCTACTGTCACTTATGCTTTGGGGAACGTCTACGGGATGCTCCTGTGAAGCCAGGCTTCGTAAGGCTCGGGTAAATGTGGTCACAGTTGCAGTGTCGTTGTATATTGGAAGATCTGGAAAGATTGGAGTGGCAGATGCATTAGAACCCTCGTAGCTCAGAATGGCAGTTGTTGTGGTGTTATCAATATTTGATTCAGCTTGAGTAGTGTATAATTTGGCGGCCATGTAATATCTGGCTTGTGCTTGATTGGCTGTGAGAAGAACATCGGCAGTCTGACCAGATGTTAGCACGAGAATGTTGGTCGTGTATGGCTTTGTGTAGGAGGCGTCCACAGATACCACAGTGAGATTGTGTGATGCAACCTTGAAAAAGAGATGATTATTGACTGCAGCGTTGACGATACGAAGAAGGTAGGTTTTTCCCTGTTCTACAAAGAAATTTTTTGTTCCTACACACATCAGATTTCATTGCTCAATATGTTTCCAGTGTTGATTTTTTAAAGTTAGAAATGAAAAGTTATACCGAATAAAATTCAGAGACTTTTTCAGCAAAAAAGAAAATGGGTACCTGACGCTGAGCAGGAATAGAGGTCTCCCGGCTGCCCATTTATAGTGAAAGCGTCTGAAACATTTGGCGCACCTCCACTGAGATCAGACTCGGCTTCAACTTCAATGGGATCACTGTTCCACCACTCCCCTGTTCAATTTTAATTTCAAACAGTTAGAGCCATTACAGAATGCAAGGACAATCCAGTGTGAGCGCACTAGGAAAAAGTCTAAAGATGGAGTAGTATGACAACATTTCCTATTCAAAACCACTCACGTTGAGCATATAAGCAAGGCTACGTACAATCGAAACCAATTCTGAATTAGAAAATTATACATTTTTCAAAAGTGTAATAAAGTAAAATCTAATCTAGCTTGATGTGTAGATATTACATAAGACAGTACTCTCCATTACCTAGCACTATAGGAAACTCAGCATGTGGGTGGGTAAATGGGTAAGAGTTGCCCTTCTTTGGAAGGATGACAATTGCTCCATGAACAGTTGCCCGCAGCCATGACACATGAGCATGCCACCACAAAGTTCCCTCCTGGTCAATAATGGTGAACGTGTATGTAAATTTCCCCCCTGTTTGGATAGGGCACTGTGTAATGTACCCGGGTCCATCAGCCCACGCTGTGCGAATCTGTCTTATTCCATGCCTGAAAAATCAAATCATTATTAATGAGCCTTTAATCATCAATAGAATTGACTGTCTATAAGATCTATACTTACCAGTGGATGGTAGCATTGTGCTTGGCGCTGTTAATAACTGTAATATTAAGTGTGTCGCCATTTCGGGCATAGATGGTTGGACCCGGTAGCTGTCCATTCACTGTGACTATCTTATATGTCTCGCATAGCCGAGTAACCTCTGTCGACTGAAGCTGTACAAATAAAAGGGAAAAAATGTTTTTAGGGTTAGAACTCTTTAGTAGAATACATCCGATGAGTATCGGTCTAAACATGATATCAAATTGGCTTACTTGATGCTTATTAAAGATTATATTATCTTTAAGTTGATGACACTACATTATGAAGAATTTTAATTGATAATGGATCTAGCCTTAGTGTGTAGCGTTAATTGCATAAGTGAATATTGATGTGTAATAATTTTTAGTACATTTTATGTAATAAATTATCAAATAAACAGTTTAAAGTTTTTTGGGTAGGTCTATATTTTGTAATTGACTACTTTTTTTTAATGGAGATTCAGACTTCTCCTCATCCAAATTTGATTATGAATATGAAGCTCTTGTTACTTACAGATTTTCAAAATTTAAACTTCACATCTCTAATATTACACATCCACCATTTAATCAAGATATATTACAGAACCTAAAAGTACTTTAAAACCCTTTTCAAATATATTTAGTTGATTTCGAAAAATAATTAATATTTATCAAATAAGATAATTTCGTCTTTGACCTCATCAATAGTACCAACCACACTTACCATACCCTTACAACAAATTTTGCCTAACCTACACTACATATATTTTAAGAAGGATTATATTTTAAGAAGGATTAGCTATTAAGATCCTCACATCTTTCGATGAACTATAATGGAACTATGTTCAATCTAAACGTAATGCTCTATTAGAAAATTATGAAAATAACACTAATATAGAAATGAGGCACACAAATTGAATTATCTATATTATTCATTGAATTCGATTATAACATACAGTTTTTAAAAAATCAGTAAGAAACTAAAAATCTATCTATATAAATATGTATCTAAACATGACAACAAACTGACTTTTTTCGTACTTATTCCAATTCCATCTTAACACTTTTCAGCTAATAACAACACACTAACATAAATAAACTTTGAATGTATGATTATCTCTCTCACAAAAATCTACAAGGTTCCTCAATAGATTATAGTCAATCACAAATATCTACAAAGATCAAAACTCAAATATATAATAAGATCTACTTACAACGAATGTGTGGGTATGCACTTCGGCCCATGCTAGAGAACCAAATAAGACGATGAATGTAAACAGCGCTACCATAAATCTCGCAGAGTAACATTTTGACATCTTTACTGTATCACAAACACCTAAAGTGCTCATCTGAATCTGCAAATGAAGCACTTTTCAATATTGAAAGCTGAAACTAAATCTTAGTCTGTCAATATTGGATACTTAGTCGAGAATCTAGAGGGATATATATAGCAATAAAAAATACTAGGTTGTTGAAGGAAATAGGAGATACAGGCAAAAAATGCCGTGGCCCAAGAGTACTATCAAGAAAATTGCAGATCACATGCTTAGCTGCCATTTTAAACATTAATCACAATAACATAAGATTCAAAACGTTTTAAAAAATGTCTAACATTTTGAGTATCACCCAACTTTCAATCTTCTAACAGCACAAATCACATGGCTGAAAGACATTTCTCAATAATGGCGATTTTTTTATTGTGTGATGGCGATTGAGTGGCTATGTATCAATTGTCTGTATATGCTTTTAAATTTTTCAATATATGGTGGACCTTCATACTGCTTAACCTCTTGCACAAAGGGTTTTTCAGAATTTAATAAAGCGAAATTGTATTTTTCAAGAATTCAGTTGTGAACAGTTAATCTTCATGGAAGATGAACGTACACTAGTTATTATCATGGGTTAGTAAATTTGACTCATATATGCAGTAGAAATCAGGATGAGTTTGTATGAAATATTATTACGCGTTAATAGTTGGAATTCAATCTATCAGTTGAATCCAAATTTGAGGGTCATAATTGAAATTGACATCCACCGAGGCATGACTGCATTATCACGAGTTCTAAATTTCCGATTCCCGCAATTAGATGCTATGAATTGACGTAATTGTCGGTAGAAAATGAGTGCTCATTCTTTTCTTTTTTTAGTGTTGGACAAACTTTTTTTTCATATTATTTAAATGCTGCTTTCTCACATTTATTTAATCCCCTGAAAGCTTCAAATGGAGAACAGTTTATAGCGAATAGGAATTTTCAAAAGGTAAATGTATAAACGTAATTAAGAAAGCGAAAGATTCTTGTATTTGTTCAATAATACTTTTTATAATAAAAGATAAAATAATAGGATCCATTATCGTTATTAGTGTTAGTATCTGATTCACTTTGTGATCATATGACATCGGCTCTGAATTCGATATGAAATCATTTTCTTGGAATCTCAGAATGTCATGTTGGTGATATGTACAATTTTTTTTGAAAAAATTGGATGAAAATTGTGGAAGTTCAAAATTTGACAGTTTATCAGTTTTGGTAATTCAAAATTTATTGGCATTCTGTACAAATTGCAGCTGTAGCTGCACAGACCTTTCTAGAAAGAAAAAGTAAATAAAGTTTGCAAATTAAATAGAGTAAGAACTCTTTGATAGAATAAATTCAGATTCATATAAATAATTACATTGTCTGCAGTTTTATACAATACAAACCACCGTATAAACAAGAATAGCTCAGAGATTGATAGAACAAAACTAACAAGGAAGAGGGACTCATAACTATACTGCTCCTAAGTTAACTTAATGCTAGCAGAGCATGCAAAACACATGCATCATAACATGTAGCAAAGATTGCCATTAGAGATCCAAGATTAAAGGAGAAAAATAGAATTTAGCATAACATAACTGCATGTCATCACCACTAGTATTATCTGGTTGCATGTGCAAGTGGTGGCAGAATTCATGTACGTGAAGGTGGAATTACCAACAATAATATCCCTCCTTAATTCCAACTAAGAGAATAAAAACTAAAGAAGAAAGGAGGAAAGAGAAAAGAGGGAAAACCCAGTGGGAACAAAACCCCCCATCAAAAACAACAACAGAAGTAACTGAAAATCCTTTGTGACAAGAATTCTATGGACATTTGTCGAAAGATAACCAGGTCATAGTGCTGAATGAAGAGATTTCTCAGAAACTAAATAAAAGATCAAGATCAATCTGCATCAATGCCCCCAATGACACTACTCAAACAATGAGTAGATGGTGAACAAAGGCAAAATACCTATCAATCGAAGATACAAAAGAAAATAATTTGCATAAGCTACCCAGACAATGAATAGATGGCAAACAAAGGCAAAATATCTATCAGTCAAGGATGTAGTTGACACATAAATATGTACGAGTGACCCTAACGACACTACTCAACCATGCAAGAACAAATTGCTAGTTGAAAATACAGGTGCCAAATGTCAAAAAAGAAAATTAATCAAATATGGAGCCAAGCAAGCTTTAGCACAAAGTGGCATGAAATGTCCACTGGAACAAGTGTCACTAAAGAGGAAATAAAGGAATGCTCCATGCAGTAAGAGCTGCTGGAGAAAGATACACACACGGACAATGCTAAATAGAGTAAATAGAGTACCCACAGAGATGTAAAAATATGAAATTATATTAATGCCTTGATTATAAATTTACAGAGTTTTTCCTGAGAGTTGCCAATGCTCACACTATCGCATATCTTGCAGAGACCAAGTATCTTTTTGACACACCAAACTAAGAAAAAAAATTCCTTTTCTGATTTCAAAATATGCTCCCCAGAAGCATCTAGATAAGCCTGGAGAATAACCGAATGATGCCAAGAGACAGGGAAAAAAAATATAAAAATACTGCGATAAATATGGTGGTTGGTAGATTACAAAAAAATGCTATCGCAGGAGAGAGTGGTCGCCTGATCACATGAATAAAATAATGCTCATGTGATCATGCGACAAGAGCATAACCAAGGGGACCCACACGCTTGAAACGGAACTCAAAACTTTGCGTCAGAGATGGGACAGAAGAAAGGATGGACAGCTGACGGGGCACTGCAGGAAGAGGTCGCATGATTGCATGAAGCTGAATAACAGTTATGTGATCATGCGACAAGGGAAAGATAAGGGGACCATGTGGAAATAAAGAGATCACAGGTGCGCACTTAAACACAAAATCGAGCAAGCTAAAGTTAACGCAAAATGCGCTGAGCAAAAAGAGGAAGCCGCATGAGGACAAAAAGAAATAAACGCTGTCCGGAGAGGTGGAAAGAAAAGGGGCGCGGTCACATGATCGCAAGGGAGGAGAGAGAAGCCTTGTGATCATGTGACAAGGTAGAAATGGTACGGCCGGAAAGAGAGAGAGGGGCGTGAAGACAGGGAAGATTAAAAATTTTGCTTTGCTGGCTTCCACGTTGACAGGCATCATGCACTTCAACACTCCCCCTTAATCTTCACTGATAAGTATGTTCGCAATGCCGATTTCTTCCCGAAGATGTTCAAAAATATTCTTTGCCAATGGTTTTGTGAAAATATCTGCTAGCTGTTCATTTGACCTACAAAATTGAAGATGAATGTCACCATTGTTGACCAATTCTCTGATGAAGTGATATCTGGTATCAATATGCTTGCTTCATTTATGGAATACATGATTTTTGGATAATGCAATTGCAGAATTGTTATCATAGTAAATTTTTGTAGATTCTTCTTGATGATGCCCCAAATCTGAAAGTACTCTCCTAAACCAAACTGCTTGACAAGATGCTAATGTGGCTGCTACATACTCTGCTTCAGCTGATGAGAGAGTAACAATAGATTATTTCTTTGATGCCCAAGAGATAGCTCCGGAACCTAGATGAAAAATGTATTCGGAAGTGCTTTTTCTATCATCCATGCTACCTCCCCAATCACTATCTGTATAACCAATCATTTTATAATCATTTGAAAATGTGTACAAAATTCCAAAATTCTTTGATCCAGCTATATATCTCAAAATTCTTTTTCCAACTTTCAAATGTGACTCCTTTGGTTTCTCCATGAATTTGGAAATAAGGCTAACACCAAACATGATATCCGGTCTTGTGGTAGTTAAATACATGAGGCTACCAACTAATCTTTTGAATAGAGTTGGATCTACACTTGGACCTTGATCATCCTTGCTAAGCTTCAGACCCAATGCAACTGGTGTAGGGGCTGGATTCACTTTTGTCATCTTAAATCTTTTCAACAGTTCATTAGCATATTTGCTCTGACATATGAAGATTCCTTGATCATTTTGACTTACCTCCATGCTAAGAAAGTATCTCATGAGACCCAAATCAGTCATATCAAATTCCTTTTTCATGGCTGCCTTGAATGTGTTAGTTTCCATATCTCTTGTGAATATCAAATCATCTACATATAAATAGACTATCAAAATTTCTCCTTCATCATTCACCTTGATGTACAAGGTAGGTTCATTCCCGCATTTACTAAAGCCATTATTTACAAAATAAGAATCTATTCTGCTGTACCATGCTCTAGGAGCTTGTTTCAAACCATATAATATTTTTTTCAATCTGCATACTTTATGTTCTTCTCCCAGAATTTCATATCCAGGTGGCTGACTTACATATACCTCTTCTTCCAAAAATCTATTTAAGAAGGCTGATTTAACATCCATTTGATAAACTTTCCATTTATTTTGGGCTGCAATTGATAGGACCATTCTTATTGTGTCCATTCTTGCCACGGGTGCAAATGTTTCATTGAAATCTATACCTGATTTTTGTGTAAAGCCTTTTGCCACTAATCTTTCCTTGTGCTTTGCAACTTTTCCATCAACATCATACTTTGTCTTATAAATCCACTTGACTCCAAGTACATCCTTGCCTTTAGGAAGCTCAACTAGATCCCATGTTTCATTCTTTTCAATTGACTGAATTTCTTCATCCATGGCTGCAATCCATTTGTCCTCTTTTATAGCTTCTTCAAAATAGATTGGATCAGCTTGAGTTAACAATGCAAAGTCACAATAGAAATCAGCACTACCATCTTCTTGAGTTTCATCATAAATCTCCCTAAGGCTTCTTATTTTCTTTGATATGTTTATGGACCTAGACCTTAAAGATGAAATTGTAGGATCAGATGATTCGCTGCTGTTATTATTTATTGCGGTAGTGGGATTTGGAGTGCTTGGTGATCTTGATGGTGTTCTAGGTGCATTTTCTTGTGTATGATGAAGGGTGCTCCCCTTAATACCACAAACACATAACAAAAATAGAGAAAAACAACAATAATATGCAAGAACAGAAAATTGGCTTCTTATTATCTCCACAAATGTGGAATTACAAACTTTCAGAATTACAATATGCAAAGCCACATGGGCATTCCCTTACAATATTCTGTAGGACAAAACCTCGAATCAATACCCAGATCTACTACCCAGAACTATTCTGAACTGCCTAAGACAATAATACAGCCTTCCTTATATAGGCAATTTTCCACCACCTGGGAAGGTTCCAGAATTTTAGCCAATAATGCCGACCAAACTTAGAATTATTTTATTTTACATTTTATTACATCATAGTCAGCTCAAGATAACCTTTGAAACCCGAATTTTTTTTTTGAAGAAAAATTATTTTTCGCCATTTCAGGTGGCCCAACTTCCGAAGACCATAAGTCATCACCAGTTGACCCGATCGCCTATTATAACCCCATTTTAGAAATGCCACGAAGCACTCTACAGGCTTGGCCAGTGCAAGCGCCCATCACCCAAATTTTTGACCTCATCTGGGGCCTCTAAAGCCTTCAAAACTAAGTTCAAAGTTTCTGTACCCTACTGCCAATACCGAAAATCTTCAATATCTTCCAATATACACTTGATCTAGTAATGAAACTTTACTGGCAGACTTATATGACCAAAATGAACCTCCAAGAAAGAAATTAGATCATTCTGAGCACATACAAAAATTACCAAAAATAGTAACTTTCCATAAATAGCAGCTTTGCACAAAATAGCCCTTATTGAATATAAAAATAGAAATTTTTTTTTTTTTTTTTTTGGTGATGCAAGATTGCTCTTACACCCAGGATGCTCCTGTATCAGACACCCGGGGTAATTTGAGAAGTGACCCTGCCACGACTCAGGTGTGCAGAGGAAAACCAAGACGGTTAACCTCCTCCTTTGTTAGCCATGATGAATCTTCAATAGGTCATCCTTTCCATTTGACCAAATACTCTTCATATGTCCTGTTCCTTATGCTTCTACCGACACGACTGTCCAGTATGTCTTCAATCTCCTTGATATCTGAACTGGTTGTTGGAATACTCCACTGTGCTGCTGCAACCTCATCTTCAACACCTCCTTCGTGATACTCTATCAAATCTGAAATGTTAAACACTGGTGAAATACTCAGCTCACTAGGCAATTCTACCTCATATGCATTTCATGAATCATGCTTCTTCACCATCTTACATGGCCCAAACTTCTTCATTTTCAACTTGTTATATGTACGAACCAGAAACTGCTCCTTCCGCAAATGAACCATGACTTCATTGCCAACCTAAAATTCCTTATGCTTTCTTTTCTCATCTGCCTTAGCCTTATACTGTGCATTCATCTTTTTAATATGCTTCCTCACCTCCTCATGGATGTTCTTCAAGTGTTCTGCAAAATCGTCAACTTCAGCACTACTTATTTCTCCTTTATCTATCTTTCTCAATTCAGATGCATTTTTTGGACTACTTCCATATACAATCTAGAATGGTGATTTACCAGTGCTCCTATTGACAGAATTATTGTATGCAAATTATCCCTGTGGTAAAATCAAATCCCATCCTGTTGGCTTATCTCCAACCAAACATCTTAGCAAATTTCCCAAACTTCTATTCACCACCTCTGTCTATCCATTAGTCTGTGGATGATGTGATGAGCTGAACTTCAAATCTGTCTTCAACTTCTTCCACAATGTTAGCCAAAAATATCCAACAAACTTAGTATCTCGATCTGAAACTATGGTCTTTGCCAAACCATGTAGTCTCACCACTTCTCTGAAAAATAATTTTTCTATATGAACAGCATAATTAGTCTTCTTGCAAAGAATGAAATGTACCATCTTCAAAAATCTGTCAACTACTACAAAAATTGAATCATGTCCCTGCTGTGTCCTCGGTAAACCAAGAACAAAGTCCATACTGATATCCTCCCAAGGCTTCTCTGGTACAGGTAATGGCTGATACAACTCTGTATTCTGCTTCACTCCTTTCACCATCTGACATACTCTGAAACTCTGTACAAACTTCTTCATATCTTGCTGCAACTGTGGCCAATAATAATTCTCACTAACCAAAGAAAAAGTTTTGTCATGACCAAAATATCCAGCCAATCCTCCGCTATGCTTCTCCTTGATGAGATTCTCCCTCATAGAACTTCATGGAATGCACAACTGACTCCCTTTGAATAGCATATCGTCCTAGATGATGAAATCCAACCATTTCATCCTGTCTAGAGTAACAGGTTCTGTACAAGCTTTTCAAACTTCACCAAAATCATGATCCTCTGGATACAAATTTTTGAGCTCCTCAAACCCAACCACTTCAATATGCATTTCTATCAGCAATAGTTGCCTTCTGCTAAGAGCATCTACAACCCTATTAGACTTTCCACTCCTATGTTTTAAAACAAATGTATAACTCTGCAAAAACTCAACCCATTTCAAATGCCTTTGATTCAATTTTCCTTGACTATTCAAATATTGCAAAGCTTGATGATCAGTATAAAAAACAAACTCCTTAGGAAGCAATTAATGTCTCCACTTCTTTAATGCCTGAACTATAGCATAAAATTCTTGATCATAAATAGAATATTTCCTCTTGGCATCATTTAACTTCTTACTGAAATAAGCAACAGGTTTACCTTCTTGGCTCATAATAGCTCCTATTGCAGTACCACTAGCATCACAATCTACTTGAAACACCTTATTAAAATCTGGAAGTGCTAAAATAGGTTGTTTTGTAACTTTTTCTTTCAACAATTGAAAACTCTTTTCTACCCCATTAGTCCACTTAAACTCTTTTCTATCCCCTCTCATTGTTTCAGTCAAGGGTCCACAAATACTGCTAAATTTTTTTATAAACTTTCTATAAAAGCTAGCCAAACCATGAAAAGATCTTACATCAGTAGCACTCCTTGGAGTAGGCCATTCAAGGATAGCTTGTACCTTCTCTGGGTCCATTTTTAGACCTTCTGCTAAGACTACAAATCTCAAATACACTAACTCTTTCTTCACAAAACCGCACTTCTTCAAATTAATCAATAATTTCTCATCTCTCAACTTCTCAAACACCATACGAATATGCATCATATGTTCCTCCAATGTCTTGCTAAAAATCAAAATATCATCTAGGTAAACAATGACAAACTTACCTAGAAATTCTTTCAGAACCTCGTTCATGAGCCGCATGAAAGTGCTCGGTGCATTGGTTAGCCCAAAAGGTATGACTAACCACTCATATAGTCTTTCCTTTGTCTTGAAGGTAGTCTTCTATTCATCTCCTTCTCTGATCTGAATCTAATGATATCCACTTTTCAGATCTATTTTTAAAAAATACACAGCTCCACTCAAATAGTCCATAATATCATCCATTCGTGGTAATGGAAACCTGTACTTGATTGTGATCTTGTTTATTGCCATAGAATCTGTACACATCCTCCATTCTCTATTTTTATTTGGTGCTAATACCACTGGTATGGCATAGGGACTCAGACTCTCATGGATCAATCCTTTCTGTAACAACTCATCTACTTGTCTGTTCAACTCCTCACTTTTTGCAGGTGTCATTCTGTGTGCTACCTTGTTTGATAAACTCGCTCCTGGGATCAAGTCCATATGACGACTGATCTTCTTGACTGGTGGTAATCCATCAGGCACGTTATCAAATACAATATCCTAAAACTCATTCAACAAATCTGCAACTTCTACAGGAACATCTTCTACTTCCTCTTTACTAGCTTTTGGAATTAAAGCAAAACATACATGCTCATGCCTCATACCATCTAGGAAATTTCTTCCATCAACAAAAGTTATCCTTGCATTACCACATATCTTTTCTTCAGTCTTCTTCAATAGTTTTAGCTTATGTCACACTCCATCCTTTGTCAGGGAATAGGTATTCGCACGACCATCATGTACAACACATCTTTCAAACTGCCATGGTCTACCCAACAACATATGACATGCATCTATAGATATGATATCACACAATACCTCATCTTGGTATCCACCAATCTTGAACTTCAACAGGAATTATTCATTGACCATGACCTTGTGGTCATCTTGTACCCAGGCAATCCGATATGGATGTGGGTGTTTCTGTCTCTTGAGCTTCAACTTTGTCACCATCTCTTCTGACACCAAATTGTCAGTACTTCCACTATCAATAATCACATCACAACATTTACCCTCACAGTTGCCCCTGGTGCGAAATAGGCTCCTCCTTTGCTCAGGTTCATTCTTACCACCCAACAGGACTCTTCTGTTAATCAACATTTCTCCTCTTTCAGCATCTTCAGAATTTGATGATCTGACATCTTCATCTACATGTGCAACTCTGGCCTAGCCTTCATTTCTCCTGTTAGTTCTGCCTTGGCACTGAGGACATTCAAATATTCTATGACCTTCTTCTCCATAGTGAAAACATGTTCCACGGAAGCCACCTCTTCCAGATCCTTGTCCTCTTCCTCTTCCTCTCTGATCTCTATTATTCTGATCCTAGAAGTGATTGGAATTATTTTCTCACTGATTCTAACTACTACTGGCCTCATCCTTCTTTTTTGGATCTTCATTTCGGCCACCATATGACCGTCCACCAGATCGTCCACCGCGACCTCTTCTATTTTGTTTGCTCTCAAACTTCTTGTTCAACTTTTCCTCTACTTTTAGGGCAAACTGGTATGCCTCTTCAATACTGTTCGTTCGAACCAGATTCAACTCCTCCTAAATACTTGGCCTTAACCCATTAAGGTATCGGACAACTTTCTCCTTATCAGCTTTTGCATGGCCTGTTCTGATGAGAAGTCGATAGAACTCCTCTGTATACTCTTGAACAGATCTTCCTGCTTGCTTCAAACTCTGCATTTTCTTCAGTAGGTCAAGCTCATAATCAATAGGAATGAACTGTTGCTTCAATTTGTCCACCATCCGATCCCATCTCATGATTTTCTCCTTTCCCCTTCTATTTCGCTCCAACTGAATCTCTTGCCACCATATCTTTGCATGACCTTTCAATCTGGCCTTCGCAAATTTGACCCTATCAGGATCCTCAACATCTTCATACTCAAAATATTCCTCACATTCATTGATCCAGTCGATCAATTCCTCTGGGTTAAGATTTCTAGAAAATGTAGGAACCTCAATCTTGGGTCTTTTCCCAATCTTAGAAATTGCCCGAAAAAGTCTTTCTTCCTCCTGGTTCACAATTTCAGCTTTTCCTTCTTGATATTCTTCTTCGGCTTCATCCTCGCTTTCATCTCTGACATTAAGATTCATTCATCTGTGAATCTCTTTATGCAATGCTCGCACTTGTTTCTGTAGCTCTCTAACCTCAGGTGTCACAGCACCAGCTCTTCCGCCACGTTCTTTTCGTGGACGCATTTTCATGATGCGCACTGAAACCCTAACCACGGTCCTGGTGCAAACTACCTCACAGTTGATGATCTATTTACACACTCAAGAACTCCTGCTCTGATACCACTTGATGAAGGGTGCTCCCCTTAATACCACAAACACATAACAGAAATAGAGAACAACAACAATAATATGCAAGAACAGAAAATTGGCTTCTTATTATCTCCACAAATGTGGACTTACAAAATTTCAGAATTACAATATGCAAAGCCACATGGGCATTCCCTTACAATATTCTGTAGGACAAAGCCTCAAATCAATACCCAAATCTACTACCCAGAACTATTCTGAACTGCCTAAGACAATAATACAGCCTTCCTTATATAGGCAATTTTTCACCGGCTGGGAAGGTTCCAGAATTTTAGCCAATAAGGCTGACCAGACTTAGAATTATTTTATTTTACATTTTATTACATTATAGTCAGCTCAAGATAACCTTTGAAACTCGAACATAAATTTTGAAGAAAAATTATTTTCTGCCATTTCAGGTGGCCCAACTTCCGAAGGCCATAAGTCATCACCAGTTGACCCGATCGGCTATTATAACCCCATTTCAAAAACGCCACAAAGCACTCTACAAGATTGACCCATCAAAGTGCCTGTCACCCAAATTTTTGACCTCATCTGGGGCCTCTAAAGCCTTAAAAACTAAGTTCAAAGTTTCTGTACCCTGCTGCCAATACTAAAAATCTTCAATATCTTCCAATATACACTTGATCTAGCAATGAAACTTTACTGGCAGACTTATATGACCAAAATGAACTTCCAAGAAAGAAATCAGATCATTCTGAGCACATACGAAAATTACCAAAAATAGTAACTTTCCATAAATAGCAGCTCTGCACAAAATAGCCCTTATTGAATATAAAAATAATTTTTTATTTTTTTTTTGGTGATGCAAGATTGCTCTTACACCCAGGATGCTCCTGCATCAACCACACGGGGTAATTTGAGAAGTGACCCTGCCATGACTCAGGTGTGCAGAGGAAAACCAAGATGGTTAACCTCCTCCTTTGTTAGCCATGATGAATCTTCAATAGGTCATCCTTTCCATTTGACCAAATACTCTTCATATGTCCTGTTCCTTGTGCTTCTACCAACACGACTGTCCAGTATGTCTTCAATCTCCTTGATATCTGAACTAGTTGCTGGAATACTCCACTATGCTGCTGCAACCTCATCTTCAAAACCTCCTTCGTGATACTTTGTAAAATCTGAAATGTTAAACACTGGTGAAATATTCAGCTCACTAGGTAATTCTACCTCATATGCATTTCCTGAATCATGCTTCTTCAGTATCTTACATGGCCCAAACTTCTTCATTTTCAACTTGTTATATGTACCAACCGGAAACTGCTCCTTCCGCAAATGAACCATGACTTTATCACCAACATGAAATTCCTTATGCCTCCTTTTCTCATCTGCCTTAGCCTTATACTGCATATTCATCTTGTTAATATGCTTCCTCACCTCCTCAAGGATGTTCTTCAAATGTTCTGCAAAATCCTCAGCTTCAGCACTACTTATTTCTCCTTTATCTATCATTCTCAATTCAGATGCATTTCTTGGACTACTTCCATATACAATCTGGAATGGTGGTTTACCAGTGCTCCTATTGATAGAATTATTGTATGCAAATTCTACCTGTGGTAAAATCAAATCCCATCCTGTTGGCTTATCTCCAACCAAACATCTTAGCAAATTTTCCAAACTTCTATTCACCACCTCTGTCTGTCCATCAGTCTGTGGATGATGTGATGAGTTGAACTTCAAATCTGTCTTCAACTTCTTCCAGAATATCCGCCAAAAATATCTAACAAACTTAGTATCTCGATCTAAAACTATGGTCTTTGGCAAACCATGTAGTCTTACCACTTCTCTGAAAAATAATTTTGCTATATGAACAGCATCATTAGTCTTCTTGCAGGGAATGAAATGTGCCATCTTCGAAAATCTGTCAACTACTACAAAAATTGAATCATGTCCCCGCTGTGTCCTCGGTAAACCAAGAACAAAGTCCATACTGATATCCTCCCAAGGCTTCTCTGGTACAGGTAATGGCTGATACAACCTTTTATTCTGATTCACTCTTTTCGCCATGTGACATACTCTAGAACTCTGTACAAACTTCTTCACATCTTGCTGCAATTGTGGCCAATAATAATTCTCACTAACCAAAGAAAAGGTTTAGTCATGACCAAAATGTCCAGCCAATCCTCCGCTATGCTTCTCCTTGATGAGATTCTCCCTCATATAACTTCATGGAATGCACAACTGACTCCCTTTGAATAGCATATCATCCTGGATGATGAATTCCAGCCATTTCGTCCTGTCTAGAGTAACACGTTCTGTACAAGCTTTCCAAGCTTCACCAAAATTAGGATCCTCTGGATACAAATTCTTGAGCTCCTCGAACCCAACCACTTCAATATGCATTTTTGTCAGCAATAGTTGCCTTCTGCTAAGAGCATCTGCAACCCTATTAGACTTTCCACTCTTGTGTTTTAAAATAAATGTATAACTCTGCAAAAACTCAACCCATTTCAAATGCTTTTGATTCAATTTTCCTTGACTATTCAAATATTACAAAGCTTGATGACCAGTATACAAAACAAACTCATTAGGAAGCAGATAATGTTTTCACTTCTTTAATGCCTGAACTATAGCACAAAATTCCTGATCATAAACAGAATATTTTCTCTTGGCATCATTTAACTTCTTACTGAAATAAGCAACAGGTTTACCTTCTTGGCTCATAACAGCTCCTATTGTAGTACCAATAGCATCAAAATCTACTTGAAACACCTTATTAAAATCTGGAAGTGTTAAAACAGGTTGTTCTGTAACTTTTTGTTTCAACAATTGAAAACTATTTTCTGCCCCATTAGTCCACTTAAACTCTTTTCTATCCCCTCTCATTGTTTCAGTCAAGGGTCCACAAATACTGCTAAACTTTCTGATAAACTTTCTGTAAAATCTAGCCAAACCATGAAAAGATCTTACCTCAGTAGCACTCCTTGGAGTAGGCCATTCAAGGATAGCCTGTACCTTTTCTGGGTCTATTTTTAAACTTTCTGCTGAGACTACAAATCCCAAATACACTAACTCTTTCTTCACAAAACTGCACTTCTTCAAATTAATCAACAATTTCTCATCTCTCAACTTCTCAAACACCATACGAATATGCATCATATATTCATCCAATATCTTGCTAAAAATTAAAATATCATCTAGGTAAACAATGACAAACTTTTCCATAAATTCTTTCAGAACCTCATTCATTAGCCGCATGAAAGTGCTCGGTGCATTGGTTAGCCCAAAAGGCATGACTAACCACTCATATAGTCTTTCCTTTGTCTTGAAGGCAGTCTTCCATTGATCTCCTTCTCTGATCTGAATTTGATGATATCCACTTTTCAAATCTATCTTTGAAAAATACACAGTTCCACTCAAACAGTCTATAATATCATCCATTCGTGGCAATAGAAATCTGTACTTGATTGTGATCTTGTTTATTGTCCTAGAATCTGTACATATCCTCCATTCTCCATTCTTCTTTGGTGCTAATACCGCTGGTACGACATAAGGACTCAGACTCTCACGGATCAATCCTTTCTGTAACAACTCATGTACTTGTCTGTTCAACTCCTCACTTTCTACAAGTGTCATTCTGTGTGCTACCTTGTTCGGCAAACTTACTCCTGAAATCAAGTCCATCTGATCACTGATCTTCCTGACTAGTGGTAATCCAACAGGCACGTTATTGGATACAATATCCTGAAACTCATTCAATAAATCTGCAACTTCTACAGGAACATCTTCTACTTCCTCTTTACCAACTTTTGAAATTAAAGAAAAACATACATGATCATGCCTCATACCATCTAGGAAATTTCTTCCATCAACAAAAGTTATCCTTGCATTACCACATACCTTTTCTTCAGTTTCCTTCAATGGTTTTAGCTTATGTCACACTCCATCCTTTGTCAGGGAATAGGTATTCGCATGACCATCATGTACAGCACATCTGTCAAACTTCCATGGTCTACCCAACAACATATGACATACATCCATAGATATGATATCACACAATACCTCATTTTGGTATCCGCCAATTTTGAACTTCACCAGGCATTGTTCATTGACCATGACCTTGTGGTCATCCTATACCCAAGCAATCTGATATTGATGTGGGTGTTTCTATCTCTTGAGCTTCAACTTTATCACCATCTCTTCTGACACCAAATTGTCAGTGCTTCCACTATCAATAATCACATCACAATATTTACCTTCACACTTGCACCTGGTGCGAAACAGGCTCCTCCTTTGCTCAGGTTCATTCTCACCACCCAATAGGACTCTTTTGTTAATCAACATTTCTCATCTTTCAGCATCTTCAGAATTTGATGATCTAGCATCTTCATCTACATGTGCAACTCTGGCTTGACCTTCATTTCTCCTATCGGTTCTGCTTTGGTGCTGAGGACATTCAAATACCCTATGACCTTCTTCTCCATAGTGAAAACATGTTCCACGGAAGCCACCTCTTCCAGATCCTTGTCCTCTTCCTCTTCCTCTCTAATCTCTATTATTCTGATCTTGGAAGTGATTAGAATTATTTTCTTACTGATTCTGACTGCTATTGGCCTCATCCTTCTTTTTCGGATCTTCATTTCGGCCACCATATGACCGTCCACCAGATCATCCACCGCGACCTCTTCCATTTTGTCTGCCCTCAAACTTCTTGTTCAGCTTTTCCTCTACTTTTAGGGAAAACTGGTATGCCTCTTCAATACTGTTCGTTCGAACTAGATTTAGCTCCTCCTGAATGCTTGGCCTTAACCCATTAAGGTATCGGGCAACTTTCTCCTTATTAGCTTCTGCATGGCCTATTCTGATGAGAAGTCAATAGAACTCCTTTGTATACTCTTGAACAGATCTTCCTGCTTGCTTCAAACTCTGTATTTTCTTCAGTAGGTCAAGCTCATAATCAACGGAAATGAACCGTCGCTTCAATTTGTCCACCATCCGATTCCATCTCGTCATTTTCTCCTTTCCCGTTCTATTTCGCTCCAACTGAATCTCTTGCCACGATATCTTTGCATGACCTTTCAATCTGGCCTTCACAAATTTGACCCTATCAGGATCCTCAACATCTTCGTACTCAAAATATTCCTCACATTCATTGATCTAGTTGATCAATTCCTCTGGGTTAAGATTTTTAGAAAATGTAGGAACCTCAATTTTAGGTCTTTTCCCAATCTTGGAAATTGCCCGAAAAAGTCTTTTTTCCTCTTGGTTCACAATTTCAGCTTCTCCTTCTTGATATTCTTCTTTAGCTTCATCCTCACTTTCGTCTCTGACATTAAGATTCATTCCTCTACAAATCTCTTCTTGCAATGCTCGCACTTATTTTTGCAGCTCTCTAACCTCAGGTGTCACAGCACTAGCTCTTCCGCCACGTTCTCTTCGTGGAGGCATTTTCGTGATGTGCACTGAAACCCTAACCACGGTCCTGGTCCAAACTGCCTCACAGTCGGTGATCTGTTTACACACTCAAGAACTTCTGCTCTGATACCACTTGATGAAGGGTGCTCCCCTTAATACCACAAACACATAACAGAAATAGAGAACAACAACAATAATATGTAAGAATAGAAAATTGGCTTCTTATTATCTCCACAAATGTGAAATTACAAACTTTCAGAATTACAATATGCAAAGCCACATGGGCATTCCCTTACAATATTCTGTAGGATAAAGCCTCGAATCAATATCCAGATCTACTACCCAGAACTATTCTAAACTGCCTAAGACAATAATACAGCCTTCCTTATATAGGCAATTTTCCACTGCCTAGGAAGGTTCCAGAATTTTTGCCAATAAGGCCAACCAAACTTAGAATTATTTTATTTGACATTTTATTACATCATAGTCAGCTCAAGATAACTTTTGAAACTCGAACAGAAATTTTGAAAAAAAATTATTTTCTGCGATTTCAGGTGGCCCAACTTCTGAAGACCATAAGTCATCACCAGTTTATCCGATCGGCTATTATAACCCCATTTCGGAAACACGACGAAGCATTCTACAGGCTTGATTTGTGCAAGCGCCCATCACCCAAATTTTTGACCTCATCTGGGGTCTCTAAAACTTTCAAAACTGAGTTCAAAGTTTTTGTACCCTACTGCCAATACCGAAAATCTTCAATATCTTCCAATATATACTTGATCTGGCAATGAAACTTTATTGGAAGACTTATATGACCAAAATGAACCTCCAAGAAAGAAATCAGATCATTCTGAGCACATACAAAAATTACTAAAAATAGTAACTTTCCATAAATAGCAACTCTACACAGAATAGCCCTTATTGAATATAAAAATAGAAATTTTTTTTTTTTTAGTTGATGCAAGATTGCTCTTACACCCAGGATGCTCCTGCATCAGACACCCGGGGTAATTTGAGAAGTGACTCTGCCACGACTCAGGTGTGCAGAGGAAAACTAAGACGGTTAACCTCCTCTTTTTTTAGCCATGATGAATCTTCAAGAGATCATCCTTTGCATTTGACCAAATACTCTTCATATGTCCTGTTCCTTATGCTTTTGCCAACACAACTATCCTGTATGTCTTTAATCTCCTTGATATCTGAACTGGTTGCTAGAATACTCCACTGTGCTGCTGCAACCTCATCTTCAACACCTCCTTCGTGATACTCTGTCAAATCTAAAATGTTAAACACTGTTGAAATATTCAGCTCACTAGGCAATTCTACCTCATATGCATTTCCTGAATCATGCTTCTTCAGTATCTTACATGGCTCAAACTTCTTCATTTTCAACTTGTTATATATACCAACCGGAAATCGCTCCTTTCGCAAATGAACCATGACTTCATCGCCAACTTGAAATTCCTTATGCCTCCTTTTCTCATCTACCTTAGCCTTATACTATGCATTTATCTTGTTAATATGCTTCCTCACCTCCTTATGGATGTTCTTCAAGTGTTCTGCAAAATCCTCAGCTTCAGCACTACTTATTTCTCCTTTATCTATCTTTCTCAATTCAGATGCATTTCTTGGACTACTTCCATATACAATCTAGAATGATGATTTACCAGTGCTCCTATTGACAGAATTATTGTATGCAAATTCTACCTGTGGTAAAATCAAATCCCATCCTATTGGCTTATCTCCAACCAAACATCTCAGCAAATTTTCCAAACTTCTATTCACCACCTCTGTCTGTCCATCAGTCTGTGGATGATGTGATGAGCTGAACTTCAAATCTGTCCTCAACTTCTTCCACAATGTCCACTAAAAATATCTAAAAAACTTAGTATCTCGATCTGAAACTATGGTCTTTGGCAAACCATATAGTCTCACCACTTCTTTGAAAAACAATTCTGCTATATGAACAGCATCATTAGTCTTCTTGTAGGGAATGAAATATGCCATCTTTGAAAATCTGTCAACTACTATAAAAATTAAATCATGTCCCTGCTGTGTCCTTGGTAAACCAAGAACAAAGTCCATACTGATATCCTCCCAAGGCTTCTCTGGTATAGGTAATGGCTAATATAACCCTGTATTCTGCTTCACTCCTTTCGCCATCTGACATACTCTACAACTCTGTACAAACTTCTTCACATCTTGCTACAACTGTGGCCAATAATAATTCTCATTAACCAGAGAAAGGGTTTTGTCATGACCAAAATGTCCAGCCAATCCTCCGCTATGCTTCTCCTTGATGAGATTCTCCTTCATAGAACTTCGTGGAATGCACAACTGACTCCCTTTGAATAGCATATCATCCTGGATGATGAAATCTAGCCATTTCATCCTGTCTAGAGTAACAGGTTCTATACAAGCTTTCCAAGCTTCACCAAAATCAAGATCCTCTGGATACAAATTATTGAGCTTCTCGAACCCAACCACTTTAATATGCATTTCTGTCAGCAATAGTTGCCTTCTGCTAAGAGCATCTGCAACCCTATTAGACTTTCCACTCCTGTGTTTCAAAACAAATGTATAACTC
Source organism: Chamaecyparis obtusa (assembly GCA_027943335.1). Lineage (NCBI taxonomy): Eukaryota > Viridiplantae > Streptophyta > Pinopsida > Cupressales > Cupressaceae > Chamaecyparis > Chamaecyparis obtusa. The sequence continues at coordinate 33,174 of BSBK01009395.1, read as the reverse complement.
TGCAAAAACTCAACCCATTTCAAATGTCTTTGATTCAATTTTCCTTGACTATTCAAATATTGCAAAGCTTGATGATCAGTATACAAAAAAAACTCTTTAAGAAGTAGATAATGTGTCCACTTCTTTAATGCCTAAACTATAGCATAAAATTCCTAATCATAAATAAAATATTTCCTCTTGGCATCTTTTAACTTCTCACTGAAATAAGCATCAGGTTTACCTTCTTGGCTCATAACAGCTCCTATTGCAGTACCACTAGCATCACAATCTACTTGAAACACCTTATTAAAATCTGAAAGTGCTAAAATAGGTTGTTCTGTAACTTTTTGTTTCAACAATTAAAAACTCTTTTCTGCCCCATTAGTCCACTTAAACTCTTTTCTATCCCCTCTCATTGTTTCAGTCAAGGGTCCACAAATACTGCTAAATTTTTTTATAAACTTTCTGTAAAAGCTAGCCAAACCATGAAAAGATCTTACCTCAGTAGCACTCCTTGGAGTAGGCCATTCAAGGATAGCCTGTACCTTCTCTGGGTCTATTTTTAGACCTTCTGCTAAGACTACAAATCCCAAATATACTAACTCTTTCTTGACAAAACTGCACTTCTTCAAATTAATCAACAATTTCTCATCTCTCAACTTCTCAAACACCATAGGAATATGCATCATATGTTCCTCCAATGTCTTGCTAAAAATTAAAACATCATCTAGGTAAACAATGACAAACTTACCCAGAAATTCTTTCAGAACCTCATTCATTAGCCGTATGAAAGTGTTCGGTGCATTGGTTAGCCCAAAAGGCATGACTAACCACTCATACAGTCCTTCCTTTGTCTTGAAGGCAATCTTCCATTCATCTCCTTCTCTGATCCGAATCTGATGATATCCACTTTTCAGATCTATCTTTGAAAAATACACAGCTCCACTCAAACAGTCCATAATATCATCCATTCGTGTCAATGGAAACTTGTACTTGATTGTGATCTTATTTATTGTTATAGAATCTGTACACATCCTCCATTCTTCTTTGGTGCTAATACCGCTGGTATGGCACAGGAACTCAGACTCTCACGGATCAAACCTTTTTATAACAACTCATGTACTTGTCTGTTCAACTCCTCACTTTCTACAGGTGTCATTCTGTGTGCTGCCTTGTTCGGCAAACTCGCTCCTAGGATCAAGTCCATCTGATGACTAATCTTTCTGACTGGTGGTAATCCATCAGGCACGTTATCGGATACAATATCCTGAAATTCATTCAATAAATCTATAACTTCTACAGGAACATCTTCTACTTCCTCTTTACCAACTTTTGGAATTAAAGAAAAACATACATGCTCATGCCTCATACCATCTAGAAAATTTCTTCCATCAACAAAAGTTATCCTTGCATTACCACATATATTTTTGTCAGTCTCCTTCAATGGTTTTAGCTTATGTCGCACTCCATCTTTTGTCAGGGAATAGGTATTTGCATGACCATCATATACAGCACATCTGTCAAACTGCCATGGTCTACCCAACAACATATGACATGCATCCATAGATATTATATCACACAATACCTCATCTTGGTATCCGTCAATCTTGAACTTCACCAGGCATTGTTCATTGACCATGACCCTGTGGTCATCCTATACCCAGGCAATCTGATATGGATGTGGGTGTTTCTGTCTCTTGATCTTCAACTTTGTCACCATCTCTTCTGACACCAAATTGTTAGTGCTTCAACTATCAATAATCACATCACAACATTTAACTTCACACTTGCACCTGATGCGAAATAGGCTCCTCCTTTGCTTAGGTTCATTCTCACCACCCAACAAGACTCTTCTGTTAATCAACATTTCTCATCTTTCAGCATCTTCAAAATTTGATGATCTAGCATCTTCATCTACATGTGCAACTCTGGCCTGGCCTTCATTTCTCCTGTCGGTTCTAACTTGGCGCTGAGGACATTCAAATGCCCTATGACCTTCTTCTCCACAGTGAAAACATGTTCCATGGAAGCCACCTCTTCCAGATCCTTGTCCTCTTCCTCTTCCTCTCTGATCTCTATTATTCTGATCCTGGAAGTGATTGGAATTATTTTCTCGCGGATTTTGACTACTACTGGCCTCATCCTTCTTTTTCGGATCTTCATTTCGGCCACCATATGACCGTCCACTAGATCGTCCACCGTGACCTCTTTTATTTTGTCTTCTCTCAAACTTCTTGTTCAGCTTTTCCTCTACTTTTAGGGCAAACTGGTATGCCTCTTCAATACTGTTCATTCAAACTAGATTCAGCTCCTCCTGAATGCTTGGCCTTAACCTATTAAGGTATTAGGCAACTTTCTCCTTATCAGCTTCTGCATGGCCTGTTCTGATGAGAAGTCGATAGAACTCATCTGTATACTCCTGAACAGATCTTCCTGCTTGCTTCAAACTCTGCATTTTCTTCAGTAGGTCAAGCTCATAATCAACAGGAATGAACTGTTGCTTCAATTTTTCCACCATCTGATCCCATCTAGTGATTTTCTCCTTTCCCCTTCTATTTTGCTCTAACTAAATCTCTTGCCACCATATCTTTGCATGACCTTTCAATCTGGCCTTCGCAAATTTGATCCTATCAAGATCCTCAACATCTTCGTACTCAAAATATTACTCACATTCATTGATCGAGTCGATCAATTCCTCTAAGTTAAGATTTCTGGAAAATGTAGGAACCTCAATCTTAGGTCTTTTCTCAATCTTGAAAATTGCCCGAAAAAGTCTTTCTTCCTCTTGGTTCACAATTTCAGCTTCTCCTTCTTGATATTCTTCTTCGGCTTCATCCTCACTTTCATCTCTGACATTAAGATTCTTTCCTCTGTGAATCTCTTCTTGCAATGCTCGCACTTGTTTCTGCATCTCTCTAACCTCAAGTGTCACAGCACCAGCTCTTCCACCACGTTCTCTTCGTGGAGGCATTTTCGCGATGCGCACTGAAACCCTATTCACGGTCCTGATGCAAACTACCTCACAGTCGGTGATTTGTTTACACACTCAAGAACTCCTGCTCTGATACCACTTGATGAAGGGTGCTCCCCTTAATACCACAAACACATAACAGAAATAGAGAACAACAACAATAATATGCAAGAACAGAAAATTGGCTTCTTATTATCTCTAGAAATGTAAAATTAAAAACTTTCAGAATTACAATATGCAAAGCCACATGGGCATTCTGTTACAATATTCTATAGGAAAAAGCCTCGAATCAATACCCAGATCTACTACCCAGAACTATTCTAAACTACCTAAGACAATAATACAACCTTCCTTACATAGGCAATTTTCCACCGCCTAGGAAGGTTCCAGAATTTTAGCCAATAAGGTTGACTAAACTTAGAATTATTTTATTTTACATTTTATTACATCATAGTCGGCTCAAGATTACCTTTGAAACTCGAACAAAAATTTTGAAGAAAAATTATTTTTCACCATTTCAGGTGGCCCAACTTTCGAAGACCATAAGTCATCACCAATTGACCCGATCGGCTATTATAACCCTATTTCAAAAATGCCACGAAGCGCTCTACAAGCTTGACCTGTGTAAGCGCCCGTCACCCAAATTTTTGACCTCATCTGGGGCCTCTAAAGCCTTCAAAACTGAGTTCAAAGTTTCTGTACCCTGCTGCCAATACCGAAAATCTTCAATATCTTCCAATATAAACTTGATCTGGCAATGAAACTTTACTGGCAGACTTATATGACCAAAATGAACCTCCAAAAAAGAAATCAGATCATTCTGAGCACATACAAAAATTACCAAAAATAGTAACTTTCCATAAATAGCAGCTCTGCACAAAATAGCCCTTATTGAATATAAAAATAGAAATATTTTTTTTTTTTGGGTGATGCAAGATTGCTCTTACACCCAGGATGCTCCTGCATCAGTGTAGGAGGATTTGCAGCCTGAATTTCATCCTCTTCATTCTCTTGTAGGACACTAGGTGTGCTTGAACTTATTTTATCTATGTTGTCATCCCGTGCCTCTTCTTCAACAAATTCAACATCATGACTTACTATTAGCTTCTTTGCAATAGGATTGTACAGCTTATATGCCTTTGAGTGTTCACTATATCCCACAAATATGCATTTTTCTCCTTTGTCATCTAATTTCCTTCTCAACTCTTGAGGTATCAATGAATATGCCACACGTCCAAAAACTCTTAAATGTGAAATGTTATGTTTTCTCTTACTCCAAGCTTCTTCTGGTGTCTTATTTATCACAGCTTTTGTTAGACACCTATTCAAAATATAGATTGAACATGCAACAGCTTCAGCCGAATATTCATTTGGTAAGTGTTTTTCTTTTATCATGCTACGTGTCATTTCCATGACTGTTCTATTCTTTCTCTCAGCTACCCCATTTTGTTGAGGTGTGTACCTTGCTGTAAATTGTTTGTGTATGCCATTTTCCTTGCAATAATTCTAAAATTCAGTTGAGACATACTCTCCACCTTGATCAGTTCTCAATGTCTTGATAGGATATCCACTTTCTTTTTCAACTTTTGCCTTGAACTCTTTGAAGACAGCAAATGTATCAGATTTGTATTTTAAGAAATAAACCCATGCCTTTCTACTGAAATCGTCAATGAATGTTATGAAATAAAGTTTTCCACTAACGGAAGGTGTTTGCATAGGTCCACAAATGTCTTAATGCACTATCTCTAATGGTTGTTTTTCTCTATATGATTCCCCAACCGGAAATAACTTCCTATGTTGTTTTGCCAATATGCAACTTTCACATGTGGTTTTAAGTGGCTCTATTTGTGGCAACCCATAAACCATTTTTTTCTTGTATAATAGTTGTAATCTTTTGAAGTTTAAATGCCCAAGCCTTAAATGCCATAGCCAAGATTCATTTTTATATGAGGCTTTAAAAGCTGTTTCAACAACCTTTTGCAAACCTTGAGACTCTATCATTAATCCACTTTGAATTCTCAGTGGGAACATTTTGTTCTTTGTCATTTCTACTCTTGCAATCATCCTGTTGCTTGGTTTCTTATCTAGAATCACACATTCACCATTCTCAAAGGGTACCCTATAACCCTTTTGTACTAGTTGCCCAATGCTTATAAGATTGCGTTGTAATCCAAGAACATAGTAAACATCTGAAATTTGTTTATCTTTGCCTTGCTTTGTTTTTATGTTGATTGACCCTTTGCCCATGACTGAAACTTTTTGATCATTGCCCAATTTAACTTCTGATTTTATTGAATCATCTATTGTTGAAAACATTTCCTTTTTACAACTCATATGGTTACTACACCCACTATCTAAAAACCATAGTTCTTTAGAAGTTTCTTGTGCTACATTGCATGCTATGAACATTGTGTCCTGTTCACTAGTGTTTGACTGATTTTTATTTGTGAAATGTGCCTTTTGCTTTTTCAAATCATATTGCTTTTTCCTACATTCTGATGCATAATGCCCAAATTTGCTACAGTAGTGACATTGGATGTTAGATTTGTCATACCTTTCTCCTTGATGATAGTTATGAGAGTGACTACTCCCCCTTCCTCTTGTTGATGTAGAATGGGCATTTGGGCTTGATGGTGGTCTTCTATTTTCAAATTGTGTGTTTTCTCTTCCTCTTCTTGATGAGAAATGTCCTCTGCCTCTCCTGTTGTTTGATCTCCCTCTTAACTTGCCAAATGAGAGCTGAGTCTTGAATGCATTCTCAAATGATGATGACCCAGTTCATTTCAGTCTTTGCTCATGGACTAGAAGTGACCCCATTAACTCATCTACTGATAATATAGAAAGATCTTTGGCCTCTTGAATAGCTATTACTACAGCATCAAATTTAGCAGGCAGACTTCTAAGTATTTTTTCCACAATCTTTTGATCTTCAACAGTGTCTCCATAGGTCCTTAACTGATTTACTATTGACATTGCATGAGTGAAGAAAGCATCTATAGAATCTGAGTCTTTCATTTGTAAATTCTCAAAATCCCTTCTAAGTATTTGCAATTTTGTCATTATTACCTTGCCTGTGCCTTGGTATGCTGTCTGCAAACTATCCCATGCTTGTTTTGATCTTATGGCAGCTGCAACCCTTGGAAAGATTGATTCTTCCATTGCTTGTTGAATGAAAAATAGTGCCTTTGCATCCTTCTTATTTTCCTTCAATAGATCCTTATCTTCTTGTGAAAGGGCCTGAAATGCCTGCTAGTCTAGTGGTTCAGGAAACCCATTTTCCACTAAATCCCAAACAACTTGTGAACAAAAGAGAGTCTTCATTTTGATGCTCCAATAGTCATAATTCTTGCCATTAAAAATTGGTATCTGGGGTTGAGAAATACTCCCACTGGTTCCTGCCATGGTTTACCAGTAACACCTTTTTTATAAACCCTTACTTTCTTTGCTCACCTCCTTAGATCTTTTCCTTTCAATGACAACCTTTGCTTCAAACTCCTGCTCTGATACCACTTTGTTGCGGAAAGATACACACATAGACAATGCTAAATAGAGTAAACAGAGTACCCACAGAGATGTAAAAATATGAAATTATATTAATGCCTTGATTATAAATTTACAGAGTTTTTCCTGAGAGTTGCCAATGCTCACACTATCGCATATCTTGCAGAGACCAAGTATCTTCTTGACACACCAAACTAAGCAAAAAACATTCCTTTTCTGATTTCAAAATATGCTCCCTAGAAGCATCTAGATAAGCCTGGAGAATAACCGAATGATGCCAAGAGACAGGGAAAAAACAATATAAAAATACTGTAATAAATATGGTGGTTGGCGGATTAAAAAAAAATATTGTCGTAGGAGAGAGTGGTCGCATGATCGCATGAATAAAATAATGCTCATGTGATCATGCGACAAGAGCATAACTAAGGGGACCCACACGCTTGAAACGGAACCCAAAACTTTGCGTCAAAGATGGGACGGAAGAAAGGATGGACAGCTGATGGGGCGCTGCAGGAAGAGGTCACATGATCGCATGAAGCTGAATAATAGTTATGCGATCATGTGAAAAGGGAAAGATAAGGGGCCCACATGGAAATAAAGAGATCGCAGGTGCGCACTTAAACACAAAATCGAGCAAGCTAAAGTTAATGCAAAATGTGCTAGGCAAAAAGAGGAAGCCACATGAGGAAAAAAAGAAATAAATGCCGTGCGGAGAGGCGGAAAGAAAAGGGGCACGGTTGGATGATCACAAGGGAGGAGAGAGAAGCCTTGCGATCATGCAACAAGGTAGAAATGGTATGACCGGAAAGAGAGAAAGGGGCGCGAAGACAGGGAAGATTAAAAATTCTGCTTTACTGGCTTCCACGTTGACAAGCATCACACACTTCAACAAGAGCATGATCATGGCTTGTATGTGATGAAGAAGACTCGGGGGTTGAAATTTGATGTTGCTACATAGCCTTCTCTAAAGCCTCTAGTCTCATACAGCATTTGTTGACTACATGTCTCACCTTACCACAAAAAACTACAAGGCTCACCCAGCTTCTTATTTTTCTTGGACTGCAGATGGGATTCTGAATTCTTCTCACTTATATGCACAACAACAACATGAGCTTTGGAACTTTTTTAAGTACCCATCTTTATGAGCTTATCTTTATCATGTATCAAAGACTTCATGAAAGCATCAAGAGTGGACATCTTCTAACTTCTTCCTGTCGTAAGCTTGATTGTGTGAAAAGCAAAGACAAACATAGCATATTGTGGGCCCAATTTTGACAAAATAACAAGGATTAATCTATTTTCATGCGTGGATTTGTCAATTCCACATCATTTCAACTAAAGTAATGAAGCCTTGAACTTTGTGAAGAAGTCTTGAAATTTCTCAAAACTACTCGAATCTAATGAGTTAGCTCATTTTCAAGGATGTGACCCTGCATCTCATCTTGCTTCCCAAAAAGACCCTCCAACCTAGTCCAAACTTGGTTTGGAGTTTTGCATTCTTTGACATGAAACAACAATTTTGGAGAGATGGATAAGCATATAGTAGACCAAAGGCTTCATACATTTGATTGAATTATTTAGACTTTTGAACTGGTGAATTGGGTTCCACCTCTATCACCATGATTATTCGATACAAGCCTTTACATCTAAGCTGAAGAAAAATCTTTGTCTTCCATTAAAAAATAGTTGTATCGCATGAGAAGAGCATAGGATGAAAACTCCTTTCATTGCAATTGATCTGATCTAGAGAACCTGCAAAAAGTAACTTACATTTCTCCCTCCTAGCACCTAAACTCTGATACCATGTAGAAATTGCAGTCGTAGCTGCACAAACCTTTCTAGAAAGAAAAAGTAAACAAAGTTTGCAAATAAAACAAAGTAAGAACTCTTCGATAAAATAAACTCAGATTCATATGAATAATTACATTTCCTACATTTTTATAGAATACAAACCAGCGCATAAACAAAAATAGCAGAGAGATTGATTGAATGAAACTAACAAGGAAGAGGGAGTCATAACTATGCTGCTCCTAAGTTAACTTAATGCTAGCAGAGCATGCAAAACACATGCACCGTAACTCCTAGCAAAGACTGCCATTAGAAATCCAAGATTAAAGGAGAAAAACATAATTTAGGGTTACAGAACTAGATGTCATCACCACTAGTATTATCTAGTTGCATGTGCAAGTGTGGTGGAATTCACGTATGCAAAGGTAGAATTTCTGACATTAACACATTCAAAGTATTTTTTATTCAATGTTTGAATTTATACCTTATAATGAAATGAGAAAATTTATTTAATATGATTTCTTGTGTTCACTTTAAACATAATGGGAGGTGATTTTATAAATGAAGATTTCAAGATAGACTTTTCTTTCAACAAGTTTAGAAGCTTACTGTAATAAGAAAAAATTTAATTCATGAATTTATTCTTTTAATATCAGTAGAGCTTATTAAAACTATATAGTAAACTCCAAAAACTGCATGGGGGAGATCTTGGGTGGTGGACCATGTGATGATGTTTTAGTAAAGCAACCAATCGCTACCATCCCACACTAATACATTTGGGGTCATTTTGCGACGGCTATGTGTCGCAATTGCGACAGCTATGTGTCGCAATAGCAACACCCATAGACGTCGCTATTTTTTAGTCGCAAATTGCGACGTCTATGGGTAGCCGTCGCAATTGCGACACATATCCATCGCAATGTGACTAAGATTTAAGAAGCGGCATGGCCGTCGCCCCCCCGTCGCATGGCTTCAGAGGGCCGTCGCAATCGCGACGGACCTCCCAAGCAATTGCGACGGGCGCCTGCATCGCATTGCGACGGGTTTCCGTCGCAATTGCGACGCCCGTGGGTGGATTAAAAAAAAAAAATTAATTTAATACATTGCTAATGAACCACATTAATGCTTTTTTCTTTCAACAAATGAGGACAGCCACTGTAAAGACAACATGATAATGTACACTCACTGTAAGGACAGTCACAAATGACGACATCTCACAGTGACTGTCCCTTGTGTAATTGCCACTTGAATGTATTGCTATTCAGCCACATTAATGCTTTTCTTCTTCAACAAATGAGGATAGTCACTCTAAAGACAACATGATAATGTACACGGGCTGTAAGTGTACATTATCATGTTGTCTTTACAGTGACTGTCCTCCTTCAAGTGGCAATTACACAAGGGACAGTCACTGTAAAGGCAACATGATAATGTAGAGAAACGTTGTCATTTGTATTTTCAACAGTGCCGAGAGAGATTCCCTCCGCGAAATCACAGCTACAATTTCTGAGTACGTTGGGTTTATTTTTCTTTTGCCATTATTATGTAATCTGGTATTCAGCTGTTACAGAGCTAAAATACCCAGAAATGAGGACATATCTGTGTTGAATTTATTGTTAGCGGCTCTGGTTATTTAGAAGTTTAATTTTATTTGTTCATCTTTCAAGCACAAACGTTTTATGGACCGTAACATCTTCATTGTTTCGGGTATGCAATGAAACAGCCGTAACTTGCAACTACCTTCACGGTACTTGTGTACATTATCATGTTGTCTTTACAGTGACTGTCCTCATTCAAGTGGCAATTACACAAGGGACAGTCACTGTGAGATGTCCTCATTTGTGACAAGGACAGTCACACATGAGGACATCTCACAGTGACTTTCCCTTGTGTAATTGCCACTTGAATGTATTGCTATTCAACCACATTTATGGGCCCGTTTGGACCCTAGCACACAGTAGCATCTACAGAGAAGAATATCCCAGGTGTAACAAGTTGTAAGAATATACCAACAGTTCTAAGAAGTTCCCTAGCACATAGTAGCATCTACAGAGAAGAATATACAACATGAGGGCAGCCACTGTAAAGACAACATGATAATGTACACTCATTGTATGTGTACATTATCATGTTGTCTTTACAGTGACTGTCCTCATTCAAGTGGCAATTATAGAAGGGACAGTCATTGTGAGATGTCCTCATTTGTGACAAGGATAGTCACACATGAGGACATCTCACAGTGATCGATTGTCCCTTGTGTAATTGCCACTTGAATGTATTGCTATTGAACCACATTAATGCTTTTCTTCTTCAACAAATGAGGACAGTCACTCTAAAGACAACATGATAATGTACACTCATTGTAAGGATAGTCACAAATGAGGACATCTCACAGTGACTGTCCCTTGTGTAATTGCCACTTGAATTACACAAGGTACAGTCATTGTGAGATGTCCTCATTTGTGACAAGGATAGTCACACATGAGGACATCTCACAGTGATCGATTGTCCCTTGTGTAATTGCCACTTGAATGTATTGCTATTGAACCACATTAATGCTTTTCTTCTTCAACAAATGAGGACAGTCACTCTAAAGACAACATGATAATGTACACTCACTGTAAGGACAATCACAAATGAGGACATCTCACAGTGACTGTCCCTTGTGTGATTGCCACTTGAATGTATTGCTATTCAGCCACATTAATGCTTTTCTTCTTCAACAAATGAGGATAGTCACTCTAAACACAACATGATAATGTACACGGGCTGTAAGTGTACATTATCATGTTGTCTTTACAGTGACTGTCCTCCTTCAAGTGGCAATTACATAAGGGACAGTCACTGTAAAGGCAACATGATAATGTAGAGAAATGTTGTCATTTGTATTTTCAACAGTGCCGAGAGAGATTCCCTCCGCGAAATCACAGCTACAATTTCTGAGTACGTTGGGTTTATTTTTCTTTTGTCATTATTATGTAATCTGGTATTCAGCTGTTACAGAGCTAAAATACCTAGAAATGAGGACATATCTGTGTTGAATTTATTGTTAGCGGCTCTGGTTATTTAGAAGTTTAATTTTATTTGTTCATCTTTCAAGCACAAACGTTTTGTGGACCGTAACATCTTCATTGTTTCGGGTATGCAATGAAATAGCCGTAACTTGCAACTACCTTCACGGTACTTGTGTACATTATCATGTTGTCTTTACAGTGACTGTCCTCATTCAAGTGGCAATTACACAAGGGACAGTCACTGTGAGATGTCCTCATTTGTGACAAGGACAGTCACACATGAGGACATCTCACAGTGACTGTCCCTTGTGTAATTGCCACTTGAATGTATTTCTATTCAACCACATTTATGGGCCCGTTTGGACCCCAGCACACAGTAGCATCTATCGAGAAGAATATCCCAGGTGTAACAAGTTGTAAGAATATACCAACAGTTCTAAGAAGTTCCCTAGCACATAGTAGCATCTACAGAGAAGAATATACAACATGAGGGCAGCCACTGTAAAGACAACATGATAATGTACACTCATTGTATGTGTACATTATCATGTTGTCTTTACAGTGACTATCCTCATTCAAGTGGCAATTACAGAAGGGACAGTCATTGTGAGATGTCCTCATTTGTGACAAGGATAGTCACACATGAGGACATCTCACAGTGATCGATTGTCCCTTGTGTAATTGCCACTTGAATGTATTGCTATTGAACCACATTAATGCTTTTCTTCTTCAACAAATGAGGACAATCACTCTAAAGACAACATGATAATGTACACTCATTGTAAGGATAGTCACAAATGAGGACATCTCACAGTGACTGTCCCTTGTGTAATTGCCACTTGAATTACACAAGGTACAGTCATTGTGAGATGTCCTCATTTGTGACAAGGATAGTCACACATGAGGACATCTCACAGTGATCGATTGTCCCTTGTGTAATTGCCACTTGAATGTATTGCTATTGAACCACATTAATGCTTTTCTTCTTCAACAAATGAGGACAGTCACTCTAAAGACAACATGATAATGTACACTCACTGTAAGGACAGTCACAAATGAGGACATCTCACAGTGACTGTCCCTTGTGTGATTGCCACTTGAATGTATTGCTATTCAGCCACATTAATGCTTTTCTTCTTCAACAAATGAGGATAGTCACTCTAAAGACAGCATGATAATGTACACGGGCTGTAAGTGTACATTATCATGTTGTCTTTATAGTGACTATCCTCCTTCAAGTGGCAATTACACAAGGGACAGTCACTGTAAAGGCAACATGATAATGTAGAGAAATGTTGTCATTTGTATTTTCAACAGTGCCGAGAGAGATTCCCTCCGCGAAATCACAGCTACAATTTCTGAGTACGTTGGGTTTATTTTTCTTTTGTCATTATTATGTAATCTGGTATTCAGCTGTTACAGAGCTAAAATACCCAGAAATGAGGACATATCTGTGTTGAATTTATTGTTAGCGGCTCTGGTTATTTAGAAGTTTAATTTTATTTGTTCATCTTTCAAGCACAAACATTTTGTGGACCGTAACATCTTCATTGTTTCGGGTATGCAATGAAACAGCCATAACTTGCAACTACCTTCACGGTACTTGTGTACATTATCATGTTGTCTTTACAGTGACTGTCCTCATTCAAGTGGCAATTACACAAGGGACAGTCACTGTGAGATGTCCTCATTTGTGACAAGGACAGTCACACATGAGGACATCTCACAGTGACTGTCCCTTGTGTAATTGCCACTTGAATGTATTGCTATTCAACCACATTTATGGGCCCGTTTGGACCCCAGCACACAGTAGCATCTACAGAGAAGAATATCCCAGGTGTAACAAGTTGTAAGAATATACCAACAGTTCTAAGAAGTTCCCTAGCACATAGTAGCATCTACAGAGAAGAATATACAACATGAGGGCAGCCACTGTAAAGACAACATGATAATGTACACTCATTATATGTGTACATTATCATGTTGTCTTTACAGTGTCTGTCCTCATTCAAGTGGCAATTACAGAAGGGACAGTCATTGTGAGATGTCCTCATTTGTGACAAGGATAGTCACACATGAGGACATCTCACAGTGATCGATTGTCCCTTGTGTAATTGCCACTTGAATGTATTGCTATTGAACCACATTAATGCTTTTCTTCTTCAACAAATGAGGACAGTCACTCTAAAGACAACATGATAATGTACACTCATTGTAAGGACAGTCACAAATGAAGACATCTCACAGTGACTGTCCCTTGTGTAATTGCCACTTGAATTACACAAGGGACAGTCATTGTGAGATGTCCTCATTTGTGACAAGGATAGTCACACATGAGGACATCTCACAGTGATCGATTGTCCCTTGTGTAATTGCCACTTGAATGTATTGCTATTGAACCACATTAATGCTTTTCTTCTTCAACAAATGAGGATAGTCACTCTAAAGACAACATGATAATGTACACTCACTGTAAGGATAGTCACAAATGAGGACATCTCACAGTGACTGTCCCTTGTGTGATTGCCACTTGAATGTATTGCTATTCAGCCACATTAATGCTTTTCTTCTTCAACAAATGAGGATAGTCACTCTAAAGAAAACATGATAATGTACACGGGCTGTAAGTGTACATTATCATGTTGTCTTTACAGTGACTGTCCTCATTCAAGTGGAAATTACACAAGGGACAGTCACTGTGAGATGTCCTCATTTGTGACAAGGACAGTCACACATGAGGACATCTCACAGTGACTGTCCCTTGTGTAATTGCCACTTGAATGTATTGCTATTCAACCACATTTATGGGCCCATTTGGACCGCGGCACATAGTAGCATCTACAGAGAAGAATATCCCAGGTGTAACAAGTTGTAAGAATATACCAACAGTTCTAAGAAGTTCCCTAGCACATAGTAGCATCTACAGAGAAGAATATGGGTCAACGAGGTTGACTTCAAAGCCATGCAATCTAATGGTAATAGTAATATCATAATTTGACATACTATCAGAAATACTTCCTAAATAGACTATTCAATCTTATAAGAGATGGATTCATGAGAACTATTATTTATGAAATATGAGTCAATGACTTTAATTAAAAAAATTACACAATCTAATTCTTGTAAAAATATCAAAATTTGACACATTGAAAATACCTTCCAAAAGTATCGTTAATTGATTAATATGAATCACTACTCATGAAATATAATTTTATAAACCTAATCTAAAAACTACACAATAAAAATCTTAATAGCAATATTGTAAGAAACTATTCCCAAAAGCAAGCCTAATAAAATTTGATGAAAATAATTTTTGTTTCACTCAACTTTGACATTCACAACTTCCTCTTTTATTATAATAAGAAAAAAAATGTCTTTTTAGATATACCTCATGAACCATACACGAATAATCTATCATTTTTCTTCTCAAGAACATATTTGCAGAGCCTGCTTCTTTTACTTGTTTGTACTTTTATCTCTCTGATGGAAAGGGTTCCTTCAGGACACATTTTTCCAAGTTCACTGCTTGAGATATTTGAGGAGGGTTCCCCTGCTTGAGTATCCATCCAACCCATATTCGAGTAGTTCTACAATTGCACAGTCTAAATTAATAATACTGACAATTGAATGACGAATGATGATACATAGAATTGATATAAACTAATCCTAAAAACACTAAAACATTATTAATATATTTATATTTCATAAATAAAATTGATATAAAAGATTTGGAAAGATACATTAAAAAATAGAAAAACAGTAATTTATAATAGAAGGAAACTTAAATTGCTATTTTAAAAAAAAACAAGAGTCTTAAATCTTATCATTTTGTTTCATTATCATCCATAAGTACACACCTCTAGCATAATAATTATATTTTACCACCCATAAAATGAAAAAAAGATTTTCACAAGAGAAATTGAAGCTAGATTATAAAAATGAACCATCTTATTGGAAACTGGAACTATTATCATACCCAAAAGGACTACAAAATTTCACCTTATCATACCCAGATTGTTGCTTTGTCTGGCGGAGGGAAATTTGATCAGTAAAATTGACACAGAGTATGTTGTCTCCATTGTCATGCTGGATAACAAAACACCAACTTTAATGGGCATGTACTGTCCCTTGTGTAATTGCCACTTGAATGCATTGCTATTTGATGCAGGGGCATCCCTAATGCAAGCCAAAGACACCATGATTGAAGGAAGTTTCCATGAAGCCAAGGAGTCAAATCCTATCAATTGGAACATAAGATTTTCACCTTGGAGCTTTGAAGGATTGACTGGTGAAAGGTCCTTTTGATTGACAAATCAGAGTCTTTTTGAATGACAAATCAGAGTCTTTTTGAATGACAATAAATTAGAATAGGAGTTTTAGATGTTTTCTTGGTTTGTAATAAATATTAAGGATTGATTTTATCTCCTTATAAACATCCACTTGTTGGACACAAGACCCCTTGGTGACTTATAAACCTTGGGCATCTTTTGAGTCCTTGGATGAAATGAGCATAGTAAGTGTTTATTAGGTGTCTTTTAGATGTTGTTAAGAAGTTTGAAGGTCCAAAATAACTTTAATAAGGTTCCTAAAGTTTCACAACACATTTTTAACCTTCTCGGCAAAGTTGTTTGCAAAGTTGTAATGCAACTTTAAAAGTTGCTTAGCAAAGTTGACATTTGTTGGATAAACTATTCTAACCACCTAGATGGTTGAACCAACATTTGGAGAGCCTATTTTAGGCTTCAAATGGTCGAAGACAGACACAGAACCAGTATTGTAATCATTTTGCTTTCATAAAAAATAAAAATAACCCTGTTTTAGTGCATTTCTGGTGAAAAACGAACTCTGTACGGCTGTACGGATGGTGGTTGGATGATAAAATTTGCCTGGAAGTTGTAATAGTGACATCTGATGCTTTGGAAGTTGGTTTGATTGATTCTCTTTGTTTTATATCTAAGTTATTTCAAATTTTCTGTGCATTGTTTACAAACCCTCATTTTCAGGGTTTGACTGATGTAAAGACCTTAACTCACGTTTCAACCATTGGAATTCCTTCTTCCTTATCGATTGAAAGGATTGAAAGATTATCGATTGTCTGAGATAAACCACATCTTGTAGAAACACAAAAGCATCAGTGATTATATCACAAGCTATTGATGAATGAGGCATCAGTCATGGATAATAAGTACAATGTATCCTTAAGTATTAACAGGAATGGAAGTCAATTTGAAGATCAAACTCCATTACCAGCAATCAACCAATAAATGGACAATTATCAGAAAATGATATCGACTTATATCAGAGTAGAAAGATTGGATATCATCATAACAATATGGGATAAGGGAAGAGTTAATATCGATTGACTAAATACTAATGATAGTTAGACCAAACTAATACAAACACAATGGATGTTAACTACTGGTTGCACTACCAATTAGGGAAGATTACCTTCATAAAAAGATTTGATATTGAGTCAATCTGGGAGTTATCTATGATCAGAAAATAATGAAATAATATTATGTGAACTGTCGGATTATGGAAAGGTGTGCTTAACAAAGGGACATGGAGGAAGAAACAAGACACGTCTCATTCATAGCATCTCTTCATTTGTTAAAGACAATATAAGAATGCATTCTCGTCAGTCACTCAAGGCATCATTAGAACTTTATTTACTTATCCATATTTGGATATACTCAATAGAGCATCTGCCTTTGGCAGTTTGGTTTCAAGTTTATCATTGCAGATCAGAGACAACACCATGATTGCACAGATAGAAAGGATAGTCAGAAACAGCATCAATATTTGAAGTTGCAAGCATATAATTCAGAATCTGAAATAGCAACATATCACTCATAGCGATATTACACATTTGCATAATTACATCATCATATCAGACACAGCAAATACATTGCTGTAAGCAATACTTATTGATTGTATATCGATATTGTTTATATCAGACATACCATCATTATACTATCACTATAAGTGATAGGAAACATCATATTCATAGCATATTTCATATCATTATATCCGACAGTGCTATTAAACATATTGGTATCAATATCATCTTGCACACATATTGTGATTGAATCTGAAATAGCTGTTGATATCTTAAGTAACCTCCATTACTTAGTTTAATTGTAAGTATCTGATAGAGTAAGTCTGAGAAGTGGAGTAATTGTTCCTATTTTCCAAGTTAGCCAAAAAGGGGACATTACAGACAATCACTGTGAGATGTCCTCATGTGTGACTGTCCTTGTCACAAATGAGGACATCTCACAATGACTGTCCCTTGTGTAATTCAAGCGGTAATTACACAAGGGACAGTCACTGTGACATGTCCTCATTTGTGACTGTCCTTATAGTGAGTGTACATTATCATGTTGTCTTTAGAGTGACTGTCCTCATTTGTTGAAGAAGAAAAGCATTAATGTGGTTCAATAGCAATACATTCAAGTGACAATTACACAAGGTACAATCACTGTGAGATGTCCTCATGTGTGACTATCCTTGTCACAAATGAGGACATCTCACAATGACTGTCCCTTATGTAATTCAAGCAGAAATTACACAAGGGACAGTCACTGTGAGATGTCCTCATTTGTGACTGTCCTTACAGTGAGTGTACATTATCATGTTGTCTTTAGAGTGACTGTCCTCATTTGTTGAAGAAGAAAAGCATTAATGTGGTTCAATAGCAATACATTCAAGTGGCAATTACACAAGGGACAATCACTATGAGATGTCCTCATGTGTGACTGTCCTTGTCACAAATGAGGACATCTCACAATGACTGTCCCTTGTGTAATTCAAGCAGCAATTACACAAGGGACAGTCACTGTGAGATGTCCTCATTTGTGACTATCCTTACAGTGAGTGTACATTATCATGTTGTCTTTAGAGTGACTATCGTCATTTGTTGAAGAAGAAAAGCATTAATGTGGTTCAATAGCAATACATTCAAGCGACAATTACACAAGGGACAGTCACTGTGAGATGTCCTCATTTGTGACTGTCCTTACAGTGAGTGTACATTATCATGTTGTCTTTAGAGTGACTGTCCTCATTTGTTGAAGAAGAAAAGCATTAATGTGGTTCAATAGAAATACATTCAAGTGGCAATTACACAAGGGACAATCGATCACTGTGAGATGTCCTCATGTGTGACCTTTGTGAAGGCAAGTGCCAATTTGTACCCAAGTTACCAATATTGTGGCAAAAGTGGGAATGAAGCATTTAGGGGTCAAATTGGGCAAAGAAGTGTAGAAGTGGCCTATGTGAGGTCTAAATAGCCTAACTAAGTCATGGTTAGGGTCTTATGGTGTTTGAACAATAAGTTTTGAACCAAAATCCCAAAGGTTGTAACAAGTTGTCAATGTTGTCATTCACAACATTGACAACATTTGTGCAAGGGAGCATTTTTGAGTAAGATGGTTATGTAACTATATGAAACCATTGAATTAGGCATCAGATCAACTATAAGAGGCCTCCATCGATCTGTGCAAAAGGTTGGGGGGAAAAACATTTGGAATTAAGAAGATTTGTAGAGTAACACGGTTTTAGTGAATTCTTGAGTTTTTTTGTTTCTTTGTTTTCAGTTGATTAATGGATTAGATAGCTCGTAGTGTCTATTGGAAAAGTTAGTACAAGTTGTTTTTTTATTATGTGTTGTGTTTTTTTTGAGTTTTGAAGCATTCCAACTAGTTTGTTAATTCTTTTGTTAAGTACCCTATCATTGGTTTGAACCAGGCAGGTTGAACAAATGGAGTCTTAGCTCATCATTCCATTGTCAATTTTGTACGGGCTCTTGGAATAGGTGAGGAGACTCCATGTACTATATGTTTGGAAGGAGGGGCCCTGGGAAGCTCATTTTCTATGTTTGCAATGATGTCCTAGGTGAGTCAGTTGAGCACAGTTAGGGATGACAAATCATTACAAGAAGATTACAACAAGTTGAATTCATTGGTTGCTTCAACTAAAATCTCATGGAGAGGTAGACACACATCTAAAGAAGCCCCAAGTCAAATTAGAAGATTGGGTGAGTTTCTTTGGCTGCTAAGAAAACAAACTCTTAGTCAGACTGTCCAAGTTGTGTCAAAATACTTGTTTTCAGGCATGGCTGTAGCAGTTGGTGTACAAAAAATCTAGGAGGAGAAGACCTTAGATATCTTGGAGTTCTCAATAAAGGGCATCTGAATCCTAAGCCCTTTAGGTGGCTTAATATAAACAAAAAGGCTTGACAAAGGCCTATTTGCTAGCAGCCTATTTTTGGGTGCAATTGGCATGCATGGTTTGATGAACCGGATTGAAGTACTGATGAAAAGTATAGGTGAAGGAGTAATATTGAAACCAATAGAGGTCCTAGTCGCCAGCCTCTCCATGGAGTAAAGTTCTAGTTGAATGTGTTTCAATTTGTGAAGACAAGACTAGGAGTGTCCTAGTAGCTAGATTGGTATTGAGCAGAGTTCGTTGTATTTCTTGTTGGTGTGCACTAGTTGAAGGAGTGGGATCTTGGGTAGAGATACCTAAAGAGTGTAGGGATAGTTAAGTACCCTATCAAGTCAAAACATTGGCCTAAAGAGACCCTAGTGAATGATAGGGAGTGAGCAAGACAAAGTGTTACATCAATTAACAAGATCATTTTTTGGTAATTGTGTACATTATCATGTTGTCTTTACAGTGACTGTCCTCATTTGTTGAAGAAGAAAAGCATTAATGTGGTTCAATAGCAATACATTCAAGTGGAAATTACACAAGGGAATATCACTATGAGATGTCCTAAGTGTGACTGTCCTTGTCACAAATGAGGACATCTCACAGTGACTGTCCCTTGTGTAATTGCCACTTGAATGAGGACAGTCACTGTAAAGACAACATGATAATGTACACAAGTACCGTGAAGGTAGTCGCAAGTTAGGGCTGTTTCATTGCATACCCGAAACAATGAAGACATTACAGTCCACAAAACGTTTGTGCTTGAAAGATGAACAAATAAAATTAAACTTCTAAATAACCAAAGCCGCTAACAATAAATTCAACACAGATATGTCCTCATTTCTGGGTATTTTAGCTCTCTAACAGCTGAATACCAGATTACATAATAATGACAAAAGAAAAATAAACCCAACGTACTCAGAAATTGTAGCTATGATTTCGCGGAGGGAATCTCTGTCAGCGCTGTTGAAAACACAAATGACAACGTTCTTGTTTTTTTTGCCCTTATATCCCGATGTGATTTCGCGAAGGGTTATGGTGCTGTTGAAAACACAAATGACAACGTTCCTTTTTTTTTTTGCCCTTATATCCCAACAACATCGCAATTGCAAGCTAGGGCTGTTTCACTGCATACCCGAAACAATGAAGACGTTACGGTCCACAAAACGTTTGTGCTTGAAAGATGAACAAATAAAATTAAACTTCTAAATAACCAAAGCCGCTAACAATAAATTCAACATAGATATGTCCTCATTTCTGGGTATTTTAGCTCTCTAACAGCTGAATACCAGATTACATAATAATGACAAAAGAAAAATAAACCCAACGTACTCAGAAATTGTAGCTGTGATTTCGCGGAGGGTTACGGCACTGTTGAAAACACAAATGACAACGTTCTTGTTTTTTTTGCCCTTATATCCCGATGTGATTTCGCGGAGGGTTACGGCGCTGTTGAAAACACAAATGACAACGTTCTTATTTTGTTTGCCGTTATATCCTGATGTGATTTCACGGAGGGTTACGGCGCTATTGAAAACACACATGACAACGTTCCTTTTAAATTTTGCGCTTATATCCCGACAACATCGCAATTGCGACAGTGACAAATGTATTGTCGTCGCAAATTGCGATGGTGTCGGGCTATATTTGAAAAAAAAAGAGCAAAACCACATGACATTTGCCTGCCGTCGCAAATGGCCGTCGCAATTTCACCCCAAATGTATTAGTGCCATCATTTGCCCCATTACCTTCCCAAAAGTTGTGCTGGCACTTAATCTATCCATGGTCTCAAGGAGTTCTTCACTTTTGATGATGACATCTCCGGCGTCACCTTCCACTATGAAAAGCAGCAAAAACTTTTGTCATGTTGTAAAGATTGAAATTCTCACAATTATACCATGTCATCAATAAGCAAAAAAACTCGGAAGAGTTGAAAAGAAAAGTCAAAGTCAATTTCCATCCAATAGACTAGCCAACTTAAAATTTCAATTCATTCATGACACGATAACATCATAGAAATCATCAATAAATTGAAAGCATCCAAAGCAACGACTAACAGGTCTATCATAATAGCAAAAAACATATCGACTTAGCTTGAGAGGTATTCCACCAAGTCAACAAAAATCCAAATATTGCTAAATGTCTCGAAAAAGTAGTAAACTATCAAGTCGAATCTTGACACATGTGGGCAATCTGAATTCCCAAATTCACAGAAATTGGCACTTAGATGTTTCCCAACATGTCTCTTATGAAAGCACCATTACCTAGAGATGAGCCATTGAAATTTAACTTGAACCATCCAAAATGGTAGGGACCCAAAATAATTGCTCGCGTTTAGTAATGCCTTGGACAAGTGTTTAGTGTTCTGTTGTTTTCTTGAAACATTACGGTTTGAAAGAGTGAGTATTGGTCTTAACAAGAAAAATATTTTTTTATTCTGTTTTGCTCAATCGCACAGCACAATCCTATTTACTTTTTTTTTTTTCCAACTTGCACGGATAGCTTTAGATAACGCGTGTTGGAATTATTAATTTTACACAGTTTGCATGAAGAGTGCATCAGAATCTCACGCCGATTGATATCATTTTATACTTTTACAGGGAAAGCTGCTTTAGAATAAATAATAATTTTGTAATCACATGTAGAAAAACATTTTTATTCCATCCACGACAGGTAGAAACATCACCAAACTAAACAAATAATAAAAATGAAATATTACTCTCTTCTATCATTCACTATTGATGTATTGTATTATGGCTATGCGATGGGTTGGCAAAATGATTGTAATTCATTGAATCAAAAATAACGTGCACATTCTTTTATTTTTTAAGTGTTGGACAAAGGTGCTTTTCATATGATTTAAATGTTGTTATATCTCATTTATTTAATCCTCGGAAAGCTTGAAATGTAAAACAGTTTATATGGAATAGCGAGTTTTCAAATGGTAAATGTGAACACGTAAATGAGAAAGTGAAAGATTCTTTTATTTTTTTAAATAATATTTTTATAATAAAAGATAAAACAACAGGATCCATTATAGTTATTAGTGTTAGTATATAATTCACTTTGTTGTTTTATGGGCATCGGCTCTCAATTCGATACACGAATCATTTGCTTGAAATCTTAGAATATCATGTTGGTGATATCGACAATTTTATAACATTTTGGATGAAAACTGTGGAAGTTCAAAATTTGACAGTTAATAAGTTTTGGTAATTAAAAATTTACTTACATTCTATTTAAATTTTTATTCAAGGTTTTGAATATATAAGTAAACAGTCCACGTCTTGAAAAATATTTTTATTCCATCCATGAGAGGGAGAAACGTCACCAAATTTAAAGAAAAGAAATCAAACATTTACATGGATGCAAAAATGATTGTAATTCGTTGAATAAAAAATGTGGTGGTCCCATATTTTGCTAATAACATAATAGATTTCCTTGGGCAAGTATATAATAATTTTTTACAGTTGTGTTGGGAAACATTTAAAATGTTTTTCATTGCTTTGTACAACGAATCTTACTTATTCTAATTCGATATATTAAAGTTGTTTATATGCTTTCTAATGTGAAACGTATGTGTTTACCATAGTGGGATCTAAAGAGAGTTTCTTAGCATTTTCTTAGAAACTTGTTCATTAGGTATTTTGACACATTTTTTAAAAAGATAGTGTAACACCCTATCTAAACTAAAGAAATAAGATGAAACTAAGAAAGAACATCCATAAAAAAAAATCACATAATACCACAGCAAATTTTTTTTTAATTTAAAATTGCAAACTTCTACATACAGTCATAACAACCGCTTCTTAGAGCTTTAAAGTAACAATCAATTTACAGCAGAGTAATAATAATAATACTCTTTATTCAAGGAATAAGTCTCCAAACAATTTTCATATATTTCCAATCCATTACATTCTGCGAATAGATCTGATAACTAGAAACCATGAAATGATCTGTTTCCCATAAAACTTAACAACTGCTAACCACTGTCCCATTTTCATTGATTTATCCATCTATAACCTGAAAATCAAAATGAACACAAATACAAATAGTAAACAGGGCTCAGTCTCAATGATAATGAAAATGAATCCTCTCCAAAAATCTGCAACCATAAGAGTCAGTACAATATAGCTTTTATGCAGATTTAAATGCAGATATAATTCTGAAAACTAAATAACATAGTTTCTATTTTACTCCAAAGTCATTAAGCATTAAATTTCTTTTAAACAGAAATAAACTCGCAAAGAAAATGACAAGTAATGATCCAGTAGTTCATGGGTTTTCACATAAGGATCTAAACTAGGTATCCGTAAGGAAACTCATAGCAATCCATTATGTCTGATGAAACCATAACGTTTTATCTTTGTTAATTGAAAACCCATAACCCTTGAATTTTATAATTATCACTTAATTAAACAACTGACAAAAATTCTTTCCCATAAGATATAGACTAGTGACAGTCTCAACTGACAAAAATTCTATCATCACAAGGTACTAGACTAGTGTCAGCCCCCACTCTATGGATCATTCTTGCATTATCTCAAACAAACACTTGATCTATCTATCAAAGACAGCAGTGAAATGAATTTCATATCACAGTTTCAATAACATTCTGTTTCTAATGCATCAATTTTACCAAATAGAAACAGCAATCAAAAATCCATTACAAAACCATATTACCATATTCCTTAACATACTTTCATAAACATGATGTTTTCACAAAAGATGAGAAGATCACAACTCTTTCTCCAACACAAATCCAATCTAAATAATCTCCATAATAACTTAACATTAAATCTGTAACTGTTCAATAAAATAACCATATCAAATCCATGTTTCCATTGAATAGAAAAGAGCTAACATATTCTTTCATCAACTGAAACAACACAACACCCATCACTTTTAACAACATGCTAATTTACCATAACCGAGTTATTTAAACAAAATGGTCATACACACTGCTCTATTAATTACAAGTTTATACCATCTCTATACAAGTTGGGGTATATATATGTGTACACTACGGCTTGTGTATACATATACATATCCCAGTAGGTATATGTATATATATATATATATATATATATATATATATATATATATATATATATATATATATATATATATATATTTATATAAACTTGTAATTTAATAGTTTAGATTGAGAGTCATACATCTATTTATACATGTTGGCATATGTACATGTATACACCACAACTTGTGTATACATTTACATATCCAATAGATATATATATATATATATATATATATATATATATATATATATATATATATATATATATATATATATATATATATATATATATATATATATATATATATATATATATATATATTTATATATACTGAATTGCATAAACTTGTAATTAATAATTCAAGTTCTGAGATATGCAATTAAAAATATACATTCAAATTGTCTTAGCTCTATCACAGAATTAAATCGACCTCACTACACTACAAAATCTGTCGAATACAAATAATAATGACAGTATATTAATAACCGACTTCTACCTTAAACAGTTTACCAAGTGCCTTTCCTTTCTGTCTGTACAAGAAAGGAATTGTCTTTCCTATAAATCCCTTAACATTTTCTAATGTAGCAACACTCATAATACACACTGGTGTTATCTACTGGTGATCATACAACTCGTGATCAAGTCTGACCTAACCGAAGCATCCACATTTTTAACTGGCACATACAGTGACAAACCATCTTTTAACACAATAAGAACGACACCAGATAATCAAAGGAGTTCACCCAAATGAACTACTTAAACCATACTCATGTTACAAGTGTATCACAAGATACAATCGATAACAGATGACAATATGTATACTACCAAGTCCAAACCCCACATTTCAGCTCTAAACAATCATTGATACCAAACTCAGTAAACGAATGTGACAAAAAAAAACAAAAACCCTTAATACTGTCCAAAACCGATAAACTTCGATACCCTTAACACACAAAAATACATACACATAACATTTACTGATCTTTTTCCCATAGATTAACACAATACTCAACTCTAATAAAACACAGCATTATTTAACTAAACTAGCTTCTTAAACTATCAACTAGCAAACTATATTAACCATCATTTCCTTAATTTCCATTGCAGAACAAGAAATGAAAATAGAGAGAGTAAGGTAAGAGATGCCCCTGCCTGGTATTCGTTTGGAGAGATAACCAGAATCGGACTACTCATGCTAGCTCCTTCCTGGTGAGCTTCACAACGAAATCCAAAATGTCGTGCAAGAGAACCCAAAAATGCAGAGTTAACCGTAACAACGCCCAACTTCCTAGATAACCAAGAGTAGAAAGGTTTATCTGTGCCGAGAAAACCCCTTTCGTTTCATGCCACTTATCAAGAAGAAAACAACAGTGACACGGTTCCATAACCAACTGTTCACCCAAAATGCCGCAGCAAGACATGGTAACAAAAATGGAGTCGAAACAAACTGAAACTTCTTAACCAGAAAAAATGGCGGTCATAAACACAACAATGAATTCCATTGACAAGTTCATTCAATGCAAGCTTATCACTTGCAGTGAACGCAAACCACTTCCTGCCAATATCTCGCCAAGTACAGGCTCAAAACTCGATATCTCTGCAGTCATTTAAAACCCACTAAACCTTGTTGCACTTAAAACAGCATTACCGCATAGATTCATGCCACATTGATATGTGTTAGGCGCGGCTTTGGCATAAGTCTAAGTTAACAAAACTTAGATGCGAAACAACTTCTTTTATGTTAATATTAATATTAATATTAATAACAGTATTATTAACCACAATATATATATATATATATATATATATATATATATATATATATATATATATATATATATATATATATATATATATATATATATATATATATATATATATATATATATATATATATATATATATATATATATATATATATATATATATATATATATATATATGTTGTTTCAGACATCTAAAATGACAGCGCATCTCCAAAGTCAATAATATAATTTTAGAAAAAGAAATACCACATTCTTGCAAAACATTCTCTCATAGTTACATGTATAAAAATACATATATACAACTTCATTTATCTTAAATTCAGAATAAGATTAACGTTGAATAACAATAGAACTCTAAATACTGTCTAATACGTCAAAATTTAGTTAACAATGATAAAGTAACCATTTTTAATTATGTCTAACATATTACTAAGGATTCCAAAACAATGAATCAATAATCAAATGATTACTAACTATATAGTTTGACTTTATTTCATAATCAAACCAATGTTCAAAATTTGGTCTAAACCAATTCTGTCATCAGAATAGGACTCATTAAGTGACAGAAATAAACATAATTTCCTTGAATGTCTGGCAGAATATCAAAGATAACACATTTAATCTAATAACTAAGTTCAAAGAACACAATCAGAGTTTGAACTCAAAGAAATCTAACATAACATAACATAACACAGGAAATAAAGTATGGAACAGTCAGGGGCATGACACCCTCCCCCACCAGTCTAGGCTTACTCCTGGAAGCCTGAAAACAAATGAGGATGTGCAGCTCTCATAACCCCTGTATCCTCCCAAGTTGCAGAAGTTACATCGTCAAGATCCCATAACACCTTTACCTGTTCCACCTTGCGTCCTCTGAGATTTAGCTCTCTTTGCTGGATTATCTGTACTGGTTCCAGCATCATTTGACCATCTACCACCTGTATGTTATTCCAATTCAGAACGTGAGTAATGTCAGGAATATACTTTCTCAACATAGATACATGGAAAACATCATGAATATGTGAAAGACTGGGAGGCAAAGCAAGTCTGTAAGCAACTGGACCCACGCGCTCCAAAATCTCAAATGGTCCCACAAACCTAGGAGACAATTTGGATCCTTTACCATATCTAATAGGACTTTTCCGAGGTCTGACCCGCAGAAATACTTTGTCCCCAACCACAAATTGACGTTCAATCCTATGCAGGTCTGCATACTTCTTCTATCTGTCCTGAGCGGTAGTAAGATGTTCCCTGATGCGTTTAACTTGCTATTCCAAATCCTAAAGCATCTCGGGCCCTAGAAGAATTATGTCTTCCAGATTGTCCTAGCTTAAAGGTGTTCTACATGGTCTTCCATACAAAGCTTGGAAAGGTGCCATACCTATAGAACTGTGAAACCCATTGTTGTAAGAAAACTCAACCAGGTGCAAAAATTCCTCCCATTTATTTTTCCTATCCATCACATACATCCTAAGCATGTCCTCCAAAATCTAATTGACACGCTCGGTTTGTCCATCTATTTCAGGATGATATGCTGAACTAAAGTTCAACTGAGTACCTAATTCACGCTGAAGAGACCTCCATAAGGAAGAAGTAAAAACTAGATCTCTGTCAGAAATAATCTTTTTAGGTAACCCATGCAACTTGACAATCTGTTCCATATAAATCCGTGCCACAGATGCTACATTATAGGTGGATCTGATAGGGATAAAATGGGCAACTTTGGTTAATCGGTCAACAACAACCATAATGGCATCATGTCGCCTAGCTGAAAATGGTAACCCCACTATGAAATCTATGGATATGGTATCCCATTTCCATTCAGGCACGCTGTGAGATTGAAGTAAACCAGCTGGATGCTGATGCTCAGCTTTCACTCTCTGACACTCCAAACACCTAGCTACAAAATCAGCAATATCCCTCTTCATACCTGGCCAATAATAATGCTGCCTAAGATCAGCATGCATTTTCTTCACACCAGGATGTGCAGAATAAGGTGCTTTATGAGCTTCACTCATAGCTAGGTTCCGAAGTTCCCCAACTTCAGGCACATAGACGCTACCTCGATAATTCAGCAGTCCATCCAAGCCAAATGAGTAACCTTCAAATCTACCTTCCAAAATACTACCACTATCCAGCACCGCTTTAACATCCAAGTACCAGGGATCTGAAACCAAATTTTGGAGTATTCTATCTTTTAAGTCAACTGAAAGAACCAAAGAAGTGATTTCATGACGTCTTCTACTAAGAGCATCCGCTACTTTGTTTTCTTTACCTTGGACATACTTCATCTTGAAGTCATATTCACATAAAAACTCCATCCATCTGCGCTGTTGTGCATTAAGATTGGGCTGTGTGAATAAATACTGTAGACTTCTATGATCAGTATGCAATTCAAAATGTTGACCTAAGAGAAAATGTCGCCATTTAGTCAAAGCATGCATAACCGCAGCAAGCTCCAAGTCATGAGTCAGATAATTTATCTCATGATCCTTCAATTTCCTAGACTCATATGCTATGACTCTACCATCCTGCATCAAAATAGCTCCTAATCCTTCCAAAGAGGCATCGGTACAAACAACAAATTCCTTGGAAGGATCAGGTACTGCTAGTATCGGTGCACTGGTCAACTATTCCTTAAGGTGCTGAAATGCCATTTCACACTGTTCTGACCAGATAAATTTCTTATCCTTTCTCTGGAGAGATGTAATGGGGTGTGCTATTTTAGAAAAATTAGCCACAAACCTCCTATAATAGCTAGCCAGTCCCATGAAACTTCGTACCTCCAAAACATTGGAAGGAGTTGGCCATTCTACAATAGCCTTGATCTTAGCTGGATCCACAGCAATGCCATCTCCCGCAATAATGTGACCTAGATAACTAATCTCATTCTTGAAAAATTCACATTTTTTAGGATTAGCATACAGCTTGTTCTTTTGGAGACATTCGAAAACTTGCCTTAGATGCTTCTCATGCTCTACCATGGAGTTAGAATATATCAAAATATCATCAAGGAATACTACCATAAACTTATCCAAAAACGCTCTGAAAACCCCTTGCATAAGACTCATGAAAACTAATGGTGCATTAGTCAAACCAAATGGCACCACCATGAATTCATAATGCCCATATCTCGTGCAGAAAGCTATTTTGTGAATATCAGCTTCTCGAATCCTCAATTGATGGTATCCAGATTTGAGATCAATCTTGGAAAATATCTTGGCACCCTTCACTTGGTCAAACAAATCATCAATGTGAGGCAAAGGATATCTATTTTTGATGGTGACTTTGTTCAGCTGTCTATAGTTGATACAAAGCCTCAAAAATCCATCCTTCTTCTTGACGAAGATCACAGGTGCTCCCCAAGGTGAAACACTAGGCCTTATAAGCCCTTTCTCAAGCAGTTCCTCAAGTTGCACTTTAAGTTCCACCAACTCTTGAGCAGTCATGTGATAGGGAGTTTTAGATATAGGTTCAGTTCCTGGCAAGAGATCAATCCTAAAATCCACTTCTCTAATAGGTGGTAACCCTGGAATCTCTGAAACGAAGACATTTGAAAACTCTTCCAACACTAGATGATCTAAACTGGTGTTTAAAGCAACAGAATCATCGAAGTCATTGATAGAAATAGCATACATGAGACATCCCTTACGCAAACATCTCTGAAGTTGCTTGGCAGAAATAGTCCTGACCGAAATAGGCCTCTTGATACCTGCAATAGACTTGGCCATTCCACTATCATTGATGCAATTAATAATCTTTTCTTTACAATCAATGATAGCTTGGTGCTGAGCTAACCAATCCATTCCCAAAATGATATCATAAGATCCTAGAAGAATCACCCTAAGGCTGACTGAAGTAGTGAAAGCCTTAAATTGAATCTTGCAATCCAAAGCTATCAAACACGATTCTACCTTAGACCCTGATGCTAACTCAACTTGCCATGCCAATTCAGCTTTATTCACAGGAATACCACATTCCTTAACCAAATTGAAAGAAATAAAGGAATCCGTAGCACCTGGGTCAAATAAGATAGAGTTCTTCTTACCTTGATAATTACCTCTAGCTTCAACCACAGTGTTCTAATGACCTTCCTGTTTCTGATCGATAGTGGCAAAAATACGGTGGTTCCTTCCTGAATCACCAACAGTAGCCTCAGAACCTGTACCCTTGGACCTACCCTGGTTATTGCCTCGAAGAGGATAATTCCACTGTAAGTGTCCCAACTGACCACATTGCCAGCATTCAGCTCCTCTCTTAGTACTTTTGTCCTGAGTTGAGTTTGCTGGAGGAGAAACAAAACTCTGTTGCACACTCTGAGCTGGTTTCTGAGACTTCGGTTGCTCAAGAACCTTGAAACTTTTGTTTGATTTTGAAAACTTATCAAACTTCCTCTTCTAAAAATTATCGGTAGATCCACTGGTTGCTGCCTTGAAATTTTCCTGATAAGGTCTCGAACTCTTCCCACTATTCTGTAAAGGTGGATTTCTAGAGCTCTTAACTGAATAACCTGTCTTCATTTCTGCAAGTTTAGCTTGATCAACCACTTCTTTCACTATCTTGGGTTTGAAAGTTCTCACCTCCTCCCCAATCCTAGGGTTCAGACCCCTAATAAAATGTTGTACCAAGGGCTTATCATTCTCCACCCATCCAGAATATTTCTTCAACTGGAAGAATCTTCTCTCATACATTTCCACTGTGGAGTTACCTTGAGTAATACTGAAGAATTCCTCAGACTTGGTTTGTTGCCAATAATCGGACATGAACCTCTCCCGGAACCTTTCCAGAAATAATTCCCATGTAACTTGAGAGATAGGAATCCCAAGTTGTTCCAATTCCATATTCCACCATATGGAAGCAAAAGATCTTAACTGCATAGCGTTCCATCGCACCTTTACATTACTATGATACTCATGAAGTATAAAACATCTTTCGATGTTTAGAAGCCATGCTTCAGCCTCAGTACCTCCTTCTGTACCATTAAAATATGGTCCTTTGATCTTAGAGAGATCTTTCAACTGAGTCCTTATAACAGGATCCTCTGCTACAGCAAGATTATCATTTGGAGCAGGTACAACAGGTGCATCAACTCCTCCAATTGGAACATTGTTCCTAGCTTCAATATTATCTAATCTATCAAGGATCTGTTGAAGTATCTCAACTTGAGGTGCCTCTTGTCCTCCCTGATCCAAACCAATTTGTGGTTCATCATTACCTTCACCAGGCATTCCCTGGTGACCTCCTCCTCTACCGCGGCCACGTCCACGGCCACGTCTTCCACCCCTACCTCTGTCTAAACCGGCATCGAATGGGGCACCACCTCCCTGAGCTCCTCGAGTGACTGGAAGCATGATAGATTCCTAAAGCAAAGTTCAATCTGATCAGCAAGGGAAGCACTATGATAAAACCCCTACAAAACCCACGAGCCTTAAGTGTTGATAAACCTGGCTCTGATACCAAATGTAACACCCTATCTAAACTAAAGAAATAAGATGAAACTAAGAAAGAACATCCATAAAAAAAAATCACATGATACCACAGCAAATTTTTTTATTTATTTAAAATTGCAAACTTCTACATACAGTCATAACAACCGCTTC
This sequence comes from Chamaecyparis obtusa, assembly GCA_027943335.1. Lineage (NCBI taxonomy): Eukaryota > Viridiplantae > Streptophyta > Pinopsida > Cupressales > Cupressaceae > Chamaecyparis > Chamaecyparis obtusa. Next base: position 1,302 of record BSBK01009395.1, on the reverse strand, counting down.
TTAGAGCTTTAAAGTAACAATCAATTTACATCAGAGTAATAATAATAATACTCTTTATTCAAGGAATAAGTCTCCAAACAATTTTCATATATTTCCAATCCATTACATTCTGCGAATAGATCTGATAACTAGAAACCATGAAATGATCTGTTTCCCATAAAACTTAACAACTGCTAACCACTGTCCCATTTTCATTGATTTATCCATGTATAACCTGAAAATGAAAATGAACACAAATACAAACAGTAAACAGGGCTCAGTCTCAATGATAATGAAAATGAATCCTCTCCAAAAATCTGCAACCATAAGAGTCAGTACAATATAGCTTTTATGCAGATTTAAATGCAGATATAATTCTGAAAACTAAATAACATAGTTTCTATTTTACTCCAAAGTCATTAAGCATTAAATTTCTTTTAAACAGAAATAAACTCACAAAGAAAATGACAAGTAATGATCCAGTAGTTCATGGGTTTTCATATAAGGATCTAAACTAGGTATCCATAAGGAAACTCATAGCAATCCATTATGTCTGATGAAACCATAACGTTTTATCTTTGTTAATTGAAAACCCATAACCCTTGAATTTTATAATTATCACTTAATTAAACAACTGACAAAAATTCTTTCCCATAAGATATAGACTAGTGACAATCTCAACTGACAGAAATTCTATCATCACAAGGTACTAGACTAGTGTTAGCCCCCACTCTATGGATCATTCTTGCATTATCTCAAACAAACACTTGATCTATCTATCAAAGACATCAGTGAAATGAATTTCATATCACAGTTTCAATAACATTCTGTTTCCAATGCATCAATTTTACCAAATAGAAACAGCAATCAGAAATCCATTACAAAACCATATTACCATATTCCTTAACATACTTTCATAAACATGATGTTTTCATGAAACATGAGAAGATCACAACTCTTTCTCCAACACAAATCCAATCTAAATAATCTCCATAATAACTTAACATTAAATCTGTAACTGTTCAATAAAATAACCATATCAAATCCTTGTTTCCATTGAATAGAAAAGAGCTAACATATTCTTTCATCAACTGAAACAACACAACACCCATCACTTTTAACAACATGCTAATTTACCATAACCGAGTTATTTAAACAAAATGGTCATACACACTGCTCTATTAATTACAAGTTTATACCATCTATATACAAGTTGGGGTAATTACATGTGTACACTATGGCTTGTGTATACATATACATATCCCAGCAGGTGTATATATATATATATATATATATATATATATATATATATATATATTATAT
>BSBK01009394.1:212500-397457 GCA_027943335.1 Chamaecyparis obtusa | reverse complement strand
TAGTTAGGGTGGGCGGACATACACCTACTTCTTATCTTTTTCCTTAAATTTACATAGTACTGCATTGAAATTTCAATTTCACCAAACAGACTTTTTTTTTTTCAAAAATCGCCTAGTACTTTAGAAACTAAATTCAAATTCCTAAAAATTCTATTCTCACATATTTTTAATATAAGGTTGATAACCTATTGAATTTTTTATGTCAAGTTTCCTAACTTTTTTTTTTTCTAAAATTTTGTTGCCACTTAAGGGCCCACTTTGGCCTCCATGATCATGCACATACCTCATTGCTCCATTTATATTGATATTTTAGATTTATAAGATCCTAATTTCTAACGTTTTTATGTTATCTTATCTCTTCGATGTCTTTGGTGAAAGTATTTTGATCATGTCATGTACTCTTTATAGAGAGTATGAGCATAAGGTCATACTCCTGCTAAACTGGGGGCTAAATATAATGTCATAAATTTTTATTTTGTCCATTTTCACACTTATTTTGGTCCAATTCAGTGGTTATCCCTCATACCTCTTATTTATAATTGATTGTTCTCATCTCGTGGCTAGATTTGGATTCCCAACAATGTCCTAATTCCTAAGCTCATTAACCTTAAATTTGCCTCAAAATATTAGGACTATGGTACCTAGTGCCCTATATCTTTCTAAAAACCTACCTAACTCCCCCTCTCCCTCCCCCTATCATTCTCTCTCCCTCCCCCTCTCTCCCCCACCCTTCATCTTCTTTCCCTTTATTCTCTACTTATCTATGTCTCCTCTCTACTTCTATTCCTCTGCATACCTCCCTCTCTCCCTCCCTCCCCTCTTTTTCCTTCACTCTTTACTTATCTATGTATCCCCTCTACGTTTATCCATCTACATACATCTTTCCCTCCCTCATTTACTTTCCACTTTTATTTATCTCACCTCCCTCTACCATACCTCTCTCTCTCTCTCTCTATGGTCTTTCCCTTTACTTTGTACTTATCTATGCCTCCTCTCTATCTATGTTCCTCTATATACCTCTCTCCATCCCTATCCCTCCCCACTTTCTCCTTCTCTCCACATATTTGTGTCTCCCCTCTACCTGTATTCCTTTAAATACATATTTCCTTCCCTCTCCACTTTTCTCTATCTCACCTTTGTATCTCATTTTCACTTTACTATCTCTACCTCCCCTTTGCTTCTCTATCTACATACCTCTCCCTACCTCCCCCACTCCCCCCCTCTCTATCTTACTCATTAACTCTACTTTTCTCTATCTCAAATTTCCCTCTTTCCCTCACTACCTCTCTCCCTATCTCTCTATACCCTAACTATCTAATTTTATTGCTCCCCTTCACTCACCTCTTCTCTCTACAAACCTCTCCCTACCCATTATCTCTACTTGTTTGAACATTCAAAACTTAATAAATTATCATGCACTATCATATGTCACTCATATATTCATCTCTAAATAATATCCACTATATATCTAGTGTAATGCAAAATTACATTCATAAGGTTTGTCTAAAAAAATGTAGCATGTAACACATAAATTATTGGCCCCAAAATCAATCTCCAAAGCATGTAAAATGGAAATAAGGTGTGTGAGATATCACACCATGTCAACACACATTCCTCATGATCCAAAATTATCTCCATTATCATTTCACAAAAATAAATGAACAAAAATATCTTGAGTCATCCTTAAAGAATAGAACTGTCAATGCACGTTTGTCAAATAATCATATAATGTAATGCAAACCTCAATAGTTTGGGATGTAAAAAATATAATCATGTGACCTATAAAAACTAATACCTAACAACCACAACAACAAACAACTTGAAGGTATAGGAATTCAAAGCAATCCTACAAATGGATGCTCTATCACTATCACATTGAAACTTGAACAACATATTTATTTTTGTGCAATAAACAAGACCTTAAAATATAAGATGTAATAAACTATAATATCTATTAAAAACATTCTCCAACCACAAAATTAAATAATCAATTTGAAATGATGCATACCAAAAATAGAACACATTTTGATAGAGTTTTAACTGGAACAACCATACTTAGTAATCTTCATGAGTAGACATCTAAAACCATCTCAAAAACACCAAATAAAACCTAATACATAGATACACATTTTTCAATCATCTCCTTCAAACTGTATCTATTTGTGCCAACTTACATGTACACAACTATCATTGTACCACTACGGATAATCTAGGAACACTGCAAAATACTCCCATATGAGTACAAGAATACTAGTATGAGGAAAAGATTATGAGAATATTCTTTTAGGGTTGGGGTTTATTTTTCTAGCTGACATTGTAAATTTCCTAAAAGGGCTTGATAAATAAGAGGTTGCATGATGAAAAATGATCAAATTGTAAATTGTTCTTTTTTAGATAATAAAATAAGTGGATAGTTGTTTCTTTGATGGATTTAGCCCATATTGGGTGAACCATGTTAAATATATATCTGTTGAAACCTTAACAATGAACATTTTTTTAAAATTATCCATGGAGTTATATGGTATTAAAGATATTATTGACATCATAAGTATTTTTCTCTTCATATTCAAAGGAGTATCTCTATGTTCTTCTAGATTTTATTACCATTCTTCTTTTTCCTTTATAGTCTTCTTAGAGCTTTTATTTTTAACATCCCCTTCACAATCATTATCAATATTCACAATTTTCCCCTTCTTCTCTAATGATTTCAATAAATTTTCTTCACTTCTTTTTCTACTATCTTGTTAAGTACAGGGAAGTTTATTAGTAGAAGTCTCCTTGACCTTGTACACTTGATGGAGGAGGGATCAAGAGAGTTCTCTTCCAAATTTTATTTCTTTTTTTGTTTATTCATATTTCCTTCTCTGGGACTATTTGGGAGTGATTTCATCATTATCATAATTCCCAAACATAATATTGTCTAGATCAATTGGTTTTCATAGTAGTAGGTCGACATAGATAGTTCATACAGGTCTAAGAAGCTTATATAGTAATTTGTGAACCCAAAAAGTCCTAGGCTCAACAGATTTCATGTGGTGATTATCTCAATCAACCATGAATATGATAGCATCCTCATAGGTGGAGTTATACGTCCTTGGATATTCTATATCCACTACTCATTTCCTTCTCATATATATAACACATCATATGTATTTTGATTTGAAAACTAAGTAAGATATCCTTTTGCTAGACAATATTTTGTCTACCAGACAACTTTCTTGAGAAATGGAACATTAAAGAAATAATAAGGGATCCATAGTAGAAGGGATAACTTTACTCTTTTATTTTTTTAGGTTCTCAGAGAGTCGCTATTGCATCACCTCACATAAATAAAAGTTCTTCCTCCCACCATATAGTAAGAAGTATGAATGGTAGTTGTAGTTGTAATAGCTTCTTTGTTAGTAAAATATACCTTATATGAAATCCCCATGCTGGAAAATTTCACATCAAGATATCTAATTCCATCAATTATAAGAGACCTATTTTTTAACCTTGCTCAAGTAGAACCCATAGCTTTGTCATTTCTTGCAAACTTGAGGACTGGAACATCTCCATCACCACACAGACTAGTCACATCTCTAATTGCCTCCTTTGTGATTAGATAGGATTTGTTCACCCATATGGATTCCTCATTAACTCAACTATGAACAATTTGTATTATCTCCTACTTTCCAAACTATGAGAAGTACCATACATCCAAATTATTTTCTTGTAAAACAATAAACTTAGGCTTTAGCTCTAATTGATTGTTTAATAAATTATTTTCCCTAAATTTAACCATTTTTATATGACAATATTCTTCCATGTGAGCAAGAATGTAGCTATGTACGCCCTCAAAAATAATTACATGAGGGGGTGCCTATAAGAATGCACTAGTGGCATTAGTAGGACTAGACTGTGCAATCATTTTTTGAAAATCAATCAAGGTCCACACATTACATCAATGACACAAGGTGTACCATAATTTCACTTCAAGAAATTGATAGAAGACTAAAATCACATAACTAGGGTTTTCAAAATGGTTACACTTCAAACACTTATTTTCTTTAGATCTTAACACTTGAATTTTAAAAATCAAGGGTAATCAAAATAAGTCTTAAATCTCCATTATATTTCTTTCCAATGGTACTAACTGTAGTTCATATGACCGTTGATGTTCCACTTAAAAATGCTACTTTGTATTGCTAGTGAACACAAAAACATCCATGGGTCACCTCAAATTCTTGAAATGCTCTAGAAATGACTTCATAACATATTCTATATTAAAAACCATCCAACATACAAATCATGAAGGGGGGTTCTTAAGATCTGCCAAAGACAAAATTTAATGTTTAGTAATCAAAGGAAACACCTACACCACCAAGTGGTACAAATACATTATGATATTTTTCTTCCACATTTTCATCAAATTTCCTTTGTCTTCCTCATATTTTTTATTTCCTCATCCACATCAAGTACCTTATGTTTTAGGGTAGAGGAATTCACATTCTTTCCTCTGTAGAACCTGGAAATGTGTCCTACTTTTTTTTGCAATTGTGACATGTAAAACCTTGTTGTGAATTGAAAATTTCTACAATTATTTATAAATTTATTTCTCATCATTATAATTCTACATTAATTTGACTTATGCCCAAAATTATTTCAAGAATAACATTAACCATTAAATTATTGTGATTTGATTTGGCTTTATCACTTACTAGACTAATGCCCAACCTTATTACATGAAAAGCATCTACCATTGAAAGATAAAGGGTAACTAATTTAAGCAAAGGTAAAAATTTTGAAATTATTCTCATTTAAAACTAGAGAAAAACCTTTTTTATTTTTTATTATCCTTCTTGAATTCATCCTTGACCTTTTCCTTTCCATTTTCATCTTTGTTTGGAGTCTTAGAGCTTTTTATTTTATCAAAAACAAGTCCACCTTTGTCCCTAGAGGGTTTCTAAAAACTAATCATCTCATAAGCACACTACTAACCTTAAGTTTGAATTTATTTTCAATATGTTCCTTTATTTCTTTCATTTCCTTCTTTAACATCACAATCTCATCTTCAAGTTTAGTGTAATCACTGGGATTGATTTTTTTCTTTTTGTTCTTTCAACTCCTTCAACTGTGAAATTCAAGAATTATTTGGATCTGATTTTCAAATTTGTCTCAAGATTATTAGCAATCTTATTTCATTCTTTAATCTATTCCTAACTGATTAAAAAATTCCAATGGTTTTTTCTATTTTTCTAGAAATTAATCCATTTGAGCAAGTGAAAATTTTAGTTTCTTTCAAGGTCCACAATGACATCAATATCCCACCCCTGTGACTCAATAGCATCCCAATATTTCTCAAACTCATACATAGTGTTCAAATCCTATATCTACCTTAGTTGTTAGACTCCTTCTTTAGGAACCTCATTCTGATATTGATCATTGTACACTTCCAGATTCTGAGAAGGAGGGGGGTGAATTGAAAGTATAAAAGCTTAATCAATTATTAACCATTCATTCTATTTATCTTATATGAAAAAACATAAATAGAAGGAGAAACACACATGATACCCAAATTTTTACAAGGAAACCCCAATGGTGGGAAAAACTACAGTGAAAGTCAACATTAATATATGAAGAATTGACTGCAATATTTTAGGCCAAAGGATAAGGAGTTCGTTGCTTTTGATTAAGACTAGCAAACTAAGATGCACAACCTTAGAGAAAGATACAAAGGGATTGAAAATGATTGATGAGAACTTTATTTAGGGAAATGTACAATATAGTTGATTATAAGAGAATATTATAATTGAACTAAAATGATGTGTACTCTCTTAAATGTTGATTATAATTTATTATTCCTACATCAAAAAACATATTTCATCTCTTCTTGTCTACTAATTTTTACCTTCATAAAATGTCATACACTATTATATGCCACTTATAGGGAGGCTCCTATGCTAAAGACAAATTGAATCTTCTTAAGGTCACTTTCTAGACCTTCTAAGGGTTTGTGTCACAACCCCAACCTAGGATAACACACTTGGTTTCTTTCCCCCAATCCCAAGAACCTCTCTATCAATGGTGGTACAAATCTTCCTTGAACTCACTAGGGTAAGTTCAAAAAATCATACTAAGCCCTTGTCAGCTACTTTTAAAGTTTGAATTCACTCTAATTCATCCTAGTTTAGTCTATCTTGAAGTTCTTTGGCCATGGTTCAATCACCTTTTCTATCGAGTTCAAAAATTCATTGTTTAAGGCTAGTAGCCCTATTAGCTCTAATCAGGCCCCTAAGACCTAATAACTTCAAAATATTCAAAAGGAACCCCAAAACTAATCACTAATCTATACACCCTTTTGGAAACTCTTAGATATTTTTAGGGTTTGGGGTCACCAAGATGTTCATACGGTACCTTTGGACACTGTATCTTTATCCTTAAAAATAGGGCTAATTGCATAGGTTTTGAGAAATGGTTGATAAGATGGTTTCATTAGCTCTTTCAAATAGTTATAGTACTTATTTAACACCCTAACACAACTCTCCAACCATTAGATGCATCAAACCAATCCAACCCTACATTTGATTGCTGACTGTTGTCTTCTTGCTCCTAGTTGGGCACTTACTATCTTGCCTAGGGAAAGCTCTTAAAAATAAAAAACACAACTTCTAGAAACTATATAAGTAGGAAAAGAATATATAGAAGCTCTAATTTCCATCCTCCATGATCCATTAAGATCCAATGGAGGGAATTCATCGTAGAGCCATATTTACATACACAAACCCATACACTACCAGTGAACAATCCAGGAAGGATTTGATTTTGTTTATATAATAAAAAATATACTAGAACTCACAAGAAGTGATCACAATGCAAGGAAAAAAGTATCAAAAACTATTCTTCTCATCAAAATGAGTCATTCAACCCATATACAATGATTACAACCTAAATCTTACAAAATTGTGAAAATATAGTAAACTATCACTTCGATCCTTCTTGGAAATGTAACAAAAGTTTTCCCAACCTCCATAAAATAATTGAAAAACCCTTATATAGGTCCACTAGGATCAAAAAAATCAACTATAGCTAACCCATAACTGCCATTAGGGCATTTTGCACTTTTTTTTCCAAATGTTGTCAAGCAACATTTGAAAGTTGTAAAAGTTGCTCCGACAACTTTTTACAACTTTTACATTTTCCTATCCCTGACCCAATGAATGGGTTCCATAAGGCTTATAACCTCATCCTAGACCTAATTAAACTTCAAATAAGTCCATCTAAGCACTCTAGGTGACATTTTTGCATACTGCCCTATTTTGGCATTCAAAACATAAATAGGGTCTCTTGGACCAAATTGACCACATCCTACAACACAACCTATCAAAATATCCTAACATACCATTATTTACATACATGACCCTAAGTAGGTCTTTCACATCAAAATGTGAGGGTTAATGAATCCTGACCCCTAGGTGCTCCTACACCATGCTTCCACTGAACAAATGAAGCTAAGTTATATCTCGAGACAACAATGAAGAATTTATTACAAGCTTCTTGAAGTCAGCTTCTGCAACCCATGTAGCCTCTACTTCAGGTAGGTGTTGAACTTTGATGAGATGCGCCATATACTATCCATGTGTGATATTTTTCTTTACCTTGGAATCTAGTATCTTCTCTACTTGTGGCTTTCTCTTAGGTGGAAAGGGTACATCACCAATAACCTTCTCCTCAACATTAGATGTGTTCTCAGTCTCCTCTATCTTGGGACCTTTATATTTGACCAAGTATTTCACATTGAACATAGATGATATTTCCAGATCTGTAGGTAGGTCTATTCTATAAGCATTCACTCCATATTTAGCTAGGATTTTATAGGGCCCTATCCTTCTCATTTGTAGCTTATTAGGTGTATCGTCAGAAAATGGAAGCACTTCCATTTAGGACTGGCTTAGCCCTCTGGGTAAGTGGTTTGGGGTCATGTCAAATTCCTTGAATGGGTCTTTGACTTGGATTTGGTTTTTCCCCTGTCCTGCCCTATTTTCCACTTCTTTCCAGCCTATTTCTGGTATCTTTCTCTGAGATTTTGAGGTTCTTGACCTCAAGGTCAAGGTTGACCTTCTAGGTCAAGGTCAACCTCAACCTTGACCCAGGGTCTAAAATTCAAATTACAAATATTTATGGATGTCAGGGTTTGAAAAGAATTCTTTCCTACTTCCGAGTTGGTTGCTTCGAGCTTCAAAATGGTGACTCTTAAAAGACATTTAATATAGGTCCACTTTTAAGGGTATGAGCCTAATGGGAATTAATTTCTCATATGTTGGCCTCTCTAGAAGTTGGTGTCCTAGACTAGTATATAAGGAAGCCTTCTCCTCTCATTTTAAGGGGCAAGGAGGAAAAGAGAGGGAAAGAAAAGGGAGGATCATCTATGCATAATTTATCAAAGTGAGCATTCAAGAATTCAAGCATTCAAGCATTCAAGCATTCAAGTATTCAAGCATTCAAGATTCAATTCATCGAGGAGATCCATTGGTAGCCATTGAAGGATTCAAGCTCTATAGTGCCCTCTTGTTGAAGATTTATCCATCCATATCCATTCAAGCTTCTTCCTATTCCAAGATCGATTCAAGATTGGTGTTGGAGATCTAAAGGAAATAGATTTGAGATATCCTACATCCTACAATTCTACATCCATTTGGAGCATCCATACTTGTGGATTCAAGGATTCGAATCCTCCACAAGGGTTTCAACATAAGAAAGGTGAATTGTTCTATTTACTTTGTTTATTACTGCAATTTCAATTCTATTTAAAGGTTAATTCCAAAACTGGGGTTTGACCAAGGCAAACCCCTCACCCAAACAACAAAACCATTTTTCTTGCAGGTGTAGGTACAGAACAATGAATTATAGAACATATTTGGATACCCTTTTCAGAAAACTTTCAGGATCCACAAACATAATTTCTGTTAGAGCAATGCAGGTCAATGTCAACCTAGATCAGAAAAGAAAAATATTTCTAGGTTTTCTCTGTCTCTATGTTTCTATTCCAGATTTGGTTACAAAATTTCAATAAACTTAGTATAGACATCATAAAATAGCAATTTCCAGATCTGCTATACTTTGAGGTTAGTATTTGTCTTCAATTCATTTCAATTAAGATTTTAATACTCTCTTCCAAAATGGAATGTAAGGTTTTCCTCTTTCTTCTTATTACTAATCGATTGATTCATTTATGCATTGACCATTTTCTTGTGGGTAATTAATTTGGATCTTTCCTTTGGGAATTTGGGGTTAAGAAGAGAATCTTACCTTTCTCAATTCTTCTATATCTAAAGGATATTATTTGCATGTTGGTGAACACATCACAACATAACCAATCACAACCAACTAATAATCACCAATCATTTTTTTTATTCATTACATTTTGGTGAACCCGCTTATGACAACTCTTTCTTTTGTGGTGTTAGATTTACATTTCATGTTAGATCTTGCATGTATATTAGATTAGCCTTCTTTTATGTTCTTGCATTTACATTTCAAAAATAATACAAAAACATTTATTTGTGCATGCCTTGTATTTCCTAATTTAGTTCATTTGCATTACATTGGTGTATGAGCTTTACTACCTCTATTCCCACTTATAATATCCTGGTTAGAAGAAGTCACAGACTTATAGGTTCCTTTGATCCTGAGTCTTCCTCTCCTTTCCATAGGATCCCAGATGACAATTCGATTACTCATGATTCCAATCCTACTATGGAGCATAACTCTTCTCACTCATCTCATGATGAGGATGATGATTTAAGATTTCCTCCTGAGAAAGTCCAAAAACTTTCAATTGAACTTGATAAAATGGGAAATTGGTTTAAATTCAAGAAAGCCACGATAATCATGATTCTATTCAAGCTATAGAGGCTCTTAAGAAAGTTCTTCAGGATAGTGATCAAGGTGTTAATATCTTGCGTGGTATCTTTCATATTATGAATTTAAATATCAAAACTTTAGCTCAAGATCTAGGATTCACTCCTCTTGTCACTAGTGTGGAACCTTCTTCCATTCTTTTACCTAGCATTCCTACTTATACTCCTCCTTTAGTGACTACATCTCTTCATGTGAGTGTTCCTCCGGTGTCTCTACCCACCTCACAACCTTCTCACCATTGTGTTCCTTTTACCTATTCCAACCCTTTTCCAACTATGGCTCCAAGTGTTCCACCAGTTGTGTCTTCCATTCTTGTTTCTTTCTACACTTTCTTTAGTATTTCTAATGTTTCTATGCCTCCTATTTCTTCTAATGATTCTACAATCATTAGTCTGGCTCAAATTGTGTCCTCTTTACAACAACAAATTGTCTCCTTAACTCAATCCAAGTTTAGTATTCCTACATGTGACATGGGTAGTCCTTTATCCCTAGACATTATTCATGCTCTTGTTCCTCAACAAGCCAATATGCCTTGTCTTGAGAATTACAATGGTAAGGGAGACCCTGTCACTCATGTTAAAACATCTCAAATCCTTTGTAGTGACTATGCTCATGACCATAGGATTTTAGCCAAGTTGTTTGCTATAAATTTTCATGATAAGGCCTTGCAATGGTATTGTTCCTTGCCTCCTTATTCTATTGATTCTTTTCCAAAACTTGCTAATGCCTTTATCTAATAGTTCCAAAATAATATTGGTCTGCAAGTGTCCTTAACTGATTTGATGCATTGTAAACAAAATACTAAAAAAAATTGACTGAATTTATTGGTAGATTTAAGCATTTTTATGCTCAAATTTCTTATCATGTTCTTGATATTGATATTTGGCATATGTTTATTTCAAATTTACATATTGATATTGATATTACAGATAGGTGTTTGCTTACTGAATTTACCTCTTTTCAAGAACTTTGTGCAGCACTTCATCATTATCAATTACAAGTGAGTCAATTTGAGAACAACACTCCAATGGCTCATGTTCCAATTGATAAGAGTGATGCTGCTCCTAATCCCAACAAGTTTAAAAAACCTAACAACTATGTCCAGATAAATAAGCAAGCAAACACAGTTGTTGATCAAGTTGTTGTTGCATCCAACAATGTCACTTCTGCATCCACTGTTTTTTGTCTGAATCATATGTTTACTCCTATTTCTGAATCTTTACATTCTATTATGAGTAAATTGTTGAATGCTAATGTGATTAATTTTCCTCTTATTCAACCTCTTTTACCTACTATGATGGCATCCAAATCCTTTGATCCCAAAGACTTTTGTCAATATGATTGTCAAAATGGCCATGATACTGAGAAGTGTTATTCTCTAAAACATAAGGCTCGTGACTTAATTGATTCTAATGCTTTATCTGTTGATAATTTTGATGGTAGTAGGAAAAAATATGTCTCTCCTCCTAACTAAAACCTCCAAATCTATACGAATCATTTGCCTACACATGATACTAATACCATTGTTCATCCATCTTCTGTGGATATTGTTTATGATTCAAAGATGGATGATCTCAATCATATTGTTAAGCATGTGGATCATATTATTTTGTCTCAACCTATATCTCCACCCTAACCTCAATCTCAACCTCAACTTCAAGCTCCACCTCAACCTAAGCCAAAACCGAAACCTCAAAAACAACCATAGAATAAAAGACCTAGGGAACTCTTGATCACCTTTGATGATTCTGAGACTATTAAAGCTCTTGATGGTCCCCTCTACATTTATGCTAGGATTTCTAAGATACCTGCGCATAGTTGTCTTGTTGATCCTACATCCTTAGTCAATGTCATTACTGAAGAAAACCTTTTTATAAAGAAATTACAATGTGATTGCTATGATACATCTAATGTGTGGATCCAAACTTGTAATAGTTTTCTCTATCCATCATTGGGTTCTATTAACTTTCATGTTGAACTTTGTGGTGAAGTTGTGGACACTACCTTTATTGTTGTCCCTACTTCTGATCAGTTTCAAGTTAAGCTTGGTTTGCCTTGGTTGAATGCCATGCATGTCGTTGCTTCTCCTATCCATAAGTGTATTAAATTCATTCATGATGAGGAAGTGAAGACAATTAATCATAGTTTATATCAACCTTCTAGGCCTAGGGATTGTGATACCCTTAACTTATTTTGGCCTTTATTACCTAATTCATGTTCTTCTCAACTTGATAACTTTTTTCTCTCATATCAAGCCTATAAACATCACAAGATTGTTGAGTTAAGCATGCCTTGAATGGATCTTAATCATGGCCTTTTGCCTACACCTTCCATACCTCCTTTATCCATTGCTTTGAGTTCTCTTAATCAAGCTCCTAGTGTTTCTTTTCAGCCTACTAAGAATCCTACTAATCCTCCTATAGAACCTATGAAGGAACCGATTGTTATTCCCCCTAGTTCTCAAGATATTTCAAACAAGATAAAATGTAACTGATCTGCCAATGAATGTTGTAAAAATTGTCAAGCTCAAGCTAAGGCCCGTGCCTCTGTTCTTCAAATTTCTTTACCTTCATTTAACCACCCTATGCCTGATGTGTTGGAAGAAGTTAATGTTAATAATAATGTTAAGATGATTCTATTCATATCTTAGATTCTATTTCGATTAATCTTGACAAAGAAGATACTCTTGATGATCCTAATGATGCTAATGATGAATATGAGACTATTGACATTGATACTAATTTACCTAATATGCTTTCAACATAATTGATAATTACACCTAGTATCGAACATCATGATTCTCAAGAAGATCCTTTTTTGGAACTAGCTATTATTCCTACTGTGTTGGATATAGTCCCTCTTGCAAGTTTCCCACCTTCTCTAAATGATATAGACCAAGATGGGGAGAGTAGGTGATGCACTTGATTGTCTTGTCATCCATGGTAGCTTTTTGTGTGTTTTCCTATTGTATTATGTTTCTTCTGTAATGTGTTTGCTAACTATTTGTTAGACTCTTTTATACGACCCTTGTTACTTTGTTGGTACAAGGTGATAAAGGAATCAAACCTATTGTACTATTCCTCTATATGTATCTCTATTCTTCTATATGTTGTTTTCATGTTATGTTGTGCATGTGCTATTGTCTATAAATGTTTTCCTTCTGTAGTCCACTTGGATTTGTGACTTGGTAGCACTAATTCTTTTTGGTCTCCATGTTGTGGTCCGAAAGGTCTCTTCTTCGTAACTCTTGTGTTTTCTTTCCTCCATTATGATTGTAGTTCTACTTTCTTTAGGGAATGATGTCAATTCATTTGCAATAATATCATATATATATTATCTTATGATCATACTGATCGTACAGTAGGTAGATCCCTTCTGTGTTCTATGTATGTTTTATTTCCCTTGATTTGTCTTCGCTTGGGGTGTCTCATAGTGGAAATGTAATCAGTGGAGTTGTATATGTTTCCATTCAAGCCATTTCTCATGTTAAAGTGTTAGCAATGACTTTAATGTGGGGGCATACACTCTGATCACTTTTTGCACACACGCACTTCCAAAATATTTTCAGACTTAAAACATTTTTTCTGCCTTTATGGATTAGAGACTAATCCTTAAAGCATGGATTTTTACCTTATAGGATCTCTTGATCTCTCTAGTTTCAATCTACAAAGTTTTGATCCATTAAGGTCGGAAGGTGTCCTTAAGACTAGATCTCTCTTATTTTGGCTTTGCTCTTTTGGAATAGAATATTCCTGAGGGTGAATCTTTGATGGGTTGACTAGTGAGCAGCCACATTCACTAGGTGGTTCAACTCCATCTTTCTAGTTGCACTATTTCCTTGTGTGATTCACAATGGGACATAGGTCCTCATTGGGTGAGGTAATCACACCCTCTTCTCTCTTTTTTATAGTGATGTCTCTCTTATTGTAATCTTGGGGTTGATAAAGACTTGAGTCCCTAGGGGCTTGAGGATTGCTTTGTCCCTTTGATTTCAATAAGATTTTCTTTTTCTTTGTGATCTCCTTTACCAAGAGTTTGCATTGAGTCCATACTCTTGCTAAAGTGGGGGCTAAATGTATTGTCAAAAAATGGAAGCACTTTCATTTAAGATTGGTTTAGCCCTTCAAGTAAGTGTTTTAGGGTCATGTCAAATGCCTTGAATGGGTCTTTGACTTGGATTTAGTTTTTCCCTTGTCCTATCCTATTTTCCACTTCTTTTTTACCTATTTCTAGTATCTTGCTCTGAGATTTTGAGGTTCTTAACCTCAGGGTCAAGGTCAACCTCGACCCTAACCTAGGTCAGGGTCAACCTCAACCCTGACCAAGCTCTAAATTTCAAATTCCAAAAATTTTCAGATGTCAAGGTTTGGAAAGAATTCTTTCTTGCTTATGGGTCGGTTTCTTTAGGATTCAAAATGGTGACTCTTAAAAGACATTTAATATAGGTCCACTTATAAGGGTATGAGCCTAATGAAAATTTATTTCTCATATGTCAGCCTCTCTAGAAGTTGGTGTCCTAAACTAGTATATAAGGAAGCCTTCTCCTCTCATTTTAAGGGGAAAGAAGCTAGAAAAGAGAGGGAAAGGAAAGGGAGGATCATCTATGCATAATTTATCAAAGTAAGCATTCAAGATTCAATTCATCAAGGAGATCCATTGGTATCCATTGAAGGATTCAAGCTCTATGGAGCCCTCTTGTTGAAGATTTCTCCATCCATATCCATTCAAGCTTCTTCCTATTCCAAGATCCATTCAAGATTGGTGTTGAATATCTAAAGGAAATTGACTTGAGACATCCTACATCCATTTGGAGCATCCATACTTGTGGATTCAAGGATTCAAATCCTCCATAAGGGTTTCAACATAATAAAGTTGAATTGTTATATTTATCCTGTTTATTACTGCAATTTCAATTCTATTTCAAGGTTAATTCAAAAACAGGGGTTTGACTAAGGCAAACCCCTCACCCAAACAACAAAACCATTTTTCTTGCAAGTGCAAGTACAAAACAATGAATTACAGAATAGATTCGAATACCCTTTTCAAAAAACTTTCAGGATCCTCAAACATAATTTACGTCGGAGTAGTGTAGGCAAAGGTCGACATAAAGGGGCATGATTGCACCCCCGTATTTGGGTCAAGGTTGACCTAGCTCAGAAAAGAAAAAGATTTCTAGGTTTTCTCCGTCTCTGTGTTTATGTTCAAGATCTGATTGCAGAATTTCCAAAAACCTAGTACAAACATCAAAAAACAACAATTTCCAAATCTACTATACTTTGAGGTTAGTATTTTTCTTCAATTAATTTCAATTAAGATTTTAATACTCTCTTCCAAAACAGAATGTAAGGTTTTCCTCTTTCTTCTTATTAATAATCGATTGATTCATTTATGCATTGACCATTTTCTTGTGGTTAATCAATTTGGATATTTCCTTTGAAAATTTGGGGTTAAGAAGAGAATCTTACCTTCCCTAATTCTTCTATATGTAAAGGATATTATTTACATGTTGGTGAATACATCACAACATAACCAATCACAACCAATAATCATAATCATCAACATTTTTTTATTCTTTACACTAGGTACACGTTTCTTCAATCTAGCTTTGTTTAGATGCACCATGACCAAGTCCCCAACCTCAAATTGTAACTCTTTCTTCATTTCATCCACTTTGGATTTCAACCTTTGAGTGGCTTCTATGAGTGTCTTCTTAACTTGATCATGCACCTCCTTAATTGATTGTGTGAATCTTCTACATGCACACTTCTACCCTCCATGCTTCCTAAGTCTCTGAGTTCACAAACACCCCTAGGATGAACACCATAGACCACTGCATAAGGACTCTTCCTAGTATTTCTATTTACACTGTCATTGTAGGAAAACTTTGCCTATAGTAATACTTGATCCTATACCTATCCATATTACTTTGTAAATCACCTTAAAAGCCTACCCTATATTCTATTAATGACCTCTATTTGACCACCAGTATGGGAATGATAAGCTGATCCAAATGAAAGATTAGTGCCAATTATTTTCCACAATGTCTTCCAAAAATGTCCCATGAATTTAACATCATGTCTGAGACTATGCCAAGGGGAAACCCATGGATTATAACAACCTCTGTGAAGAAAAATTGATAAATGTAACTAGCATCATGTGTTGTCTTACATGGAATAAAATGGCTCATCTTATTGAACTTGTCAACAACTACGAAGATACTATCAAATCCATTATTTATCCTTGGTAAACCATTAATGAAATTCATAATGATACATCCCATGGCCTATTGGGAATTGGTAATGGTTGATAAAGACCAACATTAGAAGCAACCCCCTTTGGCTTTTGACAAATGATACAGTGTTCCACATACTTCCTAACATCTTTATGCATCCTAGGCCAGTAGTAAATGTTGAGAAAATGGTGTTGTACACCTTGCATAATAATGTTTATTATTGTATTATTTTATTTGATTATGTAAATGTTGCACCTAGATAGGCGTGCAACATGTTTGGATTCCCATAGAATATTCTTTGTGAGCTCTATTGTAACATTGTGATATTATTTGATGTAATTATTTAATATTGGGGAAATAAAGTAATTAAAGTACCCAATATTAAATGTGGTCCAATAGGTTTTGGTAGCACATGGTTTATGTAATACCACTTAGTGGTTTTGTGGAATCTTGTTTCTATAAAAGAAACTATAAGGGTAGTTGTTGAGGTTAGACAGGTGGAGATAGGTTAGCCAAAGGTAGCATTTGTGAAGATTGGAAGCATGGCATGGGATGTGTGGATTCATGCTTGTTCACATGGATTGCTTGGTTGTGGCTAGGGCTTTGAAGGCTTCCATGGTGTTATTGCAATGGTGTTTTGCTAAATAATACATGGTGATGGATGCTTTTGGAGGTTGGGTTTTTTCCCTCATGAGGGTTTCTTGGGATATTTCTATTGTCACATTTTTGTGAGTATGTTTTCTTTTCTCTTGCATGTAGATTCTAAGTGTTTATTTGCTTCATATCTATAATGGGTTATGTGGACATGTCATATTGTTGTATGCAAGTTTTCTATCAAGTGGTATTATACCTATGGTTGTGGTGTTGTAACCCTAGGTTGAATCCATGGGAATGCATGAAAGAATGTAAGAAAATGGAAAGATATATGGGTTTTGTAGGCTATTTATTGTAGATTTGAGGGTTTTGGGTTTGTTGCTATGATGGGTTGTTGGCAGATTTTGGGCATGGAAAATTATTGGTTAAAAGGTTTTGGATTATTTCATTTAAATGAGGGTTTTGGAGGGGAGTTTTCATAGATGACCTCCTAGGTAAAAATGGACCTCACCATTAGATCCGGGTTGGCCTTTCCATGAATTTTGATATAAAATTTGCCCTAGGTCGGCCAATTTGAAGGAAAATGCAAATTTGTTTTACTTGCAGGTCATGACATCCATAAAAATTAACCTTGTTGGAGACCTGTTAAAATCGGAAAAAAAAGTTCTTTAATGCACGTGGGGAGTGGGGGGGGGGGGGGGGGGGTGGAGTTTCTTATAAAATAAAATATAATTGTTTGGACAGGGTCGGGCCACCACCCCAACCCCGTAGTAGTCTGTTGTTGGCAATACCATTGCCGACAGTGGTACCGTGGTACCACTGTCTGGCAGGGGGACTATTGGTAGTGTACCCCCCTTTGTATGCTAACCTTTAGTGGGGTGCAGGTCCCCCAATGCATTGTGTGGGGTGTAGACCCCCCATGGGGTATTATTTATAAAGTTTTTTTTATAAAGTTTTTAAATAAAAAACTTTGATTTATATTTAATTCCGGCCAAAAAAAGTTTAGAAGTTTTAAAAAATAAATAAATACTTTGTTAATTATTTATGCCAGATTTTAATATGCTAATTTGGGGTTGGGTTCAGACCTAGGAGAGAAAAATTAAATATCTTTTTGGGCATATTGGAGAAATTTGAAAAATGATTTTTTCGGGGCATGTTGGCATATTTTTTTTTGGAATCCATATTGTTGTGATTATCGCCTAGGAGGCTGATTTTTTCAAATGGGCATAACTTGGGCACACAGAGTCAGATTTTGGATTTCAAATAGTTGATAGAAATCTCTTGGAGAGCTCTACACATTGGTTTAGATTTGGTGCAAGTTTGACATGATTTATTTGGTGATATATTGATCTAAACAGGTTTATGAATTATGTTGACTATGGTGACATTGTGAGTTTATGACATGGTCTATTTTGGAGATTAGGATTTCATGTCATTGTATGCTCAGTTTATATATTATATTGGTCTCATGTTAACATGGTTATTAGTTTGATTTGGATATGTATGATTCCTTCTTGGGTCTACAAGTTATGCATTTGTGTAAGTGGTCTATACTTACAGGTTGCATTTATAGCTTGGATATGGGTTGTCCATGCCCATTGATCTTTCATTATTGGTACATATTCAGATTGGTGGCATGGTTTTGTCATATTATTTGTTGATTTGTCTTCATGTAGAGGGGATGATATGTTGTTACTAGGTACAGTCATGATGGAGGATTGTGGTTGATTATGCTATGCTGACAGGTATTTTGGTTGACGATTATTTGTTTAGATTACTAATTTGGTTATGGCGACATATCTTCTTGGTTTAGGATCATGGTTATTTTGGTTTTTTTTAGGAGCTCATGAGTGTGCACTTTGGTTTCCTTGATGGTTTGATGCTTTGGTTGATTCTCATGTTAGAGGATGGTTTCATCATGATGTCATAGATAGCTTGGATACACGATTCAATGGGAGCTTGTGACAATGATGGTTTGGCGGTGCAGGATTGGTTCCTAGTTTGTTTGTTGATAATTTTGATCTTCTTGGTATAGGAGATGGATATCATGATGTCATGGGTGACTCAGTACCATGGTTTAGTGGGAGTTATTGGCAGTGATAGGGATTTAGTGTTTGCAGATGTTGGAGGGTGTCTTAGATCCTGTTGTTGCAAAATTGTCTTTGACATTAATTTTTTGGTGCACTTGTAGTTGGTGGTTATCTTCATGGTACGTGGAGATGGTGACATCTTGAGGACTCATGGGGTTATTGGTAGAGGTGTGGTTAATTCTTTCATTTGTCATGTTATCCTTGGTTTTTAGGATGGATTCATTATTATGTCATGGTATACTCTTGATACGCGTTTAGAGTTTTGGCATGCTATGGTATGTTCATATGGAGCATGGTATCTCATTTTTGGTTGAGATGGTTTAGGTCATGGTTGTCATGTTTATGATCCTGATTCCTAGGTTAGATTTGTGACATTGATGTTGGTTTAGTTTCTTGGTATTGAGTACATTGATCATTTGTTGGATACTTCATCATTATTTTATGTTACATTTGGAGTTGGAATGTATTGATTGGTTATAGGTGCTCATGGATACTTAGAGACAAAGGTGATTCTAATTTTCTCTTGGGATTAGAGATGTATTTGTTGGGAAAGTTGATGGTTTCAATAGGAAGACCGAGGAGCATTCACTTGATATGGACTTGAGAGGAGAGTGGTCTTAGATTAGTCTTGGTTGTAGACTTGGATATCTTGATGAGCATTCACATTCCCCACTCTTGGTCTACTCAGTGTTCTACAACTTGAGAGGTATAGCCATTTGTTTCTTGTCAGGTGCATTATGTTTATGCTTATCTTTCATGGATGTGGATCTTGAGCTATGGTTTGAGTTAATTCTGGAGGGTTCATTTGAGAGAGTTTTTAGCATTGGTTGCATATGTTGTTATTATGATATCATCACGGTTGAGTTTAGGATATGGTTTTATTGGGCATGTTCCTTGGATTAGGAATGGTTATGAGTTTGATCTTCTTGTGAGAGGCTTACATCCATGATTTGTTATATGGTATAGTTTAGGTGTTGTCGTGTCTTCTTGTTTGGGGTTTTTTATGGAGGAGATCATAATTGGCACAGTTGGCATCTAGATGTGTGTGTAGAAGGACATAGTACATGTTATGATTTGCGTGGTCTCTTTGGTCTTGCTTATCTTCTTGGATGTTCAGTTTCACTTACATTGGGTTTGAGATTGGTTAGAGTTTGTGTTCATGTGTGTCATGTGAGAGATGACATGGTTGTTCCTTTATCTCTTTGCTTTGTTGGTTGTGGAGAACTTGGAAGAGTGTTGGAGACTTTTTGTGAGAGTTGTTCTTGAAGGATATTGGTTTGTATGTTGTGCATTGTTGTGGATGTCCTTGATACTACATGGATTCACTTCTATGAGATGTTATGAGTGGATTTATTTTCAGATTTGACATTACCTGTGCAGTGGCAGGTTCTTGGTTTGTATGTGGCAAGTATTTCTCTTGAGGCTTGTGGTTGTAGGTTACAGGTTGGATATATTGATTTGGGATTCACTTGGTATACCTTAGAGGTATGGATAGTTGGATGGGTTAGAACTTGCTATGGGTACTATTTCAGCTATGGTTTTGACAGCTACAGATACATGTGATTACCTTTGGACTGAGTGTTTGTGCTTGGGATATCAGCTAGTATAGGATTTATGTTTCTTATGTGACAAGTTGGGTGGATTTCTCTTTGGATGGCTTCTATGTAAGTCACATATCTTTGGCATAGAAGGAGGTGGGATCATTCATGTATGAGATGGTGGATACTTTGATTTGTTTTGGGTACCTAGATGGAACACATGGTGTACTTTGGTTCATGATGGTGTATGCACTAGGAGGGATTGTTCCCTTTTTAGTATATGTGGCTACATATTAACCCTTATGCAATGTATACAACAAGTGGGAGATTGTTGAGAAAATGGTGTTGTACACCTTGCATAATAATGTTTATTATTTTATTATTTTATTTTATTATGTAAATTTGTTGCACCTAGATGGACATGCAACATGTAGAGATTCCCATGGAATATTCCTTGTGAGTTGTATTGTAACATTGTGATATTATTTGATGCAATTATTTAATATTGGGGAAATAAAGTAAATAAAGTACATAGTATTAAATGTGGATCAATAGGGTTTGGTAGCACATGGTTTATGTAATACCACTTGGTGGTTTTGTGGGAGCTCGTTTCTATAAAGCAATCACAAGGGTAGTTGTTAAGGTTAGACAGGTGGAGATAGGTTAGCCAAAGGTAGCATTTGTGAAGGTTGGAAGCATGGCATGGGACATGTGTGGATTCATGCTTGTTCATATGGATTGCTTGGTTGTAGCGAGGGATTTGAAGACTTCCATGGTTGTATTGCAATGGTGTTTTATTGAATAATACATGGTGATGGATGGTTTTGGAGGCTGGTTTTTTTTCCCCTCACGAGGGTTTCCCAGGATATATCTTGCGTCACATTTTTGTGGGTATGTTTTCTTTTCTCTTGTATGTGGATTCTAAGTGTTTATTTTCTTCAGATCTATAATGGGTTATGTGGAAATCTCATATTGTTGTATGCAAGTTTTCTATCAATAAAATCCTTGGACTAACTCAAGTGTTTTATTCAGCCCAAAATATCCACTAAGACTACCAATATGCTTCTCTTGTATGAGATTTTTCCTCATAGTTCCCTTAGGCACACACAACTGATTACCTTTGAACAAAAGTCCATTTTGTAAAGTGTACTATGCATATTGACTATGGAAGTGGTTATTGAATTCACTACATACCTTGTAGGCCTTAGAAAAATCTTCATCCTCTTTATAGAGGTCTTTGAAGATCGCCACCCCTATACTTTGCAATTTCACTTCTTGGACAGTGAGGAGTCTCCTACACAAAGCATCAGCCACCTTATTAATTTGACCCTTCTTATGCTTAATAGTAAAGGTATATGCTTGTAATAACTCCATCCACTTAATATGCATATTGCTTATCTTGTCTTGGGAGTTGATAAAACTTAAGGCTTGATTATCAATAAACACCACAAATTCCTTGGGTAGGAGATAATGTATCCACTTTCTAAGGGATTAGACCAATGCATAGAGATCTAGGTCATATGAGGAATGCATCTTCTTGGCCTCATTCAATTTTTCACTATAGAAAGATAATGGTCTTCCCTTTTGACACAAAACAACCCCCACTGCTATACTACTTGCATCACACTCTAGGGTGAACAGTCTATCAAAACTTGGTAGTACAAGGATGGGTTGGGTGGCTTATTTTTGTTTCAACCTTTTAAACCCCTTACTAGCTTTCTCAGTCCACATAAATTTATTTTTCAACCCATCCTTAATAGTATCTAAGATTGGGGCACATATTACACTAAATCCCCTAATGAACTTCCTACAGAATTGGGAAAGCCCATGAAAACTTCTTACTTTTTTACCAAATGTAGGAGTAGGCCAATTGAGTATATCCTTCGCTTTTATAGGATCCATCTTCAAAGTCCCTTGTGAGACCAAAAATTCTTGCTTTAAGAATTCACAATTCTCCAAATTGATGGCTAATTTCTCCTCATGAAATCTCCTCAGCACAATCTCCAAATGTTCAAGGTATTCTTCTTTTTTCTTACTAAATATGAGTATGTCATCAAGGTAGACTACCACAAACCTTCCTATGTATTCCTTTAACACTTTGTTCATCAACCTCATGGATGTTCTAGAGACATTTGTAAGCCCAAATGACATGACAAGCCATTCATATAACCCTTTTATGGTTTTGAAGTTGCTTTGTCAAGGAACCTATAAGCAGGATGACCAAACTGATGACAATTGTAGCACTTCATATTTGCAAAAGAGAAAACTCTGCTAGAACCTCCAAATCTTCCTCTACCACTACTACTAGAACCTCTTCATCTACTGTGATTACTTCAGCCATTGAATTCACTATTTTTCTTAGTTAGTCTTGAATTTCTCTAGGGTCTTGTTTTATTACCTCTACCACCATAGTTTCCTCGGTGACCTCTTGTGTCTCTACCTCTTCCCCTGCCTCTACTAGTAGCTTCATGCTTCTTCTTTCTCTTTTCTTCAACCTTAAGAACTAATTGATAACATTTTTACACTATGGTAGGTGTCAAAAAACTAATCTCCTCTTGTATATTCCATCTTAACCCATTCCAATAGTGTGCAACCTTGATGATACTCTCATCTTCTGTCACCTTGGATCTTAAACTCAATCTGTAGAACTCTTTTGCATAGGTGCTCACATATAATTCTCTTTGTCTTAAATTTTGTCTTTTCTTATGGAGTTGTATCTCATAGTCATCAGGGATATAGGTGTCTCTAATATTGGCAACCATACCCTTCCAAGTAGAAATATGGTTCTTTCCTTCTTTTTGTCTCTCATCTTGTACAAACTTCCACCATGTTAGGTCAGCTCCTCTCAATCTAGACTTAGCCACCTTCACTTTTTGTGCTTCAAATACATTCTCACACTCAAAATGGTTTTCCAACCCTTCTATCCATTCCATTACTACTGCTGGATCCATTTTACCATTGAACAAAGGTACACCCTCTAGGGATTTTCCACCCATATCTTTCAAAGCTCTAAGAAATAGTTCTTCTTCTAAAATTGGATCAGGCTCTAGCACTTCTTACAATGCCACTGATTTTCCCTTGCCTTCTGTTTCTTTAACCTTTTCACTAACTTCTTTAGTCATGGCTTCAACTTCACCTAGCTTACTCTCCATCTTTTCCAACCTTTCCCTTAGGAGTCTATTCTCCTCTTCTTGCTCTTCAACCTTATTGGTGAGCTCTACACTTGTCACCATCATGGATGAGCCAACTGATTCACCTTCTGACATACACTACTCTATCCCAAGTCTTTTGAGGCTCTGATACCAATATGATAGGGAGGCTCCTATCCTAAAGCCAACCTCACTCTTCTTAAGGTCACTTTCTAGAACTTCTAAGGCTTTTCTTCACAACCCCAACCTAGGAGAACACACTTGGTTTCTTTCCCCCAATCCCAAGAACCTCTCTATCAATGGTGGTACATATCTTCCTTGAACTTACTAGGATAAGTTCACACAATTCATACTAAGAACTTATCAACTACTTTGAAAGATTGAATCCACTCTAATTCATCCTAGTTCGGTCTAGGACTAGAACTTCTAAGGCTTTTCTTCACAACCCCAACCTAGGAGAACACACTTTTTTTCTTTCCCCCAATCCCAAGAACCTCTCTATCAATGGTGGTACATATCTTCCTTGAACTTACTAGGATAAGTTCACACAATTCATACTAAGCACTTATCAACTACTTTGAAAGATTGAATCCACTCTAATTCATCCTAGTTCAGTCACTTTCTATAACTTCTAAGGATTTTCTTCACAACCCCAACCTAGGAGAACACACTTGGTTTCTTTCCCCCAATCCCAAGAACCTCTCTATCAATGGTGGTACATATCTTCCTTGAACTTACTAGGATAAGTTCACACAATTCATACTAAGCACTTATCAACTACTTTGAAAGATTGAATCCACTCTAATTCATCCTAGTTCGGTCTAGGACTAGAACTTCTAAGGCTTTTCTTCACAACCCCAACCTAGGAGAACACACTTGGTTTCTTTCCCCCAATCCCAAGAACCTCTCTATCAATGGTGGTACATATCTTCCTTGAGCTTACTAGGATAAGTTCACACAATTCATACTAAGCACTTATCAACTACTTTGAAAGATTGAATCCACTCTAATTCATCCTAGTTCGGTCACTTTCTAGAACTTCTAAGGCTTTTCTTCACAACCCCAACCTAGGAGAACACACTTGGTTTCTTTCCCCCAATCCCAAGAACCTCTCTATCAATGGTGGTACATATCTTCCTTGAACTTACTAGGATATGTTCACACAATTCATACTAAGCACTTATCAACTACTTTGAAAGATTGAATCCACTCTAATTCATCCTAGTTCGGTCTATCTTGAAGTTATTTGGCCATAGTTCAATCACCTTTTCCACCGAGTTCAAAAATTCACTGTTTAAGGCTAGTAGCCCTATTAGCTCTAATTAGGCCCCTAAGACCTAATAACTTCAAAATCTTCCAAAAAAAACCCCAAACTAATAACTTATCCAAACACGTTTTTGGATACTCTTAGAGATTTTTAGAGTTTGGGGTCACCGAGATGTCCATATAGTACCTTTGGAGATTGTGTCTTTAACCTTAAAAATAGGGCATATTGCATAAGTTTTGAGAAATGGTTGATAAATATGGATTCATCAACTCTTTCCACTAGTTTTAGGGATTCTTTAACACCCTAATACCATTCTCCAATCATTGGATTCATCAAACCAATCCAACCTTGAATTTGATTGATGACTACATTGTCTTCTTGCTCCTAGCCAGGCACACATTATCTCACCTAGGGAAAGCTCTTTAAAATAACAAACACAACTTCTAGAAACTGTACAAGTAGGAAAATGATATACAAAGGCTCTACTTTCCACCCTCCATGGGCCATTAAGATCCAATAGAGGGAATTCATCGTAGAGCCATATTTACATACACAAACCCCTGCACTGCTAGTGAATAATCTAGGAAGGATTTAATTTTGTCTATACAATCAAAAATGTACTAGAAATCACAAGAAGTGATCAAAATTAAAGGAAACAAGTATTAGAAACTATTCTACTCATCAAAATAATTTATTCAATCCATATACAATGATTGCAACCTAGAAATCTTGCAAAATTGTGAAAATAAAGTAAACTGTCACTTTGATCCTTCTTGGATATGTAACAAAAGTTTGTCCAACTTCCATACAATGATTGAAAAACCCTTATATAGGTCCATTGGGCTCAAAAAAACCAACTATGCTGACCCATAACTAGCATTAGGGTATTTGGCACTTTTTGTCCAAATGTTGTCGAGCAACATTTGAAATTTGTAAAAGTTGCTCAAGCAACTTTTAACAACTTTTACATTTTCCTAGCCTCGACCCAATGAATGGGTTCCACAAGGCTTCTAACCTCATCCTATACCTAATTTCACTTCAACTAAGTCCATCTAAGCACTCTAGGTTCCATTTCTACATATTTCCCTATTTTGGCATTCAAAACATCAATAAGGTCTCTTGGACCAAATTGACCACATTCTACAACACAACCTATCAAAACATCATAACAACATCCTAACATACCATTATTTAGGTACATGACCCTAAGTAGATCTTTCACATCAAAATCTGAGGGTTAATGAATCCTAACTCCTAGGTGCTCCTGCATCAACCACTCTTAAATTAATCTCTGAAGCTTTTCCACCTATATACATCCATCATAACACCAAATGACATTCATTTGGTCAGCCTAATAAGATGTAGCGCATAACACATAAATCATCAGTCCAAAGTCAATCTCCAAAACATATGGAAGGGAAATAAGATGTGTGATGCATCACACCATGTTGACACACCTTCCTCTTGATACAAAATTATCTCCATTATCACTGCATGTAACCATATGAACACAAATATCTTGAGTCAACCTTAAAGAATAGAACTATTAATGCATGTTGACCAAACAATCATAGGCTATAATGCAAACCTCCTTAATAGTTGTAGATGCAAAATATATAATCACTTGACCCCCAAAAAATAATATCTGACATCTACAACATCAGATAACCTGAAGATGTAGGAATGTAAAGCATTGTTGCAAACATATACTCTATCAGTGTCAAAACTTGGAATACCATATCTTTTACTACATACTAAAATAGACAATGAGATCTAAGATTCAACAACCTCTAATATTTAGAAACAATATGCTACAAGCATTAGAAGAAATAGATTTATATGCCACAATGTGGACCAAGAAATAGAACACAGACTAATACACTATATTCACTAGAATATCCACACTTAGTCATCTTAATGAGAAAACATTTGAAACCATCTCCAAAAATCTAGACAGAACCTAAGACATACTTAGACACCTTCTACAATAATCTCCATCAAAATCCATTTATTGATGCTAAATTATATGTACACAATTATCATTGCACCACTCTAGAACATACATGAATACTATAGAACACTCCTTCTAGACCATAGTTGACATTAGTGATAATAAGTTTGACATAAATGAAAACCAAATATACATATTTATAACAACTCGTGTGTCTATTATTGTAGGACATTGATCAAGGAGAAAATAATGATGTAACCTAACATAGAGTGATGAAAATAATTTAATTAGATGAAATTAGAAGGCTTACACATGAAAATGTTTTGTCAAATAAGTAAGAAACAAAACATATATTTGATATTGAAACATTGCAATAAACTTAGAACTAGGTTGGACATTTGATCTGTATGTGGCATGCTAGATCCAAGGATAAAATAATGCATGGTAAGTATAATCAATTATGGCTTGGGCTAGATAAAGGTTTAGATGAGTATGGCTACAATATGTACCATCTGAAATATGTTTTAGGCAATTTGATGGAGCTACCATTCATAGATGGAATTCAAAGCTAATGCATTACTTCATGTGAGTAAAGATAGTATACCTTGTATAATATTATGTTTTGTTACAAGCTATTTTTTTTATCTTGAAAATATCAAAATTTTCATGTCTTTGTGCAATCATGTGATTCCTATTTGATCATGAATAAGTGCATGGTCACATGCCCCTTTTTGTGCCTCTTTATGGTTTTCTTCCCAAGATTTGGATTCTCCTTGTATTTTTAAGAGACATACACAACAAGTGCTAATGTTCAAACTCAATTTCATAAATTCCAAATTCACCTAGATCCCACTTCCTTTGTTTATTCTAGCCCTTGTCACCCATATCTAGTAGTGGATCTAATAAATTATCATTGGACCTCCTACATTAAATTTTACCTTAGGATACTCAATCATGATGTTGTTATCAAAGACCCTTAGTAGACTTATTTGACATACATATTTTGGTTTGTGGTTGATGTCAATCACTACGATTTTATCTGTGGCTAATCTGGTGATATTGCTATTAGGACTTGATTGTATAGTTTTTTAAGTCAAACTCATTGAACCATATTTCATGAGTAGCTATTCACAAAAACTCATCTCTCATGAGAATGAATGGAACACTTAGCAACTAGTGGCTCACAAGTAGTGGTCGAGCTTGTTTATGCTAAGTGTGTGGTTATTTTGGGTTCTTTTTTCTTCCTCGAGCTATGGGCCTTAGTTGGGACTTAAGGTCCAAGCTCTAGGTTCCAAGGTCCCTAATGCCCACTTCTTCTTCTTCTTCTCCCCCCTCTCCCTTAGTTTTATCTTAGGTCATAAGTTATCCAAGACATTCAAGATTTTGGAACTAGGTTTCAAGATCCTTATCACTCTCAACTTCTTGACCCCACAACCATCTTCCGTCTCCTTTGTTTCCCTTCCCATTTGGTTGTAGGTCTTTGGATGGAATTAGGACCTTAGATCCTAGTTCTAAGGTCCATGTTTCTCTTGATGCCTCATCCTCACAACCTCATTTCTCTCAATCTCACTCCTCAGTGTGTTACCTTTGTCAAATCCTTGATCTTACATACCACTAGAGCTTCAATCCTTCATCCTCTATCTTGGGCCTTCTCCCCAATTACTTCCCAACCCTCAAGACTTAGAGTCCATATTCCACTTGGACCTTCCTCTATCAAGGGAGAATATGTGCCATCAAACTTATTCTCTTATTTGCACTTCTTTAATTTTTTTTTGCTTCCTATTTGCCGTCAAGTTCCCTTCACATTGCCTAATTATCACTTTGTGATTCATTTTAGACTTTGATCTCTAAAACCTTTTCACTCCTCAAGCTTGTTTATCCCACGTATTACCTATTCTAAATTCCTTTCTTGGACCAGTCTTTAATTTTTCTCTTCATACCCATGGTTCTCCTTCATCTTAGACATGAAAATATACCACATTGCCTGAAATGGGTAGGAAGCCCTAATCTTGAGTATTATTTCACCTACACTCTATCATGACAAGATGTCTTAACTACAATGTATAATGGATCACTTTTCCCAAATGGTTTTTCTATTATTCGTCATGTACTCATCTTGTGCGGTATCGTATAAAAAATTAGGGAAAACATTGTTGATGAACATTCTATATATTTGAGGTGTCATACCATGCCTTATGATTACAACCATCATTTGTGTAATAATTGCATATTGTAAAGGACCAAGGAATTATGTTCAACTGGTATAGGTGACCATGCTACTAGTAATATTATTCGTTGAGGTCCCTACAACTTTGATATCTACATGTTGAATCTTTGCCGATCATTTTGTATGTACCATGAGATTTAATGAATCCCACATATTGCCTCCATGAATTCATCCCAAAACTATACTAGATTGTAAGAATCCAAAAGGGTTGGGCATTCCAATTTAAACTATATATGTCCATGTTTACATTAAAAATAATATGAAGGGAGATTGGATTATATTTAGCTTGATTATTTTACAATTTATCTAATTAGCCTTTCAAAATTTTCTCAATTAATTTTATGTAAACTAGATATTATATTGAAATCTAAACATTTTACTTAATAAATGATTTCGCGGTTAATTTTGGAGAAAAACATTTGTTTTTTTCTAAATTTTATGGAAATTAAATATGATATTAAAAATTATACATTGTAACTAGTAAATAAGTAAGTTTGGAGTATTTTTTTTTTTTAAAATTTTTTAAATGTGTTTTTTTTTTCAAATTTTGACATCAACTCTCAGGGGAGCGGGAGCGCATGCCAACTTCTGTGGAGAAGAAGACTATTATTCTGCAACTCTATTTCCTGTGGGTAGTTGACAATTTAGCCGCAGCTCTATTTCCACTCAGCCGCTCCAGCCTCGACAATTTTGATATTTATAAGACAGAGAAGCTCTCGACAATTTTGATATTTAAAAGAGTAGTTTCATAACATAATGGATTCTAAACAAAATATTTCTTGCAGGAGATCTTTGACAGGGTATTTGAGACTCTGTCTGTATTTACCCAATAAATTTGTGAGCAGATTTTTTTGGTAGGAAATATCAACATCATGCTTACAATTTCTTAGGTTTTTTTCTCGTCACCTGTTTGTATATTCGGAGGGTTTCTTTGTTTTCCTCTGCCTTTATTCATTTTTATCATAGCTTATATGTCAGAGATGCAGAATTTGACACCCCAAGATGGGAATTGCTGAGAGAGGCTCGGAAGAAGATGAAGTTGAACGTTGGAATTGTAATGAGAGAGCCTTTGAAGAGAGAGTTGAACTGGAGCCTCTGCATTCCTTCCAACAATTCGAGGTCTCTAATAAGCACAACATCTATTTATCCTTTTAATACAATTTGATTTTCTAGTGTAACTCTATGTAAATCTTAACTGTTTCTTATATTTTGCAGTTTTCTGACTTGACGGAATTTGGGCGAAAAAAATAGAGGAATAGTAGTTTGCTTGGTAATTTTGGACTCAAATGTGCGTTCATTTAGACTGAGGCTTTTTTCATTGGCTCTTGTCTGCTTTTGAATTACATGTTTGAAATTGATTTAGATTTGAGCTTAGGAAAAGGGGAAATGTAGTCTAACAAGATTAGATTGTTTGTTTGTTGCGGGTTTCAGTGGGTTGTTGACTTGCTCGCTTCTCATCACTCATTTGCATCTTTCTTGAGATCAATCTTCTGCGAAGGAATGTTGTATCCCACATACTGAGCGTCTATGACGTCTATCAAGCGACCCACTCTGCAGGGCATTGCAACAACACTGTTGGAGGTTGGTTTTAGTATAATTTGTTTTTTTAAGTTTATGTGCTATTGAAATTATCATGATAATCAAACTAAATTTGAAGGAACACTGAATAGATGTTCCCAAGCAACAATAGAATAGATAATGCAGATTGTGAATATCTTGTGTACAATTGGAATTTAATTATAATATGCTTACGCTTTTATTAGGGTTTTTATTTTTACTTCTTTCCTAAAACCCTCCTAATGCATTTAAAATTCACATTATATTAGCATGCGTATTTCGTTTTGATATTAGAAACCATAATAATGTGACTGTTGTGAAAAATTGAATAGCGACCTGCCAAAAATCATTTGGTAGTCCATATATTAGATCAAAAGACTATTAACTTCAATAGTTTATACTTTGCTTATAAATTATATTCCTCTCACATAAATACATAGGGTCAGGATATCCATATAATTGCTAAAAAGATCACATCCGATATGTTGGAAGATAATTTGAGAAGCCAGCTTGTAATTTAGAATCATAACAAGATTAGTAAGGCTGCAACCTTTTGTTCCCAACAGAGCTAGCGATGGTCCCTTTGTGTTATGTCTTGGAAGAATGACCATGACTAATCTGAATTCAAACCCTTTGAAGCATTAAAGAAATCTCATAGCTCATTATGCATAAAAAATTGTTTGTCAACCTATGGGTTGTATATTGTATCACCAAACTCAATTTCCTAGTTCACATAAAAGAGGCTCACAATTTACCTATCATGAAATAAATTTGCTATTGTTCCTCAACTATGTGCTGTATATGACATCAGCAGCCCAGGATCCACATCATGTTGATTTCCTTGTTTTCCTCATTTATTTTTCAAGGTGATCAAATTCACCCCTTTGCCTCCATAGAGTTATCCAGAAGTTCTTTGACAGTCACATTATATGTTTGTCAATCAGGAAGAAGACGGTCTCCAACTTGAGTTTGAATTCCATGCTTGAACACCATCTATTGTACATCAGCCATGATAACTACCTTAGATTAACAGAGGAATTAAAACTGTTCTAGATTTATGTAGATTTCCCCTTTTTGAAATTGCTGTAACTGATTAACTTTCAGTCGTGCACACTCTTGCTTATCATGGGATCTCTCTACTTCAGTTTTTGTTTTTGGTCTCATTTATACATACACATCATCTTCTATTATTTTCCTAATAACTTCCCTAGCAATTTTTTTATCAATTGTCATTTTTTAGACTGCAGGAATTGGGTATAGCACCCCTTATAAACTGCAGTGCGCCTGGTAAACTTTTTAACGTGACCATTGATGCTGCCGCGACACATCCTCTGGTACCAAGTGGGCTGGGGGGAGACTGGACCTTGTGACCTCCTGCTTTACCAAAGGAAGCTCTCGCCATATAAATTGGATACATCTTTCAATTTGCA
The DNA here is from genome assembly GCA_027943335.1 of Chamaecyparis obtusa. NCBI lineage: Eukaryota > Viridiplantae > Streptophyta > Pinopsida > Cupressales > Cupressaceae > Chamaecyparis > Chamaecyparis obtusa. The sequence continues at coordinate 365,525 of BSBK01009394.1, read as the reverse complement.
TTTCTTTAAGACTGAATATCTTGTCTCATCTTATGCATTCATCAAAACAGCTGCAACATCTGTATTTGGGAACTGATGCTGTATAATCCATAGATTCTTTTCCAGTTGTGCTATACATTTTTAAAATAGGAAGAAAATGATCTTCAACAGATGAGTTTGAATGCCTTTCTCCATTGCCATATGTTGTGAATCAGCTACGATAACTACCTGTGGATTATCAGAGGAATTAAAACGGAGTTAGATTTATGGATATTCCCCCTTTGTGACATTACTGTGACAAATGACTCTTAAATGTGCATGCTCTTCGTACTGCGGGATCCGTCTACTTCAGTTTTATTTTTTTGTCACATTTGCATATGCTAATCATCTTCTAGCATTTTTACTAAACTTCCTTGGTAAATCTTTGATATCTTTGATCATTGGATGCATCTTTGAGTTCACATTTCTACAAGAATAAATCTGATACCTCATCTAATGCATTCTTCAAAGTAGTTGCAACAAATGCTTTTTAAAATTGAAGCTAAGTTGCATAGTTTATAAGATGAGAAACCGCGATCGTTCCTTTTTTGTGATTTTACATGCTTGATGATGGGAATTTGCATGGTCTACAAGATTAGAATCCATGACAGTTCCTTTCTCATGATTTTCACATACTTAGATGATGGAAATTCTAGTTTTTTTGGCAATCTTAAATGGTAGTCATAGATGAAACTAGCCCTTCTGATGAATGTTTTTCATCTTACAGCAGTATCGTCTAGTTTTAATATTTCAGTCTTGTCCTTCTTGTTCTCCCTCCATTATTTCTCTAGAAAACTCTCCTAAGGAAGATAAGTCAAACAGGTACCCCATGTTAAATTTTTTGAATCAGAATACTAGAAATGCAATATACTGAAACTCAAAAACTCAATAGAACAATTGCACAATTATTTATCCTGGGAAAACCCTCCACTTGAGGGAAAAACCCAGCCGCACCCGAAAGATAGATCCTTTATTGGATGTTTAAAATACAAATACAAGCTCTCATGATCAAAATATATGCCTTTTAACAGATCGGGCACCTCTGCTATGCTTATTACAAAACATACAATACTTAAGTATCTCACAGATACTACTGACACTGAAAATGCTTTACACAATAATTTATATGCAGAATAATTCTTTCTTGTACACAGAGCTCACTCTAAAAGATATAAATCATACTGTAGTTACAGAGATTGCTAACATTCATGTACTCTGACGTCTCACACGATACTCTAGAATAATCACAGTCTTTACAAAACACAATAGTAATCAAAAGAATCAAGTCTGTAGCAGCACGATGATGCCAAGAACAGTTGCCGTAAAGCTTGACAAAGGCTCGATGACAGACCTCTCACATGCACAATAAAATTTTCATATTCTTTTCTTTGAATGAACATCAACCCATACACTACTCTGTCCAAGCTTGAAACTGCTGGTAGCCAAGGAGTCACGACACGTGGCATACTAAACACTCCACGATAGTTACGATAGAGGCAATACATATCAACAGTCACTCGCACTCTGATTATTAATAGACCTTTAATATGAAACAACGAAGATGGATGAAGAAGTAACACTAACACAACATAACTGCTGCCAACTCGTATGGTTAACTTCATGGCACTTAAAGCTCGATGTCAAAACAATGAAGACATAGACGGTAAGAAGAATGCCGTTACACTTCTAACGCTACAAGTATATGAATCGCTTCATAAACAAAAACAATCATAATCAATCGCTTCAGCATAAACTTATGGAAACAACAACTATTCATGATAGGTAGAAAGAATATTAACTTGACGCATGAAAGAATTTCTGCAAGGCATAGCAAATGATGAAATAGAAGAACGAATAAAGAGCACAACAAAATTGAACTGAGAAAGCTTGAGAGCAAGGAACCATCAACAAAGAGTTTGCACAACCATCACAGGTAAATGATGTCCCTTGCAGCTATTAAAACATTAACAGTCCCTCTTAGCAAAGGAGATATCATTTGCAGATTTCATGTCATGGAGTCTCTCAACATGACAAACATAGTGGCTACACCCATATGTGTCAACAACAAAACTTTACCATGGATTCTCTCAACGTGATATCGTCATCTCAACATGATGTTCACCTTGGCTACTCCCAGAGGGTGAATAAATACAAGTGCTAAGTCATGGAGTCTCTCACATGACATCCACCATGGCTACTCCCAGAGGGTGGAACTAGGGCTTTGACCTCAAACTTCTCTCTCACAGAGAAGAATGCATTAACAAGGGCTTGCACCTCAAACTTCTCCCTCACAGAGAAGAATGCATTAACAACATGAAATAAGAATCACTAAAGCTAAGATTCTCTCTTAGCAAGAGAATCATTCTCCACAATACCAAGCTTATCTCAAAAATAGGAAAACATCACTCTAAGAAGTGGCTTGGTGAGAATGTCCACTATCTGCTCATTTGTGCAAATGTATTTACACTCAATTGCTTTCCTTTGAACCATGTCTCTTAAATAATGATACTTGATCTCCACGTGCTTGGTTCTATCATGAAAAACAAGATTAACCGAAAGCTTCACACAACTTTGGTTGTCAAAGGATTACTGTTGGTTCCAAAGGCTGCCCAAACAGTCCTACAAGAAGCTTTCGAAGCCTCACTGCTTCTCGAGCTGCCACACAAGCTGCAACATATTCAGCTTTTGCAGTAATTTGAGTCACACAAGATTGTTTCTTGTTGCACCAGGAAATCATAGTTGAACCTAGGCTGAAACAACCGAAAGTGCTCTTTCTGTTAGACACACTATTAATGTTCTGGTAGCTGCAGTTGAGATCATTCTTACCTGTGTTGATCCTTTCAGTGTTCTTGAGTTTATCTGCTATGTTGATCTATGGTCATCATTTCTTGGTTCAATCACTTGTGTAGGTGGTTATCTCCATTCCTTGTTTCTCTGTTATGTTTCATCATAAGTTGGTTCTCATCTTCAACAGAGACACTATTGTGACTTGTATGCTGGCATATTCATTCTCCTTGTGCACGTTATTGGAGACAATTTTTCTTCTTATGTTTTATGTCAGCAGTTGCAATGCATATTGCCGTCATTCTGTAGGGATTTCATATTCTTGTGTAACCGTCACCTCCCAGCACTCATATTTCGTGCTTAGTGTTTTGGGCTTCTTTTTCTCGTTTGTGTAGAATGAGGCATTGCTGGAGGATTCCAATCGACACTCTTTGTAACTATCGACGATACATTTCTTGTAACGACAATGTCTCTATTCATTCAACGGGAAATAGACCCTTATTATTTTGATTAGATGGACAAAATTTTTGGTGATAGAGTATCACATGGTTGACCATTTTTTAGAGTAGATATTCTCGTGTCTGGAGAATAAGTCTATCTTCTGTAATAAGTGCATCTTATGATATAGCATCATTATGTATGTAATTTGTGAACAATATATTTGTGCATATGATTCATTCCCTTTATCATTTTGCATCTGTGAGATGCTTGAAGAATTCATATATTGTATCTGCATAGCTAAAGTATTTGAACTTCATATAAGGCTGATTGCTTGATTGTTTGGCGTCAACAATAGAAGTTTGAGGACTATGTATTTGTTTTAGCATTCCATAAAATGATCCATTTATATTCCTTTGTATTTGTTTCAATATATTGCATTCCTTTGTATTTTGGTTCAAAAATTTAACATGGTATCAAAGCGGGTCTAAGGAAATGATCCAAAACCAGAATTTCTCAACTTTGAATTATTCTTTGTTCTATTTTGAGTTTTCTTGTTTCAGCTTCTCACAATAGTGAATGGACTCAAAGTTGAAGAAAGACTGGATGGTGCATCCAACTTCATGTCATGGAAATTCAGGGTCCTCATTGACCTTGAAGAGAATGATCTTCTCAACTATGTGAAGTCCAATGTAGCTGAACCTTTTGATGACACTAAGAAAGCGCAATGGAGAAAGAACAATATCATGGCAAGAAAGATACTAATTGATTCAGTTGAGGATCATTTGGTACCGGTTATATCAAAGTTGAATTCAGCCAAAGCAATGTTTGATTGTCTCCAAAGTTTATATGAATTCAACAACACTAGTAGAGCTCTAGCCTTGAGACGTCAACTCCTTCACATTAAAATGGCTAGAGGAGAATTTGTTGCGTCTTTCTTCATGAAGATTACAAAATTAAAGGATCAACTCAATGCTATTCGAGATTCCATTGAGGACACAGATTTGGTTTTGTTGGGCCATGAATGTGTTAGGATCAAGAAACATTGAGGGGGGGGGGGGAGGGTGTTGCAACACTTTCAAACCAATTGATTACTTTGAAACTTAACCATAAGCATCCACATATAGCAATACAGGAAAGTAACGCATAAAACAATAAAGAACTCATAACACCATGATTTTATTCTTGAGGAAACCTTGGCCAAGGGAAAACCCCGGTGGGGATGGTACCCACAAGATGATGCACTAATCTGAAAGTTCTCTGTTAAGAGTCTAACCTTGCTAGGATTCGTTACATAGCATTTAGTACATATGCCCCTGTTAAAGGACTAGACCTTGTTAGAGGCCTTTGACCCGGTTAAGAGTCAAGAACAAAAGTAGCACACTTGCTTGAGAATGAAGGTTAAATCCACATTGTCCAATTACAAAGAGTGTATTACAAAAACACAAAACTATGCATGACATCACAATGTTTGATTAGTCCACAATGAAGATCACGTTTGATCTGATTTAACATCAAGGTTCGCACATCACACATTACACATATCATATATCACTTTCTACATGCTCGCATGCAAAACAAATCTTTCCTTTATACCCTTCAATATTCTTTATTCAGTCAGTTTGCAAATCCTTCCACAAAACTTGTAGCACAAAATCTAATAAGAAAAATAATAACTTGCTATCCAAGGGTTAACATCTAGGATATCGTCCCCACATTGCCAAGCAATCGAATTGTCCAAACAATTCAATTTGCTAGGCCAATTTGCCCGATCACTCAAATCTGTTCTGAACAACTGTTATATTGTGCCAGTTTCACTTCGCTCAATCAAAACACATACCAGTCATCATATAAACATAGGCAATCATACCATAAGCATATATACATTGTATATTCTACATTTCCAAAATTGCAGCCATATCTGATATCATTTCTGTTGTCGCTGACCAAAACCGTCCGATTGTACCCTATGATTCCATCTTGGACTTAGACATTTTTCACTTTACTATCTTACCAAAACTTATCTCCAACATTAGCGCCCATACCAGAGAGGTATGTTGCCATCAATGACAACATCTGTATGGTCGCTCATCATCCACTTGCCAACAAAATGGCCTTCCTCACTCTTGGGAATCCTTCATTCAAGGAATTGGTGGAAGAGATTAACTAGCCAAATTTGACCAGTTCAGAGCTGATTGCATTCAAGAGGAATGTAGATTGGAGGCTAGAGGAAATGGGCGTAGATCTCACCATGAAGAAGATCATGTCCTTGCTGTCCATACTTCTAAAGGGAAATGAAAGAAAGGTAACTTCAAGAGGTATAGAGATAGGAATTCTGATTCAGCCCCTAAGCCTAAGAAGAAGAATCTCTCTAAGATTTAGTGCTTTAGATGTGACAAGTATGGTCATTTTGCTAGAGATTGTACATCAAGATTTAAGCATTAGGTTGCTGCAACAAATGTTGAAAATGCTTCTCCTCATAGAGAGTCAAGTGAAAATTCAGAGGGTTTCTTATTTATTTCCGCTCTTTCAAGTAATGTTCCTACTAATAGTGATACTTGGATAATCGACAGTGGAGCCTCTCGCCATATTACAGGTTATTGTGAGCATCTCTCTAATCTGATGTAATATTCTAACCCAACCAGAACTGTAATTTTTGTTTACTCTTGTATGCTGAAGGTGTTCTCACAGCTGAAGATATTGTTTGATTGCTAAGGAGGCATTGATGGTTTGTTTTACTAATTTCTGATAAGTATGGGTTTTTGGGAATTGACACTTCTCACTACTATGAAGTGATGTGTATTCTTCCACAAGCATAGCCAAATCACATCGTAATCATTGTTGACTGAATGTAGTGGATTAAAGCTTCTAAAAGCCAGACATAAGAATGCTTGAAACCAAAGAAATGCAATGTTTACATCTAGAAACCCGATACTGAATATTAAGAAAGAGTTATTCCTGGCAGTACACTTAGCACGATCTACAAGAGCCAAAATTTATGAACGAATGGAATATTCAACTGCGTCAAGCGGAATACATATTATAGGCCAACCTAGTATTCGCGTGAGCTCCAAGGAATGCGTGTTTACTGAGTAGTCATAGCCGTAATGACCATGCTATCGTGAATGGGGGAGCGGCTGTATGTGGAGGCTCCTGACAGGTGTGTGCTTGCGCTGCCTTACTGTTACCATACGCAGCTGCCAGTATATGAGTCGATTGCCGACTGACTGATTTGGGCCGTCTCAGTAACTCCAAGAGTTGGGCATGTCTACTGAAGGTGACACTGAGAAAGACACCCGTGCTGGCTATTTCCTTCCTGTCTGCCAATGTGCGGGCGAGTGTTGACTGGGTGGTGGTACCATAGCAGCCTTGCTGGTTCCACTAACACGTTCGATCTCCTTTGATATTTCCTGCATTTTCTTCCTACCTGATTATCCTAGGTATCTCTGTTGGCACGTGAGTCCAAAATGTATGCTGCGTTATACCACTGCTGTCCACTGGCTTGCGGATTAGTGTATATGCTTAGTCGGGTATTTCCTTGTAATTGCTGTCCAACAAATCCACTTCCTTGTTCTGTAAACAAACTGAAACTGGAGAAAGGCCTGAGATTGCTAAACTTGAGAATTCCAATAAAGCTCAATGTGAAAACTGAGTGTTTCCACTTTGGAGAGAGATGGGGCTATGTCCAACTTCCTCCCAAATTCCTAAGGGTTTGCGTCCTTGGAATAACCAGTCACAAAAAGCAACCAGATTCTATTTCCTTGATTTTATTATATTTCATGGTGCTTTTTCCGAGATGTACTTTCCCTTTTTATAGCCTCAAAGTGAGTGCAAGTACAACGAACTAATCCATGTGGGATAAATGCTCACTTAAGTCACTTTTATAACATAAAGTAACTTTATAAAATAAGGTGACTTAATAATAAGACATAAAGTGACTTTATAACACACTTCATTAAATAAAGTGATTCTGATTATAGAACCTAAGCCCCGAATATAAATATTCGCCTGTGCAAACTTGTGACTGGCTGGCATCCTCCGAAATGTGGCCATTAGTTCATTCGGATGGATAGATAGACTAATCAGACATCTAAATAGCTTACTGCTGAAAAGGGGACATTACAGTCCTCCCTTCCCGGGATTGCTTGCCCTCAAGCAATTTCAATGCCAAATGCTGTAGGATTGACTCACCCTCCCAAGTGGCATCCTTGTAAGGTAAGTCCTTCCACCGAATCAGATACTCACGGACAATCTTGTTTCGTAGCTTCCTCTCCCTGACCTCAATGACCTCTGCTGGAACTAAAGCCAATTTACCCTCATCCAATGGGGGTAATCTATCTGAAACCACTATATGTTGTCCGATTGCCTTCGTGAGGCAAGAAACGTGAAAAACATTGTGGATCTAGCTGTCTGAAGGAAGCTCTAACTCATAGGCCACCTCGCCAACTCTCCTCGAGATTCAAAAGGGACCCTAAAATCTAGGTCTGAGCTTCTCTGACCCACTCCGCTTCAAGGAGCTCTGTCTATAGGGCTGTAGGCGAAGGTAAACCATGTCTCCTATCTCAAAGCTCCGCTTTGTCTTGTATTGATCAGCATATAGCTTCTATTGATTCTGTGCCCTCTGGATGTTCTCTCTGAGAGATTTGAGTATATCCCGGTGGTCCTACAACCAATCTCTCGCAATCGGGGCCATGCTGTTCTGTAGAGCCAAATCTATAAAAGAAAGTGGCTTGCTGCCATAGAGAGCCCGAAATGGCGACATGCGAATCGTCATGTGGTATGTGGAATTGTAGCAGAACTCCCCCAAGTACAACCATCAGACCCATGCTCTCTGCTGCCCCGCTACATAGCTCCGGAGGTAGCCTTCCACCCATCTGTTTACAATCTTTGTCTGGCCATCTGTCTGCGGGTGGTAACTGGTACTAGTAGTCAACTCAGTGCCGGCCAACATGAACAACTCTTGCCAAAAAGTACTGAGGAACTTGCTGTCCCTATCGCTCACAATGGTCTTGGGGAGACCATGCAATCTAAATACCTCATGGAAAAACAACTCGGCCACCTGTGTAGCGGGCCAATCTGCGGCGATAGCAAAGAAGTGAGCGAACCTGGTGAGTCTGTCGACCACCACATAAATGCTGTCCCTGCCCTGCACTCTCAGCAAACCCGTGATGAAATCCATGGATATGCCCTCCCACTTCTGAGCTGGAATGGGAAGGGGCTGCAATAACCTTGTCGGATACTCGTGCTCTGACTTGTTCTGCTGACAAGTTTGGCACTCTCTGACATGCTGGAGTACGTCATCCTTGAGGCCTTCCAAGAGAACCTCTCTCTGACCTGCCTGTAAGTCTTGAAGAACCCCGAATGTCTTGCTGTGGGCGCATCATGAACAACCCTCAATATCCTCTCCTTAAGCTGAGAGCCCGACACTAGGTAGATTTTGTCCTTATAAAAGATGATGTCATCAACCACCCTGTACCTGCTATCCAGCAACTGGCCGTCCAAAATCTGACAGGCTTGAGTATTCTTAGAATACTCAACCAGCAAAAGGGATTTCCAATCAGCGGAAATCTCTGATAGAACACAACAAATTGCCTCTGAAGGTCTCCTAGAGAGTGCGTCAGCCACCACATTGTTCTTCCCCTTGACATACTCGATGTCAAAATCATAGGCCTGAATCTTACTGATCCATTTCTGCTGTCTCTCATTCAGCTCCTTTTGCTCCAGGAAGTAGTGCAAACTGTTGTGGTCTATTTTGACTGTGAACTTGCCACCCACTAAATATTGTCTAAATTTAGCCAAGGCGTGCATGATGGCAAGCATCTCCTTGTCATAGGTGGAATAAAGCCTCTCATTATCCTTGAGCTTCCTGCTCTCGAAAGCTATGGGGTGCTTGTCCTGCATCAATACCGCGCCAATTCCATTCCCCGAGGCATCACACTCTAAGACAAAGGAGCGAGAGAAATCCGGTAGAGCCAAAACCAGACAAGTGCTCATAACAGTCTTGAGCCTGTCGAAGATTGCCTCAACCTCATCTGTCCACTTGAAGGCTCCCTTCCGAGTAAGATCGGTGAGAGGGGTTGCTGTTTGAGAGAATCCCTTAACAAACCTCCTGTAGTATGAACAAAGCCCAAGGAATCCTCTCAAATCTGATACATTATGCGGAGGTGGCCAATCTTGAATTGCCTGAATCTTCTCCTGGTGCACCATAACCCCGTCTGTCCCTATCACATGCCCCAAGTAGATCATCTCCGTTAGTCCGAACTCACACTTGGATCCTTTCGCAAATAGAGACTGGCTCTCCATGATGCTAAGAACCTCATCCAAGTGCTGCAAGTGCTCTGCCCATGTCCTGCTGTAGACTAGGATGTCATCAAAGAATACTAGAACGCTCCTGCGCAATCGTACTTTAAAAATGTGATTCATGCAAGACTGAAAAGTGGCAGGTGCGTCAGTGAGCCCAAAAGGCATCACTAGGAACTCGTAGTGTCCGTAGTGGAATCTGAATGCTGTCTTGTGGACATCCTCATCTCGGACACGTATCTGATGATACCCAGATCGAAGATCAATCTTCGAGAAATAAACTGCCCCATGTAGCTCATCTAGAAGCTCATCAATCTTGGGGATGGGGTACTAGTTCTTGATAATCCTCTTATTCAGTGCACGATAATCAATACACATGCGAAGAGTACCATCCTTCTTCACCAAAACTACAGAAGAAGCAAAAGGGCTGGAACTAGGTCTGATGTGACCCATGTCTAATAGCTCCTTAATCACCTTTTCAATTTCCTCCTTGTAATGCCTAGGATGACGATAAGGGGTTTGGCCCCCTCCTCCAACTCTATGATATGCTCGAAGCCCCTGTCTGGAGGTATACCTGGAGGGATGTCCTCAAAAACCTGCTTGTGCCTGTCAAGCACACCTTGTATGTCAGCGTGAATCTACTTCCCTGAATCCAGTGAAGGACTGGAGGATTTAAAACACTGGGCTGCCCACTCCATGCTGCTGTGTCTGAAGATGGCCTCCATCCTATGAGCTGAAACCACCTGTGATCCACTATCTGACATGGCCTTAAGTGTAACCAACTGATCACCCTTCATAAACTCTAACTGCCTCTGCTGATGATTAATGGTATACCGCTTTAGAGTCTATAGCCATTGCATGCCTAGGATGGCGTCAAGGCTATCTAAGTCAATGACGTAGAAATCTACCTCTAGGAGATAATCTCTGAAATGAATCTGAAGACCTGAGATCTTCCTTGTGCAACTCAATAAGTCTCCCTCGGCCACCTTGACCTCAAACACTGAAATGCTATCTATCGGAAGACCTCTCTTGGAAACCAAACCGGCACTGATGAAATTGTGTGTTGCACCTGTGTCAAGAAGACTGATCTGCTGCCTCTAACCACTCCCTTAAGACGAAAGGAGTGACAGGTGGGAATACCTGAGAGGGATGCTAAAGTAATAGGGACTGTCCTGTACGAACCTCCCTCTTCTTCCTCTCTACTATATGCTCATCCCGAGCCTCTACATCGCTGCTCTCATCACCATTGTCCTTTTGGTGCTCACAATCATCATCGGTTACCACCTCAATATAGTGTACCTGGCCCTTCCCAAGGCACCTATGATCTGGAGCCCAAGGCTCTCTGCATGTGAAGCACAACTTCCTTCTCAACTCATTCTGAGTCTCGAAGTCAAGCCTGGGTGGCGTGCTCTTAGTTTGATTTTTGTTTCTTTGAAAAGAAGAAGACCCCTTAAAGGTTTTCTTCAGTGGCTATAGGATGGACGATGGTGAGTCCAAGTCATGTGCCAACTTAATGGCGTCATCTTAAGTGTCTGGCTTGAGGACTCTAACTAGCCCTCTGAACTTGTCCTGTAGTCCCTCAATAAACAACATTACCTTCCTCTTCTCTGCCATATCTAGAACCATAATAGACACCCTCTGAAACTCGTCAATATAGTGATCCAATGATCCACTCTGCTTCAATTGAGCTAACTCCATGTAGCAGACCTCAATGTCCTTCCGGTCAAAGAGGGCGATCAATTTAGTGCTGAAGATCTCATAAGATGCAATCAACCTGTGATCCTGGGTGACGAGGTCATGATGCCACCAATCGTATGCTGCACCCTCTAAATGCATTGTTGTGAACTTAATCACTTTCGTCTCTGACATGGGCTTCAGGGTCAGGAAAGTATCTAGCTTGTGAATCCAAGCTCTGGCGGAAGTCTTACCGCTGCCATAAAAAATGGGGAGGGTCAATTTATTCATAGCATGTTTAAGATCTCTGTTGGGTCCCTTGGGCCTCCTATCCTGCTGTGCTCTGTCAAAATCCCTCCTCTGTGCCAGGTATTGCACAAATGACAAGTCAGCCTTGACTCTGTCAGGTAGCATATCCCACTCATCATGTGCGGTTGCAACATTATTAGGGAGTACAGCTGCTGCCTCGGGCTGGGCTACTTCTTCCTCGGCATTATTCCCTGCGAACGTAGGCATAAGGGGCCTATTTGTGGTGCGAGTGGCTGCTCTAGCAGCTCTAGGTGATCCTGCCACACTATTACCACCACTGTGATGGCTCTGGGGTCTCGCGGCTGCCATTGTCAACTGCTACATAACCCCTGTGAGCTGGTGTAACACATCAGCGATGTGATCCTATCCCGCACGAAGAGCCCTCATTGTCTCTCTAACCTCTCTATCCTCATTTGCCATGCCTATACCTCTAGTGCCATGTTCAAATATAATATGCTCGTCCTCTTCTGTATGACTATTCTCAATATCTACTTGTACTGATGGTTCAGACTGTCCCTGTTCAGCCCTGTTATGTTTGAAGTTATATAACTTGTGTCCACCTTGCATGCCTGGACTGCATTACCAAGTACTATAAGTAAATGCCCACAAGGTTGGCAAGACCTTGGGCTCTGATACGACTGTAATATTCTAACCCAACCAGAATTGTAATTTTTGTTTACTCTTGTATGCTGAAGGTGTTCTCACAGCTGAAGATATTGTTTGATTGCTTAGGAGGCATTGATGGTTTGCCTTACTAATTTCTGATAAGTATGGGTGTTTGGGAATTGACACTTCTCACTACTATCAAGTGATGTGTATTCTTCCACAAGTATAGCCAAATAACATCGTAATCACTGTTGACTGAATGTAGTAGATTAAAGCTTCTAAAAGCTAGACATAAGAATGCTTGAAACCAAAGAAATGCAATGTATACATATAGAAACCCGATACTGAATATTAAGAAAGAGTTATTCCTGGCAATACACTTAGCATGATCTACAAGAGCCAAAATTTATGAACGAATGGACTATTCAACTGCGTCAAATGGAATACATGTTATAGGCCAACCTAGTATTCGCGTGAGCTCCAAGGAATGCATGTTTACTGAGTAGTCATAGCTGTAATGACCAGGCTATCATGAATGGGGGAGCGGCTGTATGTGGAGGCTCCCGACATGTGTGTGCTTGTGCTGCCTTACTGTTACCATACGCGGTTGCCAGTATATGAGACGACTGCCGACTGACTGATTTGGGCCATCTCAGTCACTCCAAGAGTTGGGCGTGTCTACTAAAGGTGACGTCGAGAAAGACACCGTGCTGGTTATCTCCTTCCTGTCTGCCAATGTGCGGGCGAGTGTGGACTGGGTGGTGGTACCGTAACAGCCCTAATGGTTCCACTAACACATTCGATCTCCTTTGATATTTCCTGCGTTTTCTTCCTGCCTGATTATCCTAGGTATCTCTATTGGCATGTGAGTCCAGAATGTATGCCGAGTTATACCACTGCTGTCCACTGGCTTGTGGATTAGTGTATATTCTTAGTCGGGTATTTCCTTGTAACTGTTGCCCAACAAATCCACTTCCTTGTTCTGTAAACAAACTGAAACTGGAGAAAGGTCTGAGATTGCTAAACCTGAGAATTCCAATAAAGCTCAATGTGAAAATTGAGTGTTTCCACCTTGGAGAGAGATGGGGCTACGTCCAACTTCCTCCCAAATTCCTAAGGGTTGCGTCCTTGGAATAACCAGTCACAAAAAGCAGTTAGATTCTGTTTCCTTGATTTTATTATATTTCATGGTGCTTTTTCCGAGATGTACTTTTCCTTTTTATAGCCTCGAAGTGAGTGCAAGTACAATGAACTAATCCATGTGGGATAAAAGCTCACTTAAGTCACTTTTATAACATAAAGTAACTTTATAAAATAAAGTGACTTAATAATAATACATAAAGTGACTTTATAACACACTTCATTAAATAAAGTGATTCTAACTATAGAAATTGAGCCCCGAATATAAATATTCGCTTGTGCAAACTTGTGACTGGCTGGCATCCTCTAAAATGTGGCCATTAGTCCATCCGGATGGATAGATAGACTAATCAGGCATCTAAATAGCTTACTGCCGGAAAGGGGACATTACATCTGATAGAAAAGCATAGTCATTTACTAGTTATTATTGGTGATGATGCTTGCTATTTTGTCAATGGTGCTGGAACTACATCCTTTCATTTAGATTTGAGAATTCCTCTTCATCTAAGTGATGTGTTGTTTGTTCCTGGAATCAAGCGAAACCTGATTTCTATTTCAATGTTGGAAGGTAAAGGATACCATGTAGCATTTGCTGAAGGCAAAGTTCTTGCATGGAAGAAGAACACTAGCATTAAAACAACTCGAGAAATTGGTGTTCGTCATGAGAGTCTGTATAGACTTTCAACTCGTCCTATTCAATCCTTAGCATATGATTCCATGAGTTCTAATGAGTTGTGGCTTAAAAGATTCGTGCATCTAAATTTTAGAACTCTGTCCTCCATGGAAAAGATGGTTGTTGGCCTTCCAAAGCTAAATCAAGATCATGAGGGTGTCTGCAAAGGATGTGCTCTAGGTAAGAACATTAAAAGTCCTTTTCATAATAGTGAAAGTAGAGAAAAGGAAATCCTAGAGCTGATTCATTCTGATTTTTGTGGTCCTATGTTAGTTGCTTCTTTAAGTGGTTTTTGTAATTATGTTACTTTTATTGATGACTTCTCTCGTAAGTCATGGATTTATTTTCGAAAAACTAAAGATTTTGATGTTGTCTAGATTTAAAGAGTTCAAAGCTCTTGTAGAAAATCTATCCAATAAGAGGATCAAAGTTTTAAGGTTTGACAATGGTGGTGAATATACTTCTGGTATATTTCAAAATTTCTGTATTGAAGCTGGGATTAAGAGAGAGTTTTGTGTCCCTTATAATCCACAACAAAACAGTGTTGCAAAAAGAAAGAACAGGTCTATTGTTGAGGCAACAAAAGCCATGATCCATGATCAAGGCCTTCAAACTTTTCTATGGGTAGAAGCTTGCAGGACAACAGTATATGTTCAGAATTGTAGTTCACATCAAATTCTAGACAACATGACTTTTGAAGAAGCATTCACAGGTACTAAACCATAAGTTAGTCATCTCAAATTTTTTGGGTGTCCAGTTTATATCCATATTCCAAAATATAAAAGGTCTAAGTTAGAACCTCCAGGCAAGAAGGGTATCTTTGTTCGTTACAGTGAATCTTCAAAAGATTACAGGGTCTACATTCCGGGTCAAAAGCAAATTGAAATTAGCATAGATGTCTCATTTGAAGAAGATATTGCTTGCAAAAGATCTAAAGAAACTAACATGGAAATTGACATAGAAGATCTTGAGGCCACTCAAGACATGGATATTGCTGCCCCTGATTCCCCTTTTAAGATTCAGAGGGAGTATCCTGAATTTGAAGATCCTATTGATCTCGTTAATCCTATAGATGCCTCTGCTGGTCCAAGTAATGTTTCTTTGACAAGAAGAGGCCTTTGTGGGCTAGACATACTATGCAAGAGGCTGAAAAATATGCAGCCCCTCGTGGCACCTTTAGAGAAAGTAAGAGGCCTCATAAATTTGTAGGATGTGTTGGTTTGATGAGTCATATTATTGCATCTGAGCCTTCAAGTTTTGAGGAGGCTTAAAAACAACAAGTTTGGAAGGATGCCATGATGGAGGAATACCAATCCATTATAAAAAATCATGTTTGGGACATTGTTCCTAGGCCTAAATGTAAATCTATTGTTTCTTCTAGGTGATTGTTCAAAATTAAGCATGCAATAGATTAAAGTGTTGAAAAATATAAAGCTAGATTTGTAGCTAGAGGTTTTTCTCAAAAAGAAGGTATAGATTATGAGGAGACTTTTGCTCCTGTAGCACAATACACTTCTATCAGAACTATCATTACTGTTGTTGCAGTTAAGGGATGGAAACTACATCAAATGGATGTGAAGACGATATTCTTGAATGGTGTAATTGAAGAAGTACTCATTGAGCAGCCAAAGGGCTTAGTGATTCATGAGAAGGACTCACATGTTTGCAGATTGAAAAAGGGTTGTATGGCTTTAAGCAAGCTCCGCATGTGCGGTATGAGAGAACTGACAATTATTTGTTGAGCTTGGGCTTCCTTGAAAATGATGTTGATCCAAATCTCTATTTCAAGGTAATTGATGATAAAGCTTTAATCTTAGTACTTTATGTTGATGATTTGTTTCTCACTGGAGAGGATGATCTCATTGTTAAATGTAAGGAAGAGTTAGCCTTTGAATTCGAGATGAAAGATCTTGGTCTTATGCACTACTTCCTTGGACTTGAAGTATGGCAAGGACCAAATGAGATTATCTTTAGTCAAGGGAAATATGCTATTGACATTTTGAAAAGGTTTGGTATGTTAGACTGCAAGTCCATGGCAACTCATACAGAAGCAAATATGAAAAAGCTACACGAGGTTGCAACCAATTCGAATTTAGTTGATCCCACTATGTATAGGCAATTAATTGGATCATTAATGTATTTGATTAATACGGGGCCTGATATATGTTATGCTGTTAACACTCTCAGTCAGTTCATGTGTGAGCCTAGACAAATTCACCTTGTTGCAGCCAAACATATTTTGAGATATAGTGGGATATGGTCTAAAATATTCCTCTTGTGAAGATTTGAACTTGCAGGCTTTTTCTGATTCAGATTGGGCAGGATGTGTGGCTGATAGGAAGATCACTACCGACTCTTGTTTCAACCTAGGTTCAGCTATGATTTCCTGGTGCAACAGGAAACAATCTTGTGTGGATCAGAGTACAACTGAAGCTGAATATGTTGCAGCTTTCGTAGCAGCAAGAGAAGCAATTTGTCTTTCTTAAGCCTCTTACAGGACTGTTTGGGCAGCCTTTTGAACCTACAATGATTCTTTGTGACAACCAAAGTTGTGTGAAGCTTTCGGTCAATCCTATTTTTCATGATAGAACCAAGCACGTGGAAATCAAATATCATTATTTAAGAGATATGGTTCAAAAGAAAGCAGTTAAGGTCAAGTACATTTGTACAGAAGAGCAAACAATGAACATTCTCACCAAGCAACTTTCTAGAGTGAAGTTTGCTTATTTTCGAGATAAGCTTGGTATTGTGGAGAATGATGCTCTTGTTGAGAGAGAGTCTCAGCTTCACCGATTTTTATTTATGTTGTTAATGCATTCTTCTTTGTGAGAGAAGTTTGAGGTGCAAACCCTTGTTAATGCATTCTTCTCTGCGAGAGAAGTTTGAGGTGCAAGCCCTTTTTAATATGCATTCTTCTCTGCAAGAGAAGTTTGAGATGCAAGCCCCTGTTAATGCATTCTTCTTTGCGAGAGAAGTTTGAGGTGAACGCCCTTATTCCACCCTTTGGGAGTAGCCATGGTGGATGTCATGTGAGAGACTCCATGACTTGGTACTTGTGATTATTCACCCTCTGGGAGTAGCCATGGTGAACGTCATGTTGAGATGACGATATCACGTTGAGAGAATCCGTGATAAGCTTTTGTTATTCTATGATCTCTCCTTTGCTGAGAGGGTGTGTTAATGTTTTGGTAGCTGCAACAGAGATCATTCTTACTAGCGTTGATCCTTTCAGTGTTCTCAAGTTTATGCTCATCATTTCTTGGTTCAATCATTTGTGCAGGTGGTTATCTCCATTCCTTGTTTCTTTGTTATGTTTCATCGTAAGTTAGTTCTCATCTTTAGTAGAGAGACTATCGTGACTTGTATGCTGGCACATTCATTCTCCTTGTGCATGTTATTGGAGACAATTTTTGTTCTTATGTTTTATGTCAGTAGTCGCAATGCATATTGCCTTCGTTCTGCAGAGATTTCGTATTCTTGTGTAACCGTTACCGCCTAGCACTCCTATTTTGTGTGTAGTCTTTTGGGCTTCTTTTTCCAGTTTGCGTAGAATGAGGCATCGTTGAAGGATTCCAATCAACACTCTTTGTAATTGCCGACGATACATTTCTTGTAATGGCAATGTCTCTATTGATTCAACGGTAAATAAACCTTTATTATTCTGATTGGTTGGACAAAAGTTCTGTTGATGGAGTATCACGTGGTTCATCATTTTTTAGAATAGATATTCTCGTGTCTAGAGAATAAGTCTATCTTCTGTATTAAGTGTGTCGTATGATATAGCATCATTATGTATGTAATCTGTGAACAGTAGATTTGTGCATACGAGTCATTCCCTTTATCGTTTTGTATCTGTGAGATACTTGAAGAATTCTTATATCCTGTATCTGCATAGCTAAGGTATTTGAACTTCATATAAGGCTGATTGATTGATTGTTTGGCATTAACAATCAGAAGTTTGAGGACTATGTATTTGTTTTGGCATTCAATAAAAGGAACCATATTTTGTGGGGTTGGGTTTTTCACCCTAAAGTGGAGGGTTTTCCCAAGATAAGTTTTTTGCATTCTCTGTTCTTTTGTGTTTTGAGTTTCATTATATTGCATTCCGTTGTATACTGGTTTAAAAATTTAACACACACACCTTGCCCAATCAAAATCAGAAAAACCCTGCAAGTTCAAACCTTCACAAGAAGTATATTTCAGACCATATCCCACTGTACCACATACATATCTCAAAATATGTTTGGCTGCAACAAGTTGAATCTTTCTAGGCTCACACATGAATTGACTGAGAGTGTTAATAGTATAACATATATCAGGCCTAGTATTGTTCAAATATATCAATTAACCAATCAATTGCCTATACATAGTGGGATCAACTAAATCTGAACTGGCTGCAACCTCATGCAACTTTTTTAGATTTGCTTTCATAGGTGTTGAGATAGATTTGCAGCCTAACATACCAAATCTTTTCAAAATGCCAATAGCATATTTCCCTTGTCTCAGGATAATCTCATTTGGTCTTTGCCATACTTCAAGTCCAAGGAAGTAGTGCATAAGACTGAGATCTTTCATCTCGAATTCAGAAGCTAACTCTTTCTTACATTTAACAATGATATCATCCTCTCCAATGAGAAACAAATCATCAACATAAAGAACTAAAATTAAAGCTTTGTCATCAATTACCTTGAAATAGAGATTTGGATCTGCATAATTTTTGAGAAAGCCCAAGCTCAACAAATAATGATCAATTCTTTCATACCATGCATGTGGAGCTTTCTTAAGGCCATACAAAGCCTTTTTTAATCTGCACATATGTGATTCCTTCTAATGGATCACAAAACCCTCAAGGTGTTCAATGAATACTTCTTCAATTACACCATTCAAGAATGTTGTCTTAACATCCATTTGATGTAGTCTCCATCCTTTAACTGTTGCAATAGTAATGATAAAACTGATAGAAGTGTATTGTGCTACAAGAGCAAAAGTATCCTCATAATCTATACCTTTTTTTTGAGAAAACCCTCTAGCTACAAATCTAGCTTTATATTTTTCAACACTGCCATCAGCTGCATGTTTAATTTTGAACAACCACTTAGAAGAAACAACAGATTTACCTTTAGGCTTAGGAACAATGTCCCAAACATCATTCTTGATAATGGATTGATAGTCCTCCATCATGGCATCCCTCCATACTTGCTGTTTTGAAGCCTCCTTAAAATTTGAATGCTCGAATTCAATAATATGACTCATCAAAGCAACATATCCTGCAAATTTATGAGGTCTTTTACTTTCTCTGAAATTGCCACGAGGGGCTGCATATTTTTCAACCTCTTGCATCGTATCCCTGACCCACAAAGGTCTCTTCTTGTCAAATGAAACATTACTCGAACCAGTAGTGGAGTTGTTGACATAAATTTAGTTGTCACTGGTAAAGTCATTGGCAAACATCAATCCCATCGGAACACCAGTACATCACACCAGTACACACCGGTACTCATGATGGTGTAATAATTGTGAACCGGGTAGATTGAGAAGAAAATAGTGTACCTTAACGGGTCACGCTTATACCGGTCTAGGTTTTGTCCAACCGGTCTTGGCAAATACACAGAGAATAGATGACTAACCAGAGACAAATCTCACACTAGTTAAGTGCATGATAATTCGAACCGGAGTATGCAGAGCGTTTTCAGTGGAACTGGAGTTAGCTTTGTTTTTTCTGTGACTATTTCAAGGTAAACTAAAGATCGGTTCGCAAGCTTTTTGATTAAGGGTTTTGCATGCGTGATTTTTGGGAGAGTTTACAGCTTGGCGAAACTATTAGATGTATTTCTAATAAGATAATTCCTTATAAATACAGGTCGAAAGACATGAGAAATGTGTTGTTGAAAATCAAGAGCATAGAGTGAAGGAGAGTAGGAGAGCAAAATCTTCTGAGAGGAATCACAGTCACAAAAGGTGAAAGGGAGAGATGTAAGAACCCTTCACAGGCTCTAACTGCTGAGTTGTTGTTTCTTTGAATGTTTTATGAATTTGTTTTTTGAGTTTTTGTAAGGGTTTTAAATAAAAGAAGGGCAAATAGATACAAATATGAAAATACTGGAAAGATAATCTAACTATTGCTGCAAATTTATTATTCTTCAATATGCAACACCAAGTACAAGAAAATGGTCTTGGAATCCAAATATAAACAACAATGAGTTTTACAAGCATAAAAACTTGAATAGTTTCCAGAAGAAATCGTATTGAACCAGCCAATGCGTTTTTAGCATGAATGACGTCTTTCCCTTATTCCTAGTCATGCTTGCAAGTCTCTGCAATGATGTAACCAACCAGCACTTGTATTCTAATCCCGATGTAGCTTATGAGCTTGTGTTACATCTGCCGAAACCCTATGCTAAAGCGCAAATAGAATCTTTGAATGAGACTCCCTCTAATTATCAAATTCACCAGGTATTTCACTGGCTCAAATGACGAACACACAGAAGAAATTACGTTCTCCAATGGCTGAAACTATCAAACCCTTCTCAGAGCTCAAGAGGAAACAATTTTTAATTCTTCAAATGAATAATGGATGTCTTCTCAACTCATGCCAAGCCTTTTTATTTCTTCCAAGTCCAAAATCGCACCAAAAAGCAAGCTTGCGATTTTCTCCATATAATTCACTTTAATGTAATAAACATTAAAAATGACATTTAATTAATTTGGACTTAGGACAAACGTCCATAAATTAATATATAAACTTGGCCCCCTTTTATGAAGCTTAAACCCATCACTTAAGTGATTTAATATAAAGTTATATTATAACCTAATATTAAATCGTTATTCCTTCATTAAACACTTAGCCATTGAAAATGCAATAACATCCTTGATATTGTGAATCTGGCTAAACCGTCTAAAACCGGAGTTGGTGAAATAATTCTCCATGTGACCAAAATGCATTTCCAAAAATAGTCGGGGTCCATCTCTATGGCTCAAAAATAAACCCAAATATAGAAACCTTTGTTAAAAATAGCAAAATCCATATAATTGAGCAAAAAACAATCTCTTAAGCCAATTGAAAACACCGAGCTCTGCCAATATTGAACCAGCAGAAAGCCATACCTTCACTGTGCCTGAAACGATCCCCTATCCATGCCTACTAGCCTACAAGGGTCCATTGATAGGCTAATCACTTACTAGCATGACGTCGCTAGCTAGAAGGGGACATCATTGTCCGCCCTTCCTGAAATTGCTTGTCCTCAAGCAATCTCAACTCCGGATGCTGTAAGATCTCCTCACTCTCCCATGTAGCATCCTCAACCGGCATATCCTTCCATTTCACCAAGTACTCCCTGATAGCGTGCCTCCTCAAGTTTCTCTCCCTAAACTCCAAAATAGCCTCAGGCACTAAAACCAACTTCCCCTCATCATCCAAGGGTGGAAGCATTGTAGAAGGATCAATCTGGTGTCCTAACGCCTTTTTGAGACGTGACACATGAAAAACATTATGGACTTTACTCTCTATTGGAAAATCCAACTCATACGCCACCTCTCCAACTCTCCTGATCACCCTGAAAGGTCCATAGTATCGTGGCTTCAGTTTCTTGGCACCACTCCTTTTAAGAGTGGACTGGCGGTAAGGCTGTAACATCAAGTATACCATATCCCTTATCTCAAAAATCCGCTCAGTCCTCTTTTGATCCGCATACTACTTTTGCTGATTCTGTGCCTTAGTAATATTCTCCTTAAGAGCCTTTACAATGTCTTGGCTCTACTGTAACAAGTCTCTAGCACTAGGCACTCTACTGTCACTCAGGAAGAGATCCATGAAATTGGGTGCCTCATACTCATATAATGCCATGAACGGTGACGTTTGAATAGACATGTGATAAGTGGAATTGTAGCAATACTCGCATAGATAAATCCGCTTAACCCAAGCCTTCTGTTGCCCTGCTATGTAGTTCTTGAGGTATCCCTCCACCCATTTGTTGACTAACTCAGTCTGTCCATCTGTCTGAGGATGATAGCTAGTATTTGGAGTGAGCTTTGTCCCACACAATCTGAATAACTCCTGCCAGAAATGACTCATAAACCTACTGTCCTTGTCATTGACAATGCTTCGAGGTAAACCATGCAACTTGAATACCTCTTTGAAGAATAAATCTGCTAGTTGCGTAGCAGTGATCGAGAAGAAGTGGGCAAACTTCATAAGCCGATCAACAATAACATATATACAGTCTCTGCCCTGGGCTCTCGGTAGTCCTGTGATGAAGTCCATGGACATACACTCCCACTTCCTGTCAGGAATCAGAAGTGGCTGAAGCAAACTGACTGGATAAGAGTGCTCCTGTTTATTCTACTGGCAAGTAGGACACTCTCTAACATACTGTAACACCTCAGCCTTGAGCCCTTTCCAAGAAAAATGCTCATGAATCTGTTGGTAGGTTTTATAAAAACTTGGATGTCCTGCCATAGGTGAGTCATGATAAACTCTCAACACCATCCTCCTCACCTCTGACCCTGGCACCAAATAAATGCGCCCTTTGTAGATGATGAGCTCATTCACAAGGGTGTAATCACTATCCTGAACCGACCCATCAATGAATCCTAATGCCCATGTATCCTTTGCATACTATGCAAGTATTAAATGCCTCTACTCCTCTGATATATCTATCATCAAGCTCAAGTGGGGTCTTCGTGACAAGGCATCTGCTACTACATTCTGTGTCCCCTTGAAATAGGTAATATCAAAGTCATATGCCTGTAATTTACTTACTCATTTTTGCTGCCTGTCATTAAGATCTCGCTGCCTTAGGAAATGTTTCAAACTATTGTGGTCCATTTTTATGCTGAATTTGCTGCCCACTAAATACTGCTTGAATTTGGTCAAAGCATGCATTATGACCAACATTTCCTTATCATAAATGTTGAAGCTCCTCTTAGGCCCCCTGAGCTTCCTATTCTCATACACAATCGGGTGCTTGTCCTGCATAAGCACAGCTCCAACGCCCTTGCCAGATGCATCACAATGAAGCTCAAATGGTTTACTGAAATCTGGTAGTGCTAGCACTGGACAAGAAGTCATCGACTCCTTGAATTTATCAAAACACTCCTGTTCCTTAGGAGTCCACAAGAAAGCCCCCTTCCTCATCAAATCCGTCAAGGGTGCTGCATGCTTGGAATATCCACTAACAAACCTCCTGTAGAACCCGCACAACCTGCACAACCCCAAAAATCCCCTCAACTGTGTCAGGTTCACTGGAGAAGGCCACTCAACAATAGCATAAATCTTTTCAGGATCCATGCGTACTCCTTGTGCACTGATAATGTGACCCAGATATAATAATTCTGATAACCCCAAATCACATTTGGATTCCTTTGCATACAAGGATTCCTTGCTCAGCTGAAAAACCCTATTCATCGTGGACTGAAAAATAGTTGGAGCATTAGTTAGCCCAAATGGCATAACTACAAACTCAAAATGGCCACAATGACATCGAAATGCCGTCTTCTCTATATCCTGTTCTCTGACTCGGATTTGATGATAGCCTGATCTCAAATCAATTTTGGAGAAGAAGCATGCTCTGTGTAACTCATCTAATAACTCATCAATCTGTGGTATGGGGTACCCGTTTTTGATAGTCTTCCCGTTCAAGACCCTGTAATCTATGCACATCCTAAGAGTACCATCCTTCTTCTTAACCAAAACCACAAAAGAAGAAAAAGGAGACTTGGTCTAATGTGCCCCATAGCAAGTAGTTCCTTGATGATTTTGTCAATCTCATCCTTCAATCTCTTTGGATGTCTGTAGGGTGTGATCATGATGGGTTTAGCACTCTCCTCTAACTCAATAATATGCTCAATACCTCTATCTGGAGGACTACCTGGTGGTATGTCACTGAAAACCTTGTAGTGCTTAATTCTCAATTCCTATATGTCCAGATGGTATTGGAATGCTTGCTGCCCCTATGATGGCATCAATGTGCAACGGGCTGTCCACTCAACTTGGTTATGACGCAACAAGCTCTCCATGAGCCTGCAAGACATCATCCTAAACTCACTGTCTCGGATGGCCGTAAGAATTTGAGGTTTTCCATCAATCTTAAATTTCATCACCATTTCTCTCAGATTGAGAGTGAACTCTTCAATATCACGTAGCCAAGTCATGCCAAGTACTAAATCCGTGTCACCCATGTTAACCACATAGAATTCAGCCTTGAATTCAAAGTTATTAATTTTCAATGGCAAATCTGTAATCTTTCTATCACATTTGAGAACATAGCCATCCGCTACCCTCACTCTCAAGCCCTCAAACTGTTCAGTTTGGATCCCACGTCTCTCAACCAACTTGGAATCAATGAAATTGTGTGTGGCACCTGTATTTAACAATGTGATAAATCGCTGTCCAGCCAACACTCCTCTCATCCGAAACGATCCCTCCTGTTGCACACTAGTGAGACAGGCCTCCTTAAGCCTACCTTCAACCTTCTCTTCATCGGTAGGCATTTGCTTAAACTTTTCATCATCTGAACTTCCCTTTTCTTCACTGGATCCCTTATTTTCAGTTTGCTAGTCCGAATTTTGAGAATCGGAATCCTTATAGTAAGCCCACATCACCTTGTTTGCTTTTCCCTTTAGCCTCAAAGGACAGTCGTGTTTCATGTCATAGGGTCCTTTACAATAAAAACATAGTTTTTTCTTCCTTAAATTGTTCAATGTCTCTATATCCAAGGGGGCGAATGATTTGTCTTTATTTTCAGCCTTTGTTTCACTCCTCTCAGGTTTCTTGAAAAATTGTTTGTCTTTGCTAGATGATGCACCCTTTGACTGAAATTTATTTATTGGGGTTGCTTGTTCCATACTTCTAGCCTTCTTAATTGCTCCTTGCAAATTAGATGGATCAAAGGCTTTTACCCAACCCTTCAGTGGTTCGGATAATCCCTCAGTGAATAAAACAGCCAACCTCTTATTTGAGATATCTGGCACCATAACGACTAGCCTCTGAAAGTCACTAATAAAATACTCCAATCCGCTTGTCTGTCTCAATTGTGCCAACTCCTTGAAGTAAACTTCTGGATCCTTCCTATCAAACCTCTCTACCAACCTGTCCACGAAATCCTGATATGAAGTCACCTGGTTATGCTGAAGGGTAACCATCCCATGGTACCACCAATCATGTGCAACTCCGTCTGAATTTAGTGTGGCATATTTTATTGCATCCACTTCTGTCATAGGTCTTAGTGCCAAGAAGGTGTCAAGCTTGTGAATCCAAGCCCGCACTGTTATCCTGCTACTACCATCAAAAGTAGTCAAGGAAAGCTTGCCTGTAACACACTTTAATTCATTGTTTTGGGCATGAGGTCTCCTATCTTGTCTCGCTGCCCTGTAATGCTCTCTCCTCTGATTGACAAATCGCTCAAAGGTGAGATGCTCCCTGACCTATGGAGCTAGCATTGTTGTGTTTTTTTCATTGACTTCGGTCTTGTTTGTCCTAAGTGTGTGACTCTCTCCTTGTTGAGTTCACGTTCTTACACTTGGCATTGTGCAACATTGCTTGTTCACTGTGTGTAGAACCTTGAGGCTTGGCTCTAATTGCAACAGGTGTCTCTTTTGTGAATCTCTTTCGTATGTTACAAAATGCTCTTTCTTCATGGACGTAGACAAGTGGAGCCCCGTCATCGGACATCCATTCCCGCGTCAGTTTCTTTAAGCATCTTTGCCAAGCGTGATGCATTTGGAAGTCCATCGATTGCATCTCAGTCCTCAGTGCGCAAATACAATCGCTGGTGTGCCGTTTTATAAGGAACAGACTAATTTTAGAACAGTTCCAAGAACTCCTGTCATGTAGTATTTTCAGTTTTTATTGTGAGATTATTTGACAGTGTGAAGAAAATGCGGATGTTTTTGTTAGCTTGGCGGTAGTGAAAAATAACTGCAGTCAAACGAATGTGTAACACATTTCAAAATTTATATGGTAGTCGGTGAAGAGGCAAGTGTGAAGAATGCAGCGAGAGACATTCTTCAAACAGCTCGGAAGTTCGATTCATAAAAAGAACGGACATCAAAGCAACGGTTATTCGTGTGGAAGAATAACGCTTCTTCGGTGGGTGAAAAACGACCAATAATCTTAGAAATCATGGACTATGTTCAACAATTTTTGGGGTAGACGTGAAAACGAAAGAGGCCTGAGCATTATGCGGCTTTTGTTTGCAGCTGGTAAGAATAGATATGACAAATAATGCATCGTGAAAAAATCTTGAGCTGTGTGTGTAAGTTAAAAAAAGTTCTCTCGGGAGTTCTAGAATGGTCGCTGAGGCATGAACAATGTGTGGACCGTTTCTAAAGAATGTTTTTGATGAGCAGAGCTAAAATTGCGTGAGTAAGGAATAGGCTGCGAGAGGAAAAGACGCTAGTATGAGAGTCCAAAAACGTTTTTGAAAGATGAAAAGGGCAGAATAGTAAGCTCTGGTATTTGAGCGAGTATATCTTTTGACAGGAAGGTGTAGAGAGCGGTTTTTAAAATCAGAAGGGACTAACGTTGATTTGTGACTCATTGTTTTTAAAAGAGGAATCCTGCTGTGTGTGGTAGGATACAAAAAGCAACACTAAGTGAAGTCACGAGGATAGAGAATAGACTAAAGCCTAGCCAAAAGGAAATGGTAGCTTAATTAAGAGCAGTGATCCCTTTCAGCTGAGGTAAAAAAAAAATCATTGAGAAGATTTTTAATCTTGCGTACTCTTGGTAGCTCATGCAGTGCTGAAGACCGCAATGCCAGTTATGGCTTTGTGCTTGCATTAAGGCAGACTGTCAAACTTCAGAGTGTCTTTATAGCTGTGTAAAGACAAGGAATCAATTTTTTGTTTTGATATCAAATATCGTTCTTCTTATAAAGGTTGTAGCCTTTTGTTAAACTGGTTGAAGCCAGTTTTGGATTATAATTCTGAAAGAGTTGTAGCTCTTTGTAAAGAGGGGTTGTTGCCCAGTTAATTAGAGAAGCTGTGGTTTTTTAACCTGTCTTGGGTTTTCCACATGAGAAAAAATCCTGTGTGTCTATGGTCTTATTGCTTGAGTCTTTCAAATTTTGCATTCTCTGAATTAAATATTAAAATACTGATTCACCCCCTCCCCCTCTCAGCATTTTTTCGCTTTTCAAGCATCTCCCACTCATCATTTGCAGCCATGAGAACATCTGTGAACATCAAATCACCTGCTTCTTTTTCAGGCTCCGGTGCCGACTCCTCCCTCACAAAAGTAGGACGTGTAGGCCTATCAGCCGTCTTAGAGTGTGTCCTAGGTCCTTGAGGTGAACCAACCGCAGTCCTGTTATCCTCCTGATCCCTATTCTGCCTGTTTGGTGGATTCATCCGTTCCATCATTGTAGTCAGTGCCTGTAAAGCCTGGGCCACCTGCTGCTGCCCTGTTGCCATAGTTCTAAAAAACTCTCTCATTTCCTTATCATCATCCACCCTATTAACCCAGGGTGGGCTATCCTCATGCATATCACCCATGGTGACCAGTTGTTGTTCTAAAACCTGTTCGCCTTCAAGTAAGGCTCTCCTGCGTGTATAATACCCATGTGGACCAACCTCCTCTGGTTGCATGTAATAGCTAAACCCTCAGGATGGTAGGATTTAACACTGATACCACTGTAAGAACCCTTCACAGGCTCTAACTGCCGAGCTGTTGTTTCTTTGAATGTTTTATGATTTTTTTTTGAGTTTTTGCAAGGGTTTTAAATAAAAGAAGGGCAAATAGATACAAATCTGAAAATATTGGAAAGATAATCTAACTACTGCTGCAAATTTATTATTCTTCAATATGCAACGCCAAGTACAAGAAAATGGTCCCGGAATCCAAATATAAACAACAATGAGTTTTACAAGCATAAAAACCTGAATAGTTTCCAGAAGAAATCACACTGAACCAGCCAATGTGTTTTTAACATGAATGGCGTCTTTCCCTTATTCCCAGTCATGCCTGCAAGTCTCTGCAATGAGGTAACCAATCAGCAATTGTATTCTGATCTCGATGTAGCTTATGAGCTTGTGCTCCAACTGCTGAAACCCTATGCTAAAGCGCAAATAGAATCTCTGAATGAGACTCCCTCTAATTATCAAATTCACCAGGTATTTCATTAGCTCAAATGACGAACACACAGAAGAAACTATGTTCTCCAACGGCTGAAACTATCAAACCCTTCTCAGAGCTCAAGAGGAAACAATTTTTAATTCTTCAAATGAATAATGGATGCCTTCTCAACTCACGCCAAGCTTTTTTATTTCTTCCAAGTCCAAAATCGCACCAAAAAGAAAGCTTGCGATTTTCTCCAGATAATTCACTTTTAATGTAATAAACATTAAAAATAACATTTAATTAATTAATCTGGACTTAGGACACACAACCTTAAATTAATATATAAACTGACCCCCTTTTATGAAGCCTAAACTCATCACTTAAGTGATTTAATATAAAGTTATATTATAACTTAATATTAAATTGTTATTCCTTCATTAAACACTTAGCCACTGAAAATGCAATAACTCCCTTGATATTGTGAATCTGGCTAAACTGCCTGAAACTGGAGTTAGTGAAATAATTCTCCATGTGACCAAAATGCATTTCCAAAAATAGTCGGAGTCAATCTCTATGACTCAAAAATAAACCCAAATATAGAAACCTTTGCTAAAAATAGCAAAATCCATATAATTGAGCCAAAAACAATCTCTTAAGCCAATTGAAAACATTGAGCTCTGCCAATGCTGAACCATCAGAAAGCCATACCTTCATTGTGCCTGAAAAGACCCCCTATCCATGCCTACTAGCCTACGAGGGTCCACTGATAGGCTAATCACTTACTAGCATGATATCGCTAGCTAGAAGGGGACATCACAAGAGAAAGATTCAAACGGCCAAGCAGAGGAAATGGTGAACAGGTATGATCTGAATCGACAGATATAGTGTGATCATAAGATCATTGCTTTTGTTGTTAAGCGTATTTAAATCCCTCAATCAGGGTGAACCCTAACAGGTTCTATTGTATAAATCCCTTTACCAGGTAACTGTTATTACTAACTGGTTATTGAGGGGGGGGGGGGGGGTGGTGAATCAGTAAAAGCTATTTCTATTCCAATTCAACGCTTGTTTAATTATTCTTCTAAGATAAGCAAAATGTAAACAATCATCAACAAGCATAAATAGAAATACACAGATCAACACAAGATGTATACGTGGAAACCCTCGGTTAGAAGGAAAAAACCACGGTGAGACAGAGTTCACAACTTCACTACTGCAGAATGAAGGCGCCCTGTTAGGAGCTTACAAAGCACTGGTGAAGGTGCTAACCGGTTAAGGGATTTTATAGAAGATTGGTTAAGATCTTAACCCTGTTAAGAGTTGCTTGGTTAGAGGTCTTTCAACATCAACAAAGATGTGACCCTGTTAGAGGATTTTACAAAGAATTAATTAGGTCTGCCTTGATAGAGGGATTTCAATTTGCTTTCAAATCTTATAAAAGCAATGATCTGAATTGACACTGATTGTCTGATTAGATCATACCTATTGATCTCTTCCCCGGTTTGCCTGATTGTTGAATCTATTCTATCTCTTTGCCTTTCACCCTTTGTGACTGTGATCTTTTTGCAGATGTCTCTTCATTGCTCTGTTTACTCAACAACTTTTAACAACACTTTTCTTGCGTCCTATGACCTGTATTTATAAAAGAGTTAACCTTCATGAAACCCTTAACTCATAGAACCGCCAGGTTGTAAACTCAACAATAAATCATGCAACTAGCAAAAAGCTATGCGTTCTGATCTGGAGTTTACTTTTAAAATATCTGTAGAAATAAGATAGCTTTTGTTAAAAAGCTAACTCCACTTCCGAGTGGTGGATGTTCTGTATAATCCAGTTTTAACTTAAATTGCTACGCAAAATCTGGTGCAGATCTTTATGCAGTAGACCGGTACATACTTATACCCGGTTCATCCTTGTATACAATATAAGACCGGTACCGAGTACTTGGATCAGTCTTCCGGTGTATATCCTTTAATTAATCTACCGATGTAAATACTCTATTCTCAGCCTACCGGTGTTTTTGAAGTAACGTGAGTGACCGGTGAACCTTTACCGGTGGGAATGGTGTTTGTGAATTACACTAATGACAACTTATATTGCTAACAGTAACATCTTTGTTGGTGTTTTAAGTCCTCTAATAAGGCGACTCATGACAGGGTCAAGATCCTAACAGGTCTTCTATTAAATCCCTTAACTGGGTAGCACTCTCATTAGTGCTTTGTAAGCCTCTAACAGGGCATCTTTATTACAGTAGTAGTGGAGTTTCGTGGGTTCTGTCCCATCGTGGTTTTTTCCTTCTAATCGAAGGTTTTCACGTATAAATGCTGTGTTGACCTGTGCATTTAATTTTTGTTTATGATTGTCAAAATATTCTTTTGATTTCTGTATTAACAAGAATATCTGATTGTGTAAAAGAAGATTACAAATTGAATTTATTGATTAACCCCTCCCTCTCAGTAACTGGTTAGGAACAACAATTGGTATCATAGCTTAGGTTCTCAGATATAGTAAGCTTAACCGCTTGAGAAAAGATCATGGAGGGTTACAGGTATCAAAAGCAGCTAGAGGAAGCCAATGAAATGATAGCCTCTCTAGAAAATAGACTGAGGAGGTCTTTTGCCAAGAGAAAAGAGCTGACTCTAGAACTGAGTGAAAGTCATGAAACCATTGATGAACTCTCTGGGCAGAGTGGCTCTGATGAAGCTGAAGAAGCGGTCACTGATCTCATGGAGAATAATTTGAATTTGACTGATCAAATCTTCAATTTGAAAAGGGAACACGAAGGTCATGCTCTGAGGATGACTGAACTCATTGAAGCCTAAAGAAAAGTTGAGGATGAGAAGACTAGTGCCATCGAAGCACAATTGACTGCTGAAAGAGTAAGAAATTTGGTTGAAGATGAATTAAGAGAGAGTGATGCTCTCATATTGCAATTGCATGCAAACATGCAGGGCATAAATTAGGAGAATGCAATCATGCATGAGCACTTGCATGATAAAGATGAAGCATGCAAAAAGATGATTGCTGAATTGGATCAACTAAAAGAATAGCTAAAAACTCTTGAAGAGAGGAATGACAAACTCAGAAGGTATACTGAAAGTTCTGAGAAGCTTGATGAGCAACTGAGAGCTCAAAGGAAGCATAAGGATCCCACAAGACTTGGTTACATCGGTCAAGGCAATAATGAAACCGGTGAGTCCTCTGGAAACAAGCAAGGCAAGAAGGAATAAAAGAAACCAACAGAAGACAAAGTTAAAAAGATCTTCAAACCCTCTTGCAAACATTGTGACAAACCAGGTCATAAATCCAATGATTGCAGAAATGCACTGGTGAAACCATTTACTTCTAATAGTTACGGCAGCAACTGTTACAAGTATGGTCACAGGATCTTTGAATGCAGGTCTCACTCTAACAGTGTGTCCAGTGGAAGCAGGGGACGCTTCAAGGGTTATTGCTATACTTGCAATAAATTTGGACACGAAGTGGAAGAATGCAGGTCCAAAACAATGGCATTCAAATCACCACCAAGATCGGTATTCCATAATAGGAATGCAAACCAGAGCACATCTAACTTTGCTACCTGTGGACCATCAGGGCATAGGTACTCTGATTGTCACTCACCCATGGACAGGGAAAGAAGGGTCAATCCATGGAGAGGAACCAGAATGGCTTGTTACAACTGTAAAAAGATTGGGCATCTGGCCAAGGACTGTAGGAACCGGTCAATGAACAAAGGCAAAGGACTGGCTAAACAGGTTAAGAAGAAGCTGACCCCCAATCAGAAGGATAACGTGAGTAAAGAGACCAATAGGGAAGTCAAGAAGACTTGGTCCATAAATGGGACAAAGAGTTCCGTTGAAGAGAAATCAAAGGTAAGGTCATCATCTGCTGATGGTGATATCTTTTCAGCAAATTAAGCCAAAGGGCTTAAGTTGAACAGGTAGCGAAGCTATTGTTCGAAAAGGAACTGGTGAGTTGTGATCTCACTCAGTCAAGAATTGGAACCGGGAAGGAGTCACCGGTCTAACATATTAACTGGACAGGTAAGAGTTGTTGACGTAGCAAGGTGGATGTTGCAACCGAGGATTTGTAAACAGGTAAAGAGTTTGTGAACCAGTTGTCGAAAGAAAGGTTAGGTAAGGGTAATTAATACAGTAACCGTTTGCTAATTACCGTTACGACCTAAGTGTATAAAAGGGAAAGTCGATTTTACTTTACATTGCGTTTTGAGATTATTGTTGTGAATTGTGAGTAATTTTTTCTTGTTGAGATTTACGATCTTTGCTGTGCGAATTTCGTAAATTTTATGAACTTTCTGCAAATACCGGTCTAGCAATATGGCATCGTCATCTTCTGTGGTGAACCTCATCAATGCCAATCAATTGGATAGACCTATTTACGATATCATGGCGGTTCAAAATCGAGCGAATGATATGGCGGGATCTCTTTCATCCATCCTTGACGGTGTTTTGATAACTGAGGATGTAACGGCTTTCATCCACAACAAATAGGAGGAACTGGGCGAAACATTTATTCAAAGTGAATACCTCTTGCTGTGTGAAGACGAAAAACTTCAGGCAAAATACGCTAAGTTGGAAGCATCAAGTTTAATCAACGGAGTCAAATATCCAACCGTGTTTTGATCGGATTGGATTAGGCTGGTGCTTAGTAGGGTTCACGAACTAGCGATGTGGCTAGCAAAAGGTGCAGTTACACCTATTACTAAAGAATATTTACATAGGGTAACTGGGTACAATGCCGCAGGGGAAGCTCTAACCCTGAGAACAATAGCAAATGCTGAAGTCACACGGTTGACTAAGTCCAAATACGATAGTCGAATGATGAGTGCGAATGATATTGAAGACGACGGTGTTCGGTTTGCTTTTGTAGTTATCGGCTACAAAGTTTATTAGTTGAGTAACCTAAATAGAATACCTGGAGGTGCGATTCATGTTGCACACAGAATAATGCACGATAATGCCAGGTATGACATTTGTGCTACGTTGAGGAGCCAAATCTTTGAAAACTTGAAGAAGCTCGGTTTGGTCAAAAAGAAGTTTCTCAAATATGGGACTTTGCTGGTATGTTTGTTTTTCTATTATCAAAACTTCTTTCTAGGGATAGGCAAAGTTACATAGTTAGCAGATAAACCGGTAATGGTTCAGATGTGAGAGATAGTAAATAACTTGGGGAACCGGTTTAACAAGGTTATGACTGATTATTTTGAGGCCTATCAATTAAGAATGCACAACATGGAATGAATTCCCTCAACCATTGTAGAAGAATACAAGGAAGAGGCGTGTTTTCTGGTGAGAATTGATCACTGCATTATCCAGGCTATTGAGCCTAGGACCGAGTATGCACCGGAGCTTGGGTACGAAATTACATCTAAGGTTGCCAAGGCATATGCATATGCACTACAGGAAAGCAACTTAGATCTCTTTGCATACCGGTTTGGGACTTTTGAGGATATTCTAGCAAATTTGAAGCAGGCACCTTCCAAGGAACCTAAGAAGGTTTATGTGAAACGAACTCCCACTCCTAGGAAAAGGAAGCCAGTGGCTAAAGAACCAAAGGTTCAAAGGAAGAAGACACAACTTGCGTCCACCAAGCTGTCACAAGGTGAGGAAATGGAGGAAACAGAAACAGAAACAGAAGAAAACACCACTTATCTCAGAAAGAGAAAGATCGGGAAACTGGTAAAGGGGGATGCACCAAAAGGAAGGAAACCAACCATAGATGCAATGGTTGAAGGAATGAAGAAAACAGGTGGAATGGGTGCAGTCGGAAGAAGATGTGAGCTTGCTAATGAAGAAGATAAGAGAAAGGTAGAAGAAGCTATAGTTTACTGTCTTCACAAGTTCAAGATCACACCCACTGAACTTCACAAAACAATAGCTGAAGATCTACAAGAGATAATTGAAGGTAGATGGAAATCTTCCATAGATAAGGAAAGAGCTGAGGATAAGGGGTCTACTTGAAGTACAAAATCATCTTAGCCTACAAGAGTCAACTAATCAAGATGACTTGTACAAACAAAGTTTCAATATTAGGAAAAGAATTGGACAAGTCTTGATTGGAGAAGTGGATAAAGTTCATGATGAAGGGGTGGCCATATGGACAACTATTCTGAAGCAGCAACATGAAGTTGAAGCTGAATGCCAAAAGACCACAGTGCCACCAGTAAAAGACACTGGAAAAGGAAAGGGCATACTGGGAGTCAAGACTCAGGTCCAAGAAAAGCCTGCAACAAAACCGGTCATTGTGGACATAACTAGAGACAGGTGGTGATCTCACTCCACCAACCCTACTTGCTTCTCCAGAAAAAGGTAAAGCTCGAACTTTAACTGTAGATAACATAGTAGATGAGATTATTGATTTTGGTGAAGTGTCGAATGTTGCAAAGTGGTTCAGTGTTTTGGGAAAGGACGATAAGGAGAAATTTGAGATTGCTCTGTTAGAAACCTTTCTAGATTTCAACAGAAGTCCTAGGGACTACATGCCCCACTTTCCTGCAGAATTGAATAAGAGGCTAATGATCAAATGGAGAACCAGTCTAGCTCAAAATAATAAAATAATAAGGGAAACTTTGGCAAAAGTTAAAACAGATCTTGACAATGAGTCAATAAAAATTCTTTTGGAAGTTGTGTCACTCAACTTGGATACAAGGGACAGGGTGGCCAAAATCATTAATGGTCAAGATAAAGATATGTATGAAGATTCACTAAAATTTTGGCAGAAATATGACTTCAACACTCTCAAGCCTACAGGTCCATAGGATATCTCCTAAGATGAACCGGAAAAGGAGATGGTTCCACCTGAACAGTTCACAACTGGTGAACAAGTTTCAATAGGTGAATAAGGAACAACTTGTGAAAAGGAAGTTACTGGTGAACAGTTCACAGCCAGTGAATAGGTTAACCTAGGTTAAGAGGTTCAAACAGGTGTACAAGATACATCTATGAGGCCAGCGAAACAAGAACTGGGGGAGTCATCAGCAAAGATGACTACAAACAAAGAAACAGATAAAGTTGAAACTGTTTTAAATAATCAATAGGTTGCTAAGAACAACATGAAACAGAGAAACCACTGGAAGGAGTACATCCAAAAGAGGAAGTACATCTAGAAGAAGAGGTGCGTTCAGAGGAGGCAATACAACAAGAAATACCTTAACCGGGTAGATTGAGCAAGAAAGTAGTGTACCTTAACCGGTCACGCTTATACCGGTCGAGGTTTTGTCCAGCTGGTCTTGGCAAATATACATGGAACAGATGACTAACTGGATACAAATCTCACACTGGTTAAGTGCATGATAATTCGAACCGGAGTATGCGGAGCATTTTTCAGTTAAATTGGAGTTAGCTTTTTTAGTGGAACTAAAGTTAGCTTTGTTTTTTCTGCGAGCGTTTCGAGGTAAACTAAAGATCAGTTTGCAAGCTTTTTGATCAAGGGTTTTGCATGCGTGATTTTTGGGAGAGTTTACAGCTTGGGAGAACTATTAGATGTATTTTTAATAAGATAATTCCTTATAAATACAAGTCAAAAGACATGAGAATTGTGTTGTTGAAAATCAAGAGCATAGAGCGAAGGTGAGCAGGAGAACAAAATATTCTGAGAGGAATCACAGTCACAAAAGGTGAAAGGGAGAGAAAGATTCAAACAACCAAGCAGAGGAAAGGGTGAACAGGTATGATCTGAATCGACATATATAGTGTCATCATAAGATCATTGCTTTTGTTGTGAAGCATATTTAAATCCCTCAATCAGGGTGAACCCTAACAGGTTCTATTGTATAAATCCCTTTACAGGGTAACATCTTTGTTGGTGTTTTAAGTCCTCTAATAAGGCGACTCCTAGCAGGGTCAAGATCCTAACAGGTCTTCTATCAAACCCCTTAACCGGGTAGCACTCTCACCAGTGCTTTGTAAGCCTCTAATAGGACAACTCTATTACTGCAATAGTGGATTTTCGTGGGTTCTGTCCCACTGTGGTTTTTTCCTTCTAACCGAGGGTTTCCACATATAAATGCTGTGTTTACTTGTGCATTTAATTTTTGTTTATGATTGTCATAATATTCTTTTGATTTTTGTATTAACAAGAATATCTGATTGCGTAAAAGAAGATTAGAAATTGAATTTACTGATTCACCCCCCCTCTCAGTAACCTGTTAAGAACAATAGGAATCTATATGATCAACAGGATCAATAGGATCTTTCGAATCAGGAGTCGCCCTCTGTTTCTCAGAAGGGGAATCGGGGGTAGCAATATCCATATCTTGAGAAGTCTCATGATCTTCTCTATCAATTTCCATATTAGTCTCTTCAGATCTTTTGCAAGCTACATCTTCTTCAAAAGAAATATCTCTGCTGATTTCAATCTACTTTGACTCGGAGTGAAGACCTTGTAAGCTTTTGATGATTCACTATAACCAACAAAAATATGCTTCTTGCTTGAAGGTTCTAACTTAGCCCTTTGATCTTTTGGTACGTGTACATAAACTGGACACCCAAAATTTTTGAGATGACTAACATCAGGTTTAGTACCTATGAATGCTTCTTCAGGAGTCATATTATCTAGAATTTGATGTGGACTATGATTCTGAATATAAACTGCTGTCCTGCAAGTTTCTGCCCATAGAAATGTTTGAAGGCCTAGATCATGGATCAAGGCTTTTGCTATCTCAACAATAGATCTGTTCTTTCTTTCTGCAACACCGTTTTGTTGTGGATTATAAGGGACACAAAACTCCCTCTTAAGTCCAACTTCAATACAAATTTTTTGAAATATACCAGAAGTATATTCACCCCATTGTAAGAACTAAAAAATTTGATCCTCTTATTGGACAAATTTTCTACAAAAGAATTGAACTCTTTAAATCTAGACAACACTTCATCAGACTCTTTAGTTTTCAGAAAATAAATCCATGACTTATGAGAGAAGTCATCAATAAAAGTAACATAATACCAAAAACCACTTAATGAAGCAACCAACATAGGACCACACAAGTCAGAATGAATCAGCTTTAGGATTTCTTTTGCTCTACTTTCACTATTATGAAAAGGACTTTTAATGTTCTTACTTAGAGCACAACCTTTGTAGACACCCTTATGATCTTGATTTAGGTTTGGAAGGCCAACGACCATCTTCTCCATGGATGAAAGAGTTCTGAAATTTAGATGAGTGAATCTTTTATGCCACAGCTCACTAGCACTCATGGATTCATGTACTAAGGCTTGAATAGGACGAGCTGAAAGTCTATATAGACTCTCATGACAAATAACAATTTCATGGGCTGATTTAATACTAGTGTTCTTCTTCCATGCAAGAACTTTGCCTTCAACAAAAGCAACTTGGTATCCTTTATCTTCCAACATTGAAATAGCAATCAGATTTCTCTTGATTCCATGAACAAAGAACACATCACTTAGATGAAGAGGAATTCCTGAATCTAAATGAAAAGATGTAGTTCCAACACCCTTTACAAAATAGAAAGCATCATCACCAATAATAACTTGTAAATGAGTATCCTTTTCTATCAGATTAGAGAGATGCTTACGGTACCCTGTAATATGGCGAGAAGCTCCACTGTCAATTACCCAAATATCACTATTAGTAGGAACATTACTTGAAAGAGCAGAAATAAATAAGCACTCTGAATTTTCACTTGATTCTCTATGAGGAGAAGCATTTTTAACATTTGTAGCAGCAACTTGATGCTTGGGTCTTGTTGTACAATCTTTAGCAAAGTGACCATACTTGTCACATCTGAAGCACTAAATCCTAGAGAGATCCTTCTTCTTAGGTTCAGTGGCTGAATCAAAATTCTTATCTCTAAACCTTTTGAAATTTCCTTTTCTTCCTTTCCCTTTAGAAGTATGGGCAGCAAGGACATGATCTTCTTCATGGTGAGATTTACATCCATTTCCTCTAGCCTCCAATCTCCATTTCTCTTGAATGCAATCAACTCTCAACCGATAAAATTTGGGTAGTTCATCTCTTCACTAGCTCGTTGAATGAGGGATTCCCAAGAGTGAGGAAGGCCATTCATGGCCAACATAACCAGATATTTGTCCTCAATGGAATCTCCAATAGCATTAAGCTGATCCTTTAATTCTATAATTTTCATATAGAAAGAAACAAGAGATTCTCCTCTAGCCATTTTAATATGAAGTAGTTGACGTCTCAAGGCCAGAGCTCTTCTAGTGTTGTTGAATTCATACAAACTTTGAAGACACTCAAACATCTCCTTAGCTGAATTCAACTTGGATATAACAGGTACCAGGTGATCCTTAACAAAGTCAATCAGAAACTTTCTTGCCATGATATTGTTCTTTCTCCATTGTGCTTTCTCAGTGTCATCAGAAGGTTCAAGTACATCAGACTTCACGTAGTTGAGAAGATCATTCTCTTCGTGAGCAATGAGGATCCTAAATTTCCATGAAGTAAAGTTGGATGCACCATCTAGCCTGTCTTCAACTTTGAGTCCATTCACCATTGTTGGAATCTGAAATAGGCAAATTGAAAGTAGAGCAAAAATAGTTCGAAGCTTAGAATTCTGGTTTTGGATTGTTTCCTTAGACTTGCTCTGATACCATGTTAAATTTTTTGAATCAAAATACTAGAAATGCAATATACTGAAATTCAAAAACTCAAAAGAACAATTGCACAATTATTTATCTTGGGAAAACCCTCCACTTGAGGGAAAAATCCAGCCACACCCAAAAGATAGATTCTGTATCGAATGTTCAAAATACAAATACAAGCTATCACGATCAAAATATATGCCTTTTAACAGATAAGGCACATTTGCTATGCTTACTACAAAACATACAATACTTAAAGTATCTAACAGATACTACTGACACTGAAAATGCTTTACACAATTGATCATATACAAAATAATTCTTTCATCTACACAGAGCTCACTCTAAAAGATATAAATCATACTGTGGTTACAGAGATTGCTAACATTCATGTACTCTGATGTCTCACACGATGCTCCAGAATAATCATAGTCTTTACAAAACATAATAGTAAGCAAAAGAACCAAGTCTGTAGCAACACAATGATGCCAAGAATAGCTACCTTAATTTAATGGTTGACTTCTCATTAATGCAACAATTAAATCCCTATTATTTTTTGGTTCCCCCATGTGTTAAAAAATGATCTCTTCTTCTATCTCCGTATGACCTTCCTCAATTGCAAATTGTGGAGTTGAACTAGAAGGACTGGTTGGGTTTCTATTCTGATGTTCTCTGGTATTCTGGAAATTGTAATGGGCTGATGGCATATTCAGTAAAACATATTCTCTATTTTGGACAACACAACACCCTACAGGCTGGCAAGAATGAAGGCTCTGATACCACTGTAAAATTCCAAACTTCTAAAACTAATACTGAACACAGATTTATTTTTACTAACTCAAGTGAGCATTAATTTATGTATGTTTGCACATAATACTAGGAAATAATTTATTACAATTTCAAGAATCATGCACTTGGAACTATGTTCTGAAATATTCGTTTCACTTTTGCTGATTGTATATCTCCACGTGGAACTGCAGCGTTGTCTGGAGAACACGATCGTGATGAAGTTCGATCAATTATCTCCCGTGGCAAGTAGCAACTCCTCGAATATTTCATAATCCATTGTATCCTCTGCCGCAGACAATGTATATATTGACGGTTCTGTAATTACATGCTCTGTCGCTAATAGACGCCTCTTCTCAGACACATCCCACCTGTTACAAACCGCAGCAAATATACTTGTCGGGTGTAATAACCCGTGGCACTTTGTTAAGAATTCCGAGCCACGACTTCCACAGTGGACACCAATCTTCAAATAAATATTCCGATGCTTCAACCCACCACGGCAGTCTCGTCCAGAAGAATTCCATAATGCATAACTATATCTTCTGTGTCGCCATCTGTTAATCCACTAGGCCAGAAGTGGTGTCTTGACGAAAGGAATAGTTTGTCTTCTTCTCCAAAATATTTCCACAAACCTCCAACATATATCTTGATTGCTTCCACCCGCAATTCAATAATTTCACAAGTTCCACACGCACCCGACAAAAGACTTCGACCGCTATAAGCAAAAGATCAATTTCCTTCCTGCACCAATCCCACTAGGCCAGACGAACATCTGACGAAAGGAATCAATATATAACTTCATTCACAAACACCTTACAAAATTTCAGACTCCCTTCCTTCTTCGTGAACACCTCATTTTAAAGAACAACAAATCAATTGTTCAGTTGTAGTATTCTCGTAAGGGAAACTACTTTTATTATAAACTTGAATTATTGGATATTAATTTTGACAATCAATGAAATTAATATTCAATAATTATTTCCTTGTTATATTAGCCAAATAATAACTATTTATTTATTCGCTTTATTATATTAGCCAAATAATGACTATTTATTATTATATTAGCCAAATAATGACTAATTATTTGGGGACATGACAAGTCTCCCCGGCCACTTGTTGCTTGCCCACAAGCAATTGTGAATTTGGATGATGCAAAATCTGCTCATTTTCCCAAGTAGCATCATCCAAAGGCAAGTCCTTCCATTTGATCAGATATTCCCGAATAGTACGATCACGCAAATGCCGATCCCGTGTTTCTACAATTCGCTCAGGAATCATGGCAAGTTTGCCTTCCTCATCCAAAGGTGGTAAAGCCTCTGAAACGGTGACATGTTGACCTAAAGCTCGTTTGAGACGAGACATGGAATACATTGTGGATCCTGCTACCTATCGATAAAGCCAATTCATATGCAACTTCTCCAGTTTTTCCCACAATTAGATAAGGCCCATAAAACCGAGGTTTCAATTTCTCAGCCCCACTCCGTTTGATAGATGATTGGCGATAGGGCTGTAATCTGAGGTACACTAAATCACCAACCTCAAAACTCTGTTCTGTCCTTTTCTTATCGGTGTAGAGCTTTTGCCGATTTTGAGCACAATGTAAATTGTCCTCGAGGAGTTTCAAGATATCCTGACATTCTTGAAGTCAATCTCGTGACTTAGGCACATTACTGGTGTCAAAAGAAAGATCAACAAAAGATGAAGCATCATATCCATATAATGCCTTAAACGGCGACATACCAATGGACATATGAAAAGTAGTATTATAACAATACTCACCCAAATGCAACCAATGAATCCAAGTGTTTTGATGCCCAACGACATAATTGCGAAGGTAACCTTCAATCCACTTGTTGACTATTTCTGTCTGACCATCTGTCTGTGGATGATAACTAGTGCTGTGATGCAATTCTGTACTTGTCAACCTGAATAATTCTGTCCAAAAGTTACTCAAAAACCTGCTGTCACGATCACTGATTATATTCTTTGGTAGACCATGTAAACGAAATACCTCCTTGAAAAACAACCCGGCAACTTGAACAACTGTGAATTCTGTAGTGATAGCAAAGAAATGTGCAAATTTGGTTAATCTATCAACCACCACGAAAATACAATCTTTACCTTGAGCCCGTGGTAATCCAGTAATGAAATCTATTGAAATACTTTCCCATTTGGAATCCGGAACAGGTAAAGGCTGCAATAACCTGGTTGGATAAGAATGTTTTGCTTTATTCTGCTGACAGGTGATACATTCCTTAACATATTGCAAAATGTTATTTTTGAGCCCTTTTCATGTGAATCTTTCTCGAATGTGCCTGTAAGTTTTGAAATAACTTGGATGTCCTGCTAAAGGAAAATCGTGAACTGTTTGCAAAATTTTCAGCTTCAACTTAGACTCGGGTACTAAGAAGATTCTATCCTTGTAGTAAATAATATCATTCACAACTTTGTACCTGTCATCCTGTACTTTCCCATCCAATAAGTCACAAGCAACGGAGTTCTTAGAATATTCGACCAACAACCAAGATCTCCAATCAGCCGACACCCCACTTAAAGCATTTATTTCCAGTTTCCTAGACAAAGCATCAGCTACCACATTGTTCTTACCCTTAACATATTCAATTTCAAAATCATAAGCTTGAATTTTACTGATCCACTTTTGTTGCCTATCATTCAAATCTTGTTGACTAAGGAAATACTTCAAACTATTATGATCAGTTTTAACCACAAATTTGGCTCCAACTAGGTATTGTCTGAATTTAGCTAATGTATGCATAATAGCTAACATTTCCTTGTCATATATGGAATACAGTTTTTCAGCACTAGTGAGTTTCCTGCTTTCAAACACTATTGGATGTTTATTTTGCATTAACACAACTCCAATTCCTTTACCCAATGCATCACATTCTAGAACAAAGGGCTGATCAAAATCTGGTAGTGCAAGGACAGGACAAGAACTCATTACCTCCTTGAGTTTGTCAAATACCTGTTGTGACTCTGCAAACCATCTGAATGCCCCTTTTTTGGTAAGATCTATCAGTGGTGCTCCAAGTTGTGAAAACCCTCTAACAAATCTCTTGTAATAATTGCATAGACCAAAGAACCCTCTTAACTTAGAAAGAGTCCGTGGGGGCAGCCAATCAAGAAAAGCCCTGATCTTTTCCTGATGTACCTGCACACCTTTAGCACTGATCATATGTCCCAAATATAAAATTTCCGTCATACCAAATTCACATTTAGAAGCTTTTGCATAGAGTGACTAAGACTCCATTATACCCAAAATTTCATCAATATGTTTCAGGTGTGCCTCCCAAGTCTTGTTGTAAATCAGTTTATCATCAAAGAAAACGAGCAAGAATTTCCGCAACTGCTTATTTAAAATATGGTTCATACAAGATTGAAATGTTGCTGGAGCATTTGTCAGTCCAAAAGGCATAACCAAAAATTCATAATGACCATAATGACAACTGAACATAGTTTTATGAATGTCTTGTTCTCTTAACTTAATCTGATGATATCTTGATCTCAAATCAATTTTAGAAAAATATATAGCACCATGTAATTCATCTAACAATTCATCAATATGAGGAATCGGATACCTGTTTTTTATGGTCTTTTTATTTAGGGCTTGGTAATCTATACACATGCGTAAGGTTTTGTCTTTCTTCCTGACCAACACTACTGAAGATGTAAATGGATTGGAACTAGGCCTAATATGCCCCATATCTAATAACTCTTTAATAGTTTTTTCTATTTCATCTTTGAAAGCCTTAGGATGCCTGTATGGAGTAGTAATGACTGGTTTTGCTCCTTCCTCCAGCTCAATAGTATGTTCAAAACCTCTATTAGAGGGTACTCCTGAGGGTATATCATTGAAAACCAATTTATGTGAATCTAGTACTTGCAACAAATCATTTGAATAATGCTTTGATTCAAAACCTATTACCTGAGTAGAAATCAGGCATTGTGCTGACCATGCAACCTCACCATGACGGATAATAGCTTCCATCCTTTTAGCAGTAATGATTCTGGGACCACCATTTGTCATGCCTCTGAGAATTACCTTTTGTCCATCAACTTTGAAGGAAAACTCCATGCGCTTGAAACTCTGAGAATATTTATCCAAGGTTTCCATCCATTGGATTCCTAATACCATGTTAGTATCTGCCAAATCAATCACGTAAAAATCATCAGTTACCGTATAATTACCCAAAGCAATTTTCAGTTGTGGAACCTTATGTGTGCTAACTAGGTTAGTGCTGCTTGCTACTTTCACATCAAAACCTTCATGTTTAACTGCCTGTAACCCACGTTGTTTAACAAGAGCAACATCAATAAAATTATGAGTAGATCCACTATCAATCATAACAATAACTCGCTGACCCTGTAACACCCCTCT
Source organism: Chamaecyparis obtusa (assembly GCA_027943335.1). Lineage (NCBI taxonomy): Eukaryota > Viridiplantae > Streptophyta > Pinopsida > Cupressales > Cupressaceae > Chamaecyparis > Chamaecyparis obtusa. The sequence goes on along the minus strand of BSBK01009394.1, from coordinate 321,756 downwards.
AACCTTGAAAATGTTGTAATGAGGAATTCCTGTCATAGATGCCATTGTACCACTTGCTTGTTTATTTTCTTGTTCAGAAGCATAAACTGTTTGGGAACCCTCTAAATTAGGGTCAATATTTTCCTCGTCTTCATTATCTGATGTTACTTCGATGTAATGTATTTTCCCTTTTCCCAAACACCTGTGACCTAGTTGCCATGACTCTTTACAACTGAAGCACAGTTTGCGTCTCCTAAGTTCATCCCTTTCCTCTTTATCAAATGTGGGTTTTGGAAATGTTTCTTTATTGAAAGGTTGTTTGTCTTTATCTGGTTTTATAAAAGGACCTTTATTCCAAATTTTCCCCTTTGAGGATGGTTCTAATTCTCTTGCCTTCTTAATAGCCATCTGAAGTGTAGGAGGATTTAAAGATTTTACCCAACCTTTCAAAGAATCAAGAAGTCCATCAATGAAAATAACAATTTTGTGCCTCTCAGAAATTTCAGTGACAAACACAACCAATTTTTCAAATTCTGTTATATATTGTTCAACTGCCCCTATTTGTTTGAGTTGTGTTACTCTTTTAAATGTAATTCGGGATCTTTAGAATCAAACCTATCAATAAGACGTTCAGTGAATTCCAAATATGTTTCTACCAGATAAAGGCCCAAAGTGACCTGCCCATGGTGCCACCATTCATGTGCAACGCCATCTAAATGTAATGCTGCATATTTAATAGGTTCATCCTCCATCATAGGGTTTAATTGAAAATAGGTATCTAACTTTTGAACCCCTGCCCTGGCAGTTGTCTTGCCTGATTCGTCATAGTAAGGTATGGACATCTTCCCTATTTTCCTTTGTAATTCATTGTTGTAATTTCTACCCCTATGAGACCTATGTTTCATCTTGACATCCACGTATTCCTGGAATGTCATGTAGGACCTGAATTCTGCCCCAGCTGCTTCCCAATTATTCAGAATTTCATCTTGTACTTCTCTAATTGTAGGTTCATGTTCTGGTTGTAAGTTCCTAGGAGTGAAATTTGGCAAAGATGGCCTAGCTGTTGTTGTTCTTTCATGCTGATTGTTATTTATTGAACGTTCATCCCTAACACCCTCGTTCCGATTTTGATTTATATTTTGAGCCATGAATTGAGTCATCAGATCAGTCATTGTATTTATATTATTTTGCATGTCCTGTTGACTTCTCATTAATGCAACAATTAAATCCCTATTATTTTTTGGTTCCCCCATGTGTTCAAAAATGATTTCTTCTTCTATCTCCGTATGACTTTCCTCAATTGCAAATTGTGGAGTTGAACTAGAAGGACTGGTTGGGTTTCTATTCTGATGTTCTCTGGTATTCCGGAAGTTGTAATGGGCTGATGGCATATTCAATAAAACATATTCTCTATTTTGGACAACACAACACCCTACAGGCTGACAAGAATGAAGGCTCTGATCCCACTGTAAAATTCCAAACTTCTAAAACTAATACTCAACACAAATTTCTTTTTACTAACTCAAGTGAGCATTAATTTATGTATGTTTGCACATAATACTGGGAAATAATTTATTACAATTTCAAGAATCATGCACTTGGAACTATGTTCTGAAATATTCGTTTCACTTTTGCTGACTGTATATCTCCACGCGGAACTGCAGTGTTGTCTGGAGAACACGATCGTGATGAAGTTCGATCAATCATCTCCCGTGGCAAGTAGCAACTCGAATATTTCATAATCCATTGTATCCTCTGCCGCAGACAATGTATATATTGACGGTTCTGTAATTATATGCTCTTTCGCTAATAGATGCCTCTTCTCAGACACGTCCCACCTGTTACAATCTGCAGCAAATATACTTGTCAGGTGTAATAACCCGTGGCACTTTGGTAAGAATTCCGAGCCCGACTTCCACAGTGGACACCAATCTTCAAATAAATATTCCGATGCTTCAACCCGCCACGGCAGTCTTGTCCAGAAGAATTCCGGAATGCATAACTATATCTTCTGTGTTGCCATCTGTCAATCCACTAGGCCAGAAGCGGTGTCTTGACGAAAGGAATAGTTTGTCTTCTTCTCCAAAATATTTCCACAAACCTCCAGCATATATCTTGATTGCTTCCACCTGCAATTCAATAATTTCACAAGTTCCACGCAAACCCGACAAAAGACTTCCACCGCTATAAGCAAAAGATCAATTTCCTTCCTGCACCAATCCCACTAGGCCAGACGAACATCTGATGAAAGGAATCAATATATAACTTCATTTGCAAACACCTTACAAAATTTCAGATTCCCTCCCTTCTTTGCGAACACCTCATTTTAAAGAACAACAAATCGGTTGTTCGGTTGTAGTATTCCCGTTAAGGGAAACTACTTTTATTATAAAATTGAATTATTGGATATTAATTTTGACAATCAATGAAATTAATATTTAATAATTATTTCCTTATTATATTAGCCAAATAATGACTAATTATTTGGGGACGTGACATACTCAATGCTATGAAAGATCATATCTTGCAGCATGGCTGCAATATGAACACTAACACTTTCAGATATTTGGTGGGGATTTCAATCCCATGAAATCTGATGTAGCAAAGGAAAAGTTGTAGGCACATGGCTGAAAAGCTCAACCACTTAATGCTAACATGTGCTTAGATCTCAGGCCACACACAACTCTCAACCAGGTTACCTGGTATAAAATTGTCGAATCACTGACCCTTACCTTCAGATCACTGGGTGTTGTATTTTATGAAAATCCCAGTTCAGATTTTTGAATATGTGGCTTCAACAGTTAGGCTTTAAAACCAACATCAAGGAATGTTGGAATGCTAGTCTTCATGCACAACATTTTTCCTTTTACTGGATAATAAGCACATAAAATTTTGTTGAATGTACAGTTATAGATTTGGAATAAAACAGTTGCTTATCCCAGTAACTAATAGACATTCAAGCTCAATTGGTTCATGCCAAGTCCAAGAAACAGTATTCTGGAAGAAGCTAGAGGATGATGAGCAATGACACCTAAGTGACCTCAAAATTCTACAGAAAAGATTAGACATACTGCCATAAGAGCATCGAAAGCCATATGCATCAAGAAAGAAGATTCCAACACAAAACTCTTCCATCAATCAGTCTTCAACAAAAAAAATTGGAACACTCTATTCTGAAATATGGACGAGTAGGTTGCAAATCTTAATATATCATTCTAGTGGCTATCTTTAATTTTCCACGTGCTACCCCAACAATCACATGAAGATTGAAATTAGAATCAACAGAGAAATCATCCCATCAATTGCGCATCGCATTGCATGAGAAGAAAATGACAAATTATGCATATGCTAGCCCAAATTTCAAAATTTTTGATCCTCCTCTTTTAAACCAAAGTTATGGTCCAAATAATGTATTTAGTCCAACCCATCTTTGCATTTTCCACTGAGTCTTCTTCGTCGACCAATCAGGTATATCTCAAACCACTCTACCCCGTCATTATCATAGTTCAAATATTTCATGACTGACTTTGTTCTATATTTCTATAAGTTCCTATTTTGCCATTGAGCCCGACATGGTTCTTGGAACACTTGCAAGTAAAGAAAAGGGAGCAATGTTTTCTCAGTGTGGAGAAATATATGGGTGAGAACTTAGTAGTGAGTGCATGAAGTTCTGAATAAAAGAAGAAACAATGGTCGTGGGGAGATCTTGCTCTTTGGAATTACTTTTATGCATTGAGACCTGAATTTTGAAAAGATGCAGATGAATACTTCCTTACTCTGGCAGCTTGTAATACAGTGGTCACTAATATAATAGAAATGCCATCTACTCTAAACCATGGGTGTAAAGCTAAAAAATCATCATATGAAAGTTCAAGATTACTTCACTAACAGGAAAAGTCTCCAGATAAACAGGGTATACAATTGCTTTCATCAAGCATTAATGGATAGCACACATGTATTGAAAAATGAAGTCCTGTAACGAGCAAGTAAGATGTTTGACAGGAAGCCTACACGGAGCCTTTGAATGCCAATTGGTTTAGAAGACACAAATGAAGAGAATGCCCCAAAGAGATGCTGTCAACGTAACAGTCGCAGAGCTTACAAGTTTGCTCTTCCTTTATTTCGGGGTTTCCATATGGTTTACAAAGCTCAGTTGGACCCAATTAGCAAATTAAGGAGCATTTAATAAGTTTGAAATCCGATGTATAGTCGGAGAATCGGAGTTTCTTTGAAAGTTTGAACTAAATTAATCAGGGTTCAAAGTTCATATTTTCTTGTGAGTTGCCGACAACTCTACATTGAAGAGGGGGAATGGAATGAAGCCGAATGTGCACAAGAGTATGGGGATCCTTATCAGATATCATCGTTTCCAATGTTTCAACATATATGCTACTTTATGGAAGCATGCTCTCTATTGTAATTATTACAAGAGACTTGTTAGACATATATGCAAAACACAGAAACATACCTACAATCATGTGAACTGTTTGACGGAATACCCGATATATATTGAAGCATTGGCTATAGCAGGATCTCATCATATGGAATGCAGTGGTTCCAAATATCAAGTCAATCCATTTCTTAAGAATGTTCAGTGGACATCCGTAGATGTCATACCAAATTATGTGCTTGATACTTGGAGACTGTCCTTCACAAAACAGATCACTTGTGGAAAGTTTTAAGATTTTCAATAGAGGATATTGGAAAGCTACAATGCAATCGGGGTTTTCACCTTCTTTAGTAGTGGCACTCGAGAAAGATATATGGAATTCCTAAAACATAATTGAAGTACAACTCACCCTTCTCAAACACACAATACAGTGTAATATCCGGTGATAACATACTTTAAGAAACCCCAAGGTCTCCGATTAAGTTCAATAATCCCAAGAACTAGGATCAGACTAGCAAGTTAAGGAGAACTTAATAAATTTAGGGTCCGGTGTTTTGTCAAGTGGTGGAAACGGTTCATAAACTACCAAGAACCACTGATTTGGTTCAACAACAAAGCTCAAGCCTGAAATAGGAGTTCCCATTTGCCATCGGGCCCAACACAGTTCCTATTACAGTCTTAACTGCCAACAATGTGAAGTCATTGTGATGTGCAATTATTTTGCCATGTTATAAAGATGGTAAGGTAATGAATGAGGCATTCAATCACAAAGAGGAACCAGACTAAAACACTTCTCTTAAGAAGTATCTCCCAAATGGATTTGTGATTTCTATTGTGAGAATGTTGGTGGCAATGTCAGTTGAAGCCACCGTTAAAGGTAGGTACGGAATTGATTTGTTGAAGAGATTTTAGAAACATCCAAGCCAATGCCAATATTGCTGGTAGACATACATGCATAGTATGGAGCTACAGAGAATGTTTCAAACAGTTTTTCAGAATGCCACATAATTGTTACAGAGGAATCTTTGTCAGACAAAATAATTGTAGATGCTCTAGCGGCTATGTTTGCAAAATACGGGAGTGGCACCATACTTCAGCAACAGATGCGGTGTATGCAAAATTACTAATAGCAAAGTAACTTTCCGAATACCTTGGACATTGACTAGACAACAATTATGTTGTAGAAATGTGATTGGTATCTGTGGAGTGTGGGAAATCTTGAAGCCTACCTTTCAACTCTCATGATGATACTTTGAGAACTGTGGCAAACTCTCTCATAGTGGCTTCCCATTTTCAGCATAATCTCCATGGGAATGCTCCAAAAGGAATGTGATTGGTTTCAGTGAGATGGATAATATAAACTTAAAGTCTGTTAAGGTTGCAGATGGAAATGATGAAAACATACAACTTCTTGGGAGTCATGTGATTTCTTTTAGAATTTCAATTACGATGGACAACACATCAACATCCATTGGTGTCAAGGTTAAATTTGTGTATTTACCATTGAGTGATGATCAGAAACAGTATGCGAATGAAGTGAATTGGAGGGTCAATTATGCAAACTGTTTAATATAGTGGAGAAAATGATTAAAACTGGAGATGAAGGAACTACCAGGGAATTAATTGAAGCAAACTATGATGTTGTAACAGAGCAGTTAGAGATGGGTGTGAAAGGTGTAGAGCAGCCTGCCATGCTTGTTATTCTAGCCCAGTTGAATATGAGTCTTTGTGAATATATATTTGCAGAGTATTTTCTTGAGAAGATAAAAGAAATAATGGCCACTGTTGGGAATCATGAACCATTGGTTGACAAGATTCCAGAAAATGTAGGGAGTATGTGTATAGATCTTGAGAAGCCAGAGGAAGCCTTGCCTCTCTGTACAAGAAGTCTTGAAATCCAAGAAGTCATCCTTGGAAAGAACAGTCTACTTTTAGTTACCATACTCTTGTGTTTAGCTGATATCCATAATCTTCTTGGTGAGGAAATACAAGCATTGAACTTTATCATCAGGTGGTATGGTTTATTGTGGCTGGCCTACCCAAATCATGTCAATGTATGTTATTTTATTAATGTTTCAATTCATCTCCAACGAATAGAACATTAATTTACCGGAATGGGGAAAGGTTATGTGTTTTGTTTTTGTAACTGATTTTAAAGAAACAGTTACAAGTAACCAAAAGGGCCTTGGAGAATTTCTTTATAGATGGAGTCAGGCAACAAAAAGAGGGGCTGGAATTCAGAGAGGGGAGGCTGTGTCATATCAATCAGAAGGAGGCCATTGGAGGGCTGCAGATTATTCTGAAGCGTATGCTCAGAAAGAGGAGACATTTTCTGCTTGTAAAGGGGGAAAATATCAGTGCATTCTTAAAAGGGAACCAGGACCTTTTGTACAGAGATAAAGAGTCTGTGAACTCCTTGATTTTGTCTAAGAAATAAAGGGAACTTCTGAAACTGTGTTTTTACTCGGTTTTCCTTTATGATTGTTATCCGAACTTCTGAAATTGTGTTTTCATTTGTATGTCAATTGCAATTATCCTTGGACAATTTCATCTGTTACAATAAGTCATGAGTGTGACTATTTCAGGTACTGTGAGTCTTAAGTATTCACATAATCTGAAGGAAATTACTGTTAGTCCCTCAATCATCTTTATGGGTCTTGGACATGTGAACTGTGTTTCATGTACCTCCATTTCCCTTTTATTATAAATCTGTATTTACATCTGCAGCCTGTCTATGCTCAGGTGTTAACGTGCTATTCCTGCCCCTCTGATCCCCGTTGTACTGTGATATGAGAGTGAGAATGGATCAGGAAATTCTTTGTTATGTTTCTTTTCAAAATTAGTTTAGCTTTGTGCCTTTTCTGCTTTCGGGCTAAAAGCATACCCTAGAAAACCCAAAATTATATCGTAAGGAGTTGTACCTCCAATATTCAGAGGAAGATCATACAATCAATGGAGATCTCTGCAACTGTTTGTTAACAATTTGTCTTCTTATCCAGGCAATAGAGTCAGCTTAATTATTGTTTTGAATAGGCAAATCTGTTAACCAACAGCATCCACCAAGTCATATAGAAGGAACTCAAAGAGACGACATACTCTTTTCCCCAGGAAAAGACACAGAGACTGTATGGGTTCCTAGCCCAATTTATAGCGGGCTTTGAGATATCATCAAAAAAAATCTTCTTGAGATAGTGAAAGAACCAAGAGGCAAAATAAATGTTGAGGAGTATCAATACAACTGAATTATTCTTCATTCCTAAGTCTCCAAGAGCTAACAAAGTTGATGTCTTTCATCTTGTTTCTCTCATTATCATTCACAAAATCAAATCCAAAATTATTTCAAGGAGAACTGTGCCCCACTGCTCCACAAGTTTATATCCTTCTCCCAACCATCACTTCTTATACAAAAACAAACAACCATTGCATCTTTGCAATACCGAAAATAATCCATTCCCTCCATAGTGTTGATGTCAGTTTTGTACCACTGCATAACATATAGCAATTGAATACTTGATAAAGAATACCAAACACTCAACCCTCTCTTGAAAAGTAAATACTCATGAAGAACATGAGATAACTCCAAGGTTCTTTACACCTATGGATACTAACTCAGTTATATTAATGTGATTTGCTGGTTAATCACGTAGGCGGGCTTACGTTGTTCATTCAAAGATAACTTGGTGGTACTTCGCTTGCTTAACTTGTTCTTTTCTCCTTGATCACTTTCACTTTCAACTACTCCTACCACTAACTGCTTACTGCTCTACTACTACTCCTATGAATGAAGAAATTAGCAAATGGACAGGGATCCAACCAAATGAAAGCTTGCCTGCGACGCTACCTCCATTGGTGCAATGATTCAAAGGGATACTCTTAGAATTTTCATACTAACACCAATCTTCCAACCCAACTTGAAGTACAAGTGGAAAGATGAAATGCAAGTAGAACTTGGGAGTGATTGGACTAGATTACCACACAAGGCTTCCTAACAAGCCGCTAGGATGCTAGTGGCCTAGTATATAGATCCCTATCAAACATTTACTAACATCACCACACAACTAGCCATCTACTTCTACTCTAACAACATGAAATGAAATCCTACTTTAACTTGAGAGATGAGAAGAACCATGCAATACACCAAAATTATCATGTATATCCACCATGCAAGCCACAACAATGAATAGAGAACAATTTTGATAGTATTTTTGGCAACAACTCCCCAACATAACTCTTTTTACAAATGAGAGCAAATGGCCTTATATAGAAGCTCAAAATTACAACGAGTGGCCAAGATTAAGGGGCAAAATCAAGGGCCAAGATTAATCCTTACAAACCCTAATTAGGGTTACCATCTTTCAACCAATTACATGAGGGCACCAACTTTGTGGGCCAATGAGAAAATTACAACAATCTGTCAACCAATGAGAACATAGGACACTTGTGATTTGATTGCATGCACATGAAATTGCCACCTCATCAACCTTATCTTATAAATTTATTTAATCCTTGAGATGAGGTGAAGCCTTGGATGCTTGAGCTTGTCCTTAGAAACTTTCTCATCACCACTTGAACTTGCTTGTACTTGATGTCTTGACCTTGAAAGAGTGAGGTCTTTATGCACTTGGGGTAATCTCGCCTTGGCCCTGGTGGCCTGCCTGAATGTGAACCTTCTTGTGATTTGAGAGCCTTGCTCTTGGCTACCACCTTGAAATCGAACTTGACCCCTCTCAACCCTTCGTCTTGCTTTCCTTCTTCATTATCCATGCCTTCTTTCACCTTCCTGGTCTTCTCTAACCTTCCTACTTGAATTTGGTTTGCATGCACCCCCCTCTGCTTCAATGCTCTTGGGTTTTGGGGGCACCCGCCTTGGCCATACCTCCCTCTCAAATCTAACCAAGCTAACTTGCACGAATAGCCAAGCCCTACCTAGCCTCAAATATCCTCAAATCTCTTCCAATCTGCAATGAAACCTGCCCCCTCACTAATGTTTTCCTCTTTGGCTAACCCTTGAATGTCTTTAACTGTTCGGACTGCCACAACCTTGCCCCTTGGCATAAGAATCTACCTCAACCATAGTGGTGCAGTGCATCTCCCCAAATCTGGATTTGGTTCAACTAGCAAATCATCACCAACAGCCTTGCAATCAAATAGAAGAGTTAGGACCCCATGTAGAATTGCTTCCGATTTTGCACTATCCTAAGTTGCAACTCTAAATTCTCGCTAATGATCCTAGCCCAAGCAAACTTTCTTTTTCCATTCTCAATTCCTTCAATAAAATAGTACAACCAAGGATCAAACTGTGTACCTTGAGTGAAGCCCATGACTCAGTTGAGAAGCACAATAAGGTCGCCATACTCTAGTTTGAAACCTGACTTGGTGAGCCTTGATGACTTGGTAACTCTTTTCTTGCCTTCCTGCAACCAACTCGCAACTGTACCATGTCCACTGTACCAATGTTGGTGTCACCCACTCACTTCAATTTTGAGAAGGAGGTCTTGGGCATCATGTCTTCCTTGTCTTTCTTGGTATGCATTCCCCTTGGGTTCTTGCTTGCACTAGCATCCGCCATCCTAACCTTTATTTTTGCCTCTTCTTTCTACAGTGAGATGGGACTACACTTATCTTTGCCCCTCCAATCCTAGGGATGGAACTACACTTATTTCTGCGTCTTCGAAAACTTATGAGATGGACTACACTTATATCTTCCAATTTCGTTCCTAGGGGTGGGACTACCACTTATATCTCCTTTCTCCAAATCTTAGATGAAAATTACATTTATATCTCCCAACTTCAAGCCCTAGATGAAATGATGAAGTGATGGATGGATGATGCAAACAAGAAATGGGAAAGAACCAAGTAAGAACAAGGGAGGAAATTTGCCTTACTAACCAGCCTTCACCAACAAACATGAAGCTCGTCTTCTACACCAAACAAGCTCTCAACTCCACCAAAGAAGAAGACACAAAAAAATCTGCAGTCCACCAAATTTTGCAAATCCTCTCTCCAAATTCGCTGCTCTTCACAATCGTAACTCCTCTTAGATTTTTTAACCTCCCAGATCTCTGGCCTTTTCCAAATTCATGGCACTCCTTGGGATAATTTTGCAACTCCTCTTCAATCTGATTTGCAGCACTTCCTCTCTCTAGATTTTCGTAGCCTTTTTAGGAAAATTGCAGCCCTAGACAATTTCGCTGGCTCCTCCTTGGGACAAATTCGCTCTTCTTCACTAAAATTCGCTGCCTCTTCCTTGCAAATTCGCAGCTTTGCCTAGAAATTCGCAGCCACTTGCCCAGATTTGCAGCCACTGCCCAAGGCAGCCTCTTCATAAAATTCGCAGCTAGGGCACAAGGCAGCCCTGCCTTTAATTCGCTGCCTCCTCTGATTTTCATTCCTTGCTCCTGCCAAGAAAAATGTGAAATGATGAGTGAAGAAATGGGGAGGAAGGCTCCCCCTTTATACTGATTTTTCCCTCCAAAAAAGTAGGGCTCACTTTCTAGGAGGAGAAAAAAAAATAAATTAAAAATTGCCAAAACAAACATGAATTAAATGAAATAAATCGCACAGCCCTAGGGGATTTAATTTTAATTTGAAATTGGGCCAGCCTAGTGCAAAATTATGGGTTTAAATTAGCCAAATTCGAAATTATCATAGGCCCTAAAATTGAAATTTTGAAAAAAGATCATGTAGGCCTCTAATATAGCTTTAAACTTTCCCCATTGTGGACCCAATAACCTACCTTGAATTTCACACCTTTTAGGCCTTAAAATACATTGAATTTAACACACAAAGGGGCCCAAATTAAATTTCTAAATTACAAACACTCAGCCCAAAAATATGATTTTAATGCATTTAATCATGACAACCAAAATTAATTTTTATTATTTTGCAACCCAAAAATTATTTTGCAATTTAATTTCCATTTGGCAATTTAATTTTTTTATTTTTGCAATTTATTATCTGTAATTGACAATTTAATTCAAATTTGGCAATTTTAAATTTTCATTTAATCTCCATTTTCACCACAAAAAATTTACAAGGTTTTCCCAAAAATATCCAAATTCACAGCTAAATTTTGAAAATGTTTAAGTTATTCAATTACATTAGTTTTCAAAATTCATGTAAGTCGAAAATTTGCAATTTTATCTTGCTAGATATTATTCTAACATCAAAAAAAAAAAATGCTCATTGAATTTCATTTGGCCTAGAGACAAAATTGACCATTTAGGAAAACCAACGTTCCACGCAAGGTGAAAACAAGCTACACCCTCCCAGGCGCTCCAAAACATCCAAGTTGTAAAATTGTCATTTCAAAACCTCTGGGTCTACCAAAATTCGCTAAGGCATCCAAATACTCGGATCTAGGAAAATTGTCAAGGCTTGCTCAAAAAAATGGGGGTCCCCAAATTCTTTGGGGCGATGGTGTGAAAACCTCACAACATCTAGCATCAACCCAAAGAAATGTTCCTGAACATTTCAAGAATAAAGTAACTTAGAACAAAGAACTTTAGGACGACCCACCCGAAAATCCACTTAAGGACAAGCACTCCACAAGGGAGAAAACTCTCATGTTGAACCTAAGCACCCTGACCATAAGTCACTTAGGTGTGTGCAAATGATCTATTCCCTGCTCGACAAGAACTTGATAATCTCTCAGATCCACTAGACTTAGCTATTATATTGTCCTTACTTCAAAAGCATCCTAGATAGAGCTCTGCTACCAGTCAGGCGTCTATAGCCTCGATAGAGTTATCGCTGTGGCACCACAATCATGGTTCTACCTTTAGTGACTACTTAGTAGCACCGGTAGAGATGATTGCACGCCCTTTAAAGCCAATTTTCACTTTCATTTTTTATTTTGATACTGCCTTTCCTTTTGCATTAATTCGCCTTTTTTTTTTCTCTTTTCCTTATGATATTCTTTCTCTTTTCAATCTTTTGTTTGGCTTGCAGGCAATGAAGCCCGCGGAGGGTTTGGGAGACCACAGTGGCGCTGAAGCAGGTTAATGATTTTCACTAAGTCCATTTTCACTTCAAAACACCAAGAACTCGGAGCAATTAAGTGAGTGTAATGTTGTAATCATGTCAAGGTAACTCAAGAACCTCTATCGAGTTTGAACCAAATTTAGTACAAGTCCTACCATAGACCAACGACTAGGCACAACCTTCAATCCCTTGAACTTTGTCAAATGTATTCAAGAAATGACAAGACGGACTCTAGGTTCTGACACCAAAAGTGTAAAAATCTACACACCTCGTCCACGAGTGATAACATGGACTCCCTTTGCACTTGCAAAGCTCCAAAGCCAAAACTACCCAACCGACTGAGAGAAGCTAAAAGATCTCAAGTCAAATGACTTGATGCAAATTAAACTCGAGCTCCCTCAAACACTTAAAGTAACCAACTGAAAGGAAACTTACTCTAACCCACTGGAAAGAAACCTACTCTAAACAACTGAAAGGAAACCTAATCTAAGCCAAACACGAAAGCAAACTAAACTACTCTCCTGAACTAAATGGTCCAAGACCAACCTACCCTAACTATGTACAAGTCTCTAAAGGGACAACACTAACCGATCTAATATATACACTGGATCTAACATGGTTTCTCAGGATGTTCAAAAGTAACAAGGTTTGGGTGATAGTTCTCAATCTTGCCAACTCATCCTTGTACTCTGAAAGAAATTTTGTTACCTCCAACTCAAACTCAAGAAAACTATCACGCAAGATCAACAATTGAGGCAACTCATAGGGTCCGTGATCAATCCAAATACAAGTTGTTTTTCCAAAATTTCCATAATCAAAATGAAAAATTTCATACCTTTCATCCTTAAGAGCAGGGAAACAAACAACCTGGTGTGCTTCATGTGGTAACTCTTGTTCAAACCTCAATTGATCATCCATAGCTTCAGGAGGTCACAACTGGTGATGAATCTTCCCCCTAACATCTACATCGAACTCATTGGTAGTCAAGGCAGGATCAATCTTGGAATCAAGCTCATGAAATATCATCTTTGGGGGCTTGTCCTTGTGAAACATGAACCATGCATCCTTGTGAATCTCCTCAAGTGTATCCTCAAAAATCAAGGATTCCTTGATATTCTCCCCATCAAACACCTCTCCAAGTTGCTCAAACACAATATCCAACTGTAGCATCAACCCAAACTGTTCTTTGTTTTCCTTTTCCATGGGAGCAACTTGATCACCACTTAACAATCCTTGCATATCCTCACCACTAGGAGCTTCATCATTTGTCATGAAATTGCCAGTTGATTTTTTAATAGGAACATCTTCCAACTCTTCATGTGGAATCTCATTACGCTTGGCATGCTTGGCATCTTCAAAACTGACAGGAAGGTCCTCAAACGTCTTCATAAGTTCATCAATCCCAAGTGGTAAAACCTCTGGAGGTCGGAGTTGATGGCGAATTACGCCACTTGCAACAACTTGTCTGTCTTGGGATGGCTTTGGCAATGAATCCATTCGTATTTCTTCCGTAAGATCCTTAAGCACCCCCCCAAAGAATATGGTGGTAATGATGTCCTGGAGTGCCTTATCAAACTTTTCCTCATATCTTGATTCACTTGTAGTAACTTGCAATTCCTTGTTCGACTTGTCCACTTGATTGCTTCTTTCATGAAGGGTGCTAGAGACTTCTTCCAACTCATCCTCAAGAATTCGACTTTGTAGCATGAGGGAAAGTTCACCAAGGATCACCTCTTCAATCTTGTCATGATCTTCTTCTAGCTCCTCAAAGTGTGAATCTTTGTTTGATATGCTTCCTCTTCTTTGGATGAAATCAATTGCTTCCCTAATTTCTTTCTTAACACCTTCCTCGTGAGGAGTAAAGTGTGAAGGCTCATCTTCCATATGAATGTCTTGGTCACTAGGTTCAACCATGCTATCCTCTCGCAAGCTGCTTTCTTCTTTGTCGGATAATGATACAACATGCTCATCCTTTGGTTTCCAACCTGAGTGATGAATGCAATCCTTAATGCCTTCCTTTGATGCCAAACTCATTCGTTCAAGGTATGCACTCCAAATTTCATTTGTATTCGGTTGCTCACAATCAAACCATCCCATCTCTTTCTTGGCCTGCTTTATGATATCCCAACATGGTTGACAAGTATATTCTGAATGTCTCACATTGTGTAGTCTACACCAACCAAAGAGCAACATACCTTCCACATACAGTACCTCCTCACTTAGTCGCTTCTTTATCATTTACTTGAAACTATTCACAAACATGTTAACTCTATCATCTGATTCGGCAAATGGAATTGGTTTGAGGATATCCCAAAAGGACATCCTCCTTTGCAATACAAACTCCACTCTTGATAGAAATGTCAAACAATTAAGCTCATCATGTGTGGTTGTTCCATGAATCCTACACTCGCAAGCTGATGCCAATTCGGACAAATTCTGTGGATACAATTGTGCATTCAAAGCCTCTTAGAATCGAGCAATGTCAACTGGATGACTGCCTTGACCATGAAACCACTGTCCATCCATTGAGAAGTCTTTTCTTTTTTTTTTATTTTCTAATTTGATTTTTTTTTGATTTTTTGAACTTTTAAGAGATCTCTCACATCTCAAATGTAACATGAAAGCTCATTGTTGTTGATAGTCCATGAATGGAACTCGTTCAGGCCCTCCTAGCGCCAAATAATGTTGATGTCAGTTTTGTACCAGTACATAACATATAGCAATTGAATACTTGATAAAGAATACCAAACACTCAACCCTCTCTTGAAAAGTAAATACTCATGAAGAACATGAGATAACTCCAAGGTTCCTTACACCTGTGGATACTAACTCAATTATATTAATATGATTTGCTGGTTAATCACGTAGGCGGGCTTACGTTGTTCATTCAAAGATAACTTGGTGGTACTTCGCTTGCTTAACTTGTTCTTTTCTCCTTGATCACTTTCACTTTCAACTACTCCTACCACTAACTGCTTACTGCTCTACTACTACTCCTATGAATGAAGAAATTAGCAAATGGACGGGGATCCAACCAAAGGAAAGCTTGCCTGCGACGCTACCTCCATTGGTGCAATGATTCAAAGGGATACTCTTAGAATTTTCACACTAACACCAATCATCCAACCCAACTTGAAGTACAAGTGGAAAGATGAAATGCAAGTAGAACTTGGGAGCAATTGGACTAGATTACCACACAAGGCTTCCTAACAAGCTACTAGGATGCTAGTGGCCTAGTATATAGATCCCTATCAAACTTTCACTAACATCACCATAAAACTAGCCATCTACTTCTACTCTAACAACATGAAATGAAATCCTACTTTAATTTGAGAGATGAGAAGAACCATGTAATACACCAAAATGATCATGTATATCCACCATGCAAGCCACAACAATGAATAGAGAAGAATTTTGATAGTATTTTTGGCAACAATTCCCGAACATAACTCTTTTTACAAATGAGAGCAAATGGCCTTATATAGAGGCTCAAAATTACGAGTGGCCAAGATTAAGGGGCAAAATCAAGGGCTAAGATTAAACCTTACAAACCCTAATTAGGGTTACCATCTTTCAACCAATTACATGAGGGCACCAACTTTGTGGGCCAATGAGAAAATTACAATAATCTGTCAACCAATGAGAACATAGGACACTTGGCATGATTTGATTGCATGCACATGAAATTGCCACCTCATCAACCTTATCTTATAAATTTATTTAATCCTTGAGATGAGGTGAAGCCTTGGATGCTTGAGCTCGTCTTTAGAAACTTTCTCATCACCACTTGAACTTGCTTGTACTTGATGTCTTGACCTTGAAAGAGTGAGGTCTCTATGCACTTGGGGTAATCTTGCCTTGGCCTCGATGGCCTGCCTGAATGTGAACCTTCTTGCGATTTGAGAGCCTTGCTCTTGACTACCACCTTGAAATCGAACTTGACCCCTCTCAACCCTTCGTCTCGCTTTCCTTCTTCATTATCCATGCCTTCCTTAACCTTCTCGGTCTTCTCTAACCTTCCTACCCGAATTTGGTTTGCATGCACCCCCGTCTGCTTCAATACTCTTGGGTTTTGGGGGCACCTGCCTTGGCCATACCTCCCTCTCAAATCTAACCAAGCTAACTTGCATGAATAGCCAAGCCCTACCTAGCCTCAAATATCCTCAAATCTCTTCCAATCTGCAATGAAACCTGCCCCCTCACTAATGTTTTCCTCTTTGGCTAACCCTTGAATGTCTTCAACTGTTCGGACTGCCATGACCTTGCCCCTTGGCATAAGCATTTGCCTCAACCATAGTGGTGCAGTGGATCTCCCCAAATCTGGATTTGGTTCGACTAGCAAAGCATCACCAATAGCCTTGCAATCAAATAGAAGAGGTAGGACCCCATGTAGAATTGCTTCCGATTTTGCACTATCCTAAGTTGCAACTCTAAATTCTCGCTAATGATCCTAGCCCAAACAAACTTTCTTTTTCCTTTCTCAATTCCTTCAATAAAATAGTACAACCAAGGATCAAATTGTGTACCTTGAGCAGAGCCCATGACTCAGTTGAGAAGCACAATAAAGTCACCATACTCTGGTTTGAAATCTGACCTAGTGAACCTTGACAACTTGGTAACTCCTTTCTTGCTTTCCTGCAACCAACTCGCAACTGTACCATGTCCATTGTACCAACGTTGGTGTCACCCACTCGCTTCAATTTTGAGGAGGTCTTGAGCATCATGTCTTCCTTGTCTTTCTTGGTATGCATTCCCCTTGGGTTCTTGCTTGTACTAGCATCTGCCATCCTAGCCCTTATTTGTGCCTCTTCTTTCTACAGTGAGATGGGACTACATTTATCTCTGCCCCTCCAATGTTAGGGATGGAACTACCACTTATTTCTACCTTTTCGAAAACTTATGAGATGGACTACACTTATATCTACCTTACTAACCTGCCTTCACCAACAAACTTGAAGCTCCTCTTCTACACCAAACAAGCTCTCAACTCCAGCAAAGAAGAAGACAAAAAATCCTGCAGTCCTCCACCAAATTTTGCAAGTCCTCTCTCCAAATTCGCTGCTCTTCACAATCGTAACTCCTCTTGGATTTTTTAGCCTTCCAGATCTCTGGCCTCTTCCAAATTTGTGGCACTCCTTGGGATAATTTTGCAGCTCCTCTTCAATCTGATTTGCAGCACCTCCTCTCTCCAGATTTTTGCAGCCTTTTTAGGAAAATTGCAGCCCTAGACAATTTCGCTGGCTCCTCCTTGGGACAAATTCTCTCTTCTTCCCTAAAATTCGCTGCCTCTTCCTTGCAAATTCGCAGCTCTGCCTAGAAATTCGCAGCCACTTGCCCAGATTTGCAGCCACTGCCCAAGGCAACCTCTTCATAAAATTCGCAGCTAGGGCACAAGGCAGCTCTGCCTTTAATTCGCTGCCTCCTTTGATTTTTGCTCCTTGCTCTTGCCAAGAGAAATGGGAAATGATGAGTGAAGAAATGAGGAGGAAGGCTCCCCCTTTATACTGATTTTTCCCTCCAAAAACGCAAGGCCGACTTTCTAGGAGGAGAAAAAAAAAATTAAATTAAAAATTGCCAAAACAAACATGAATTAAATGAAATAAATTGCACCGCCCTAGGGGATTTAATTTCAATTTAAAATTGGGCCAGCCTAGTGCAAAATTATGGGTTTAAATTAGCCAAATCCGAAATTATCATAGGCCCTAAAATTGAAATTTGTAAAAAAGGTAATGTAGGCCTCTAATATAGCTTTAAACCTTCCCCATTGTGGACCCAATAACATACCTTGAATTTCACACCTTTTAGGCCTTAAAATACATTGAATTTAACACACAAAGGGGCCCAAATTAAATTTCTAAATTACAAACACTTAGCCCAAAAATATGATTTTAATGCATTTAATCATGACAACTAAAATTAATTTTTATTATTTTGCAACCCAAAAATCATTTTGCAATTTAATTTTCATTTGGCAATTTAATTTTTTTATTTTTGCAATTTATTATCTCTAATTGGCAATTTAATTCAAATTTGGCAATTTTAAATTTTCATTTAATCTCCATTTTCACCACCAAAAATTCACAAGGTTTTCCCAAAAATATCCAAATTCATAACTAAATTTTGAAAATGTTCAAGTTATTCAATTACATTAGTTTTCAAAATTCATCTAAGTCCAAAATTTGGAATTTTATCCTACTAGATATTATTCTAACATCGAAAAAAAAAAATGCTTTGATTGAATTTCATTTGGCCTAGAGACAAAATCGACCATTTAGGAAAACCAACGTTCTGCGCAAGGTGAAAATAAGTTACACCCTCCCAGGTGCTCTGAAACATCCAAGGTGTAAAATTTTCGTTTCAAAACTTTTGGATCTACCAAAATATGCTAAGGCATCCAAATACCCGGATCTAGAAAAATTGTCAAGGCTTGCTCAGAAAAATGGGGGTCCCCAAATTCTTTGGGGCGATGGTGTGAAAACCTCACAACACATAGTCAATCTTGTTTATAGTAATGATAAAATTGGATATGTTCAACGCTTTCAATAAATGCAATTGGGATCTTGTTGTGAGATTTTCACACCATTGCCCCAAAGAATTTGGGGACCCCCATTTTTTTTAGCAAGCCTTGACAATTTTCCTTAATCCAGGTATTTGGGTGCCTTGGCGAATTTTTGGGTGATTCAGAGGTTTTGGAATTAAAATTTTACACCTTCGATGTTTTTGAGCCACCTGGGGGGGTATTGCTTGTTTTCACCTTGTGCGAAATGTTGATTTTCTTAAACAGTCAATTTTGTCTCCACGCCAAATGAAATTTGATGAGAAAATTTTATTTTAATATCTGGCGGGATAAAATTGCAAATTTTGGACTTAGTTGAATTTTGAAAATTGATGAAATTGAATAACTTGAGATTTTCAAAATTTAATTGTGAAATTGGATATTTTTGGGAAAATCTTGTAAATTGTTGGTGGAGAAAAGTGGAAATTAAATAAAAATTTAAAATTGCCAAATTTGATTTAATTGCAAAATATTTCAAAATTAATTGCCAAATGGAAATTAAATTGCCAAATGGAAGTTAAATTGCAAAATGATTTTTGGGTTGCAAAATAATAAAAATTAATTTTAGTTGTCATGATTATATGCATTAAAATCATATTTTTTGTGGCTAAGTGTTTGTAATTTAGAAATTTTATTTGGGCCCCTTTGTGTGTTAAATTCAATGTATTTTAAGGCCTAAGAGGTGTGAAATTCAAGGCAAGTTATTAGGTCCACAATGGAGAAGGTTTAAAGCTATATTGGAGGCCTATATGATCTTTTTTCAAAATTTCAATTTTAGGGCCTATGATAATTTCGGATTTGGCTAATTTAAACCCATAATTTTGCACTAGGCTGGCCCAATTTTAAATTAAAATTAAATCCCTTAGGGCTGTGCAATTTATTTCATTTAATTCATGTTAAATTTGACAATTTTAATTTTTTTTTTCCATCCTACAAAGTCGGCCTTGCTTTTTTGGAGGCAAAATTTGGTATATAAGGGGAGCTCTTCCCCCCTTCATTTCACCATCTCATTCACTTCTCTCCCTTTCTCTTGGCAGCAAGGAGTAGCGAAAATCAGAGCAGGGAGGCAGCGAAATCTGTCTTAAAGAGCAGCGAATTTAATAGGAAGGCTGCCATTTTGGAGTGAAGTCTTTTGAAGGGCAGATTTGTGAAAATCTGGGCAAAAAAAGGTAGCAAAATCTGGGCAAAAAAGGCAGCAAATTCTGGGCAAAGGGGGCAGACCTGCGATTTTTTTTAGGAGGCTACATGCTGGGCAAGATTTGCAAAATCTGGGCAACAGCCTTGCAAAATCTGGGCAAAGCACTTGCGAAAATAATAGTAAGAGGAGGCTGCCAATTTAAGAGACTTGTGAATTTGTCTAGAGGGCTTGCGAAAATCATAGAAAGAGCTACAGATTTGTCAAAGACTATTATTTGAGGGCAGATTTGCGAAATTTTTGGTGAGTAGATTGCAGATTTTTTTTTGATCTTCTTCTTCTTTGGTGGAAAAGTGATTATTTGGTGTCGAAAAGGAAAATTTTCGATTTTGAGTAAAGGCTGGTTGATAAAGCAGAATTTTTTCCTTGTTCTCACTTGGTTCTTCCCTCCATTTCTTGCTTGCATCATCCATCCATCACTTCATCATTTCATCTAGAGTTTGAAGTTGGGAGATATAAGTGTAGTTTCATAGGAATTGAAGAGGCAGAAATAAGTGGTAGTCCAACCCCTAGGAACGAAGTTGGGAGATATAAGTGTAGTCCATCTTATAAGTTTTCGAAGAGGCAGAAATAAGTGTTAGTCCCATCCCTAGGTGAAGAGGCAGAGATAAGTGTAGTGATAGGAATTGAAGAGGCAGAAATAAGTGGTAGTTCTTCCATCCCTAGGATTGGAGGGGTAGAGATAAGTGTAGTCCCATCTCACTGTAGAAAGAAGGGGCAGAAATAAGGGCTAGGATGGCGGATGCTAGTGCAAGCAAGAATCCAAAGGGAATGAATACCAAGAAAGACAAGGAAGACATGATGCCCAAGACCACCTTCTTCTCAAAATTGAAGCGAGTCGGTGACACCAATGTCGGCACCATGGACATGATATAGTTGAGAGATAGGTTGAAAGGGGGCCAGTCCTCTATGGCAAAGAAGATCTACAAATGTGGGATTGTTCAAGCTGCCACCTTCCCTCCTACCTTGCCTTGTCCAGAGTTGGTAATGGAGTGTGCATCTTGGCTGGATATTGTGACCAAGTCCATCATCTTTGATGAAGGAAAGAGGGTGTTGGCTAACATCAGCGGGCAAGTGGTAGAGGAAGTGTTCAATATACCCCAGTAGAAGGGCATGATAGTAATGTTGATGGATCAAGCGGCCAAGTTCTTTCAAGATAGTCAGGATGCTTACCTCACTCTACTAAAGCAGAATTGGTTGCACGAAGGCAAGAAGGGAGTCACCAAGTCGTCAAGGCTCACTAGGTCAGATTTCAAATCAGAGTATGGCAACCTTATTGTGCTTCTCAACCGACTCATGGGCTCCGCTCAAGGTATGCAGTTTGAAACCTGGATGTACTATTTTATTGAAGGAATTGAAAATGGAAAAAGAAAGTTTGATTGGGCTAGAATCATTAGCGAGAACTTAGAGTTGCAACTTAGGACAGTGCAAAATAAAAAAACAATTCTACATGGGGTCTTACCTTTTCTATTTAATTGCAAGACTGTACGAACATCTTGGACTTAAGGCTTTAGGAGTGATTGGCAATGGGCTCGGACAATGCTTGGTGCATGAGTGCTATCCACAGCTTCATTTGCACAGCACCAAGGATTACAAGATATTTTATGATGCCTTCGCCATGAAGACAGTAAGGGTACTGCAAGGGACACCTGCTAGGAGGCTCTCACTAGAAGCAGAGACAAAAGTCAAGAAGTTTGGGAGTTGGTTCATCCAATTTTCGCAATTCACTTATATTAGAGTGGCTGGATGCACGGCTTGTCCCAAGAGGCTTCCAAGGTACCCACCCGATAGGATAGTTTTGATGGAGTTGGCTAGGCAACTTGAGCAATATGACAAAATGATGAAGCTCAAAGGTGAGACACGGGTTACCTTCTCACTCATAATAGGCAATGATAGTTGTCCCAATCTTGTCGCCTTTGCAGCTGCGAAGAAAGAGTTAGAACAATATCATCTAGGATGGTATAGGGCAAGGTAGGGATTTGATCCTAATGGCCTAATCAAGGCATCTCATAGGGATCCATTCAAGCATATCCCTACTATAGAGGGTTTTTGGGCCAATGCATAGGATGACTTTCATGTGAGGAAGCTGGCTTTCTCAAGGTTATCGGTGAGCATGATGAGGGCCATCAGATGGGGAAGTCTTGATATTCCGAACCAACTGGAAGATGATGAGGATGTGCTAAGGGAAGATTATAGTACAGTAGAGGGAACAGAATTGAGTCCAGTAAATTGGGATGATCATCAGGATCCTTCCTTAGAAGCATTTACAAGAGCAGTCGATCTACACACTGAGTGGTGGTACAATAGAAAGTTAAGGCAATTACAAGGTCGGAAGGTACACCTTACCTATGAGAAGATGAAGCCAGAAGAGGAGATTCCAGTGGAGTCAGTTGGACAGCAAGGTGGGGGTAGTTGCCAGCAACAAACAGTTAAGAGCAAGAAGAGGAGTTTGGAGGTTGAGAAAGATAAAGAACATTAGGAGCCTCCAACAAAGAAACAAAGTGCAGTGCCATCAAGAGAGAGCAAAGTTGAGGTTAGGAGCCAAGAGGTTGGTACAAGTGAGCAAAGGGCGGTGGTAGAGGTGAGCTCTGATTCAAAATCAAGTGGTTATAGTAACAGTACAGGGTACTCTCCTCTCTCGGAGAACCAAGTTAGGGATGATGTGACAGTTAGTTGTGAAGGAGATAAACTAATCGACGTTGAGGCTCTATCAGTTGAGGAAGCAAGCCAAGCGCCTAAGGTTGTTGGTGATGCTTTGCTAGTTGAACCAAATCCAAATTTGGGGAGATGTACTGCACCACTATGGTTGAGGCAGATGCTTATGCCAAGGGGCGAAGTTGTGGCAGTCCGAATAGTTGAGGACATCCAAGGGTTAGCCAAAGGGGAAAACATTAGTGAGGAAGCAGGTTTCATTGCAGATTGGATGAGATTTGAAGATATTTGAGGCTAGGCAAGGCTTTGCTATTCGTGCAAGCTAGTTTGGTTAGATTTGTGTGCCGCTCAAGGAGGTATGGCCAGGGCAGGTGCCCCCAGAACCCAAGAGTGTTCAAGCAGAGGGGGGGTGCATGCAAACCAAATTTGAGTTGGAAGGTTAGAGAAGACCAGGAAGGTTAAGGAAGGCAAGGATAATGAAGGAGGAAAGTGAGATGAAAAGTTGAATGAGGTCAAGTTTGATTTCAAAGCGGTGGCCAAGAGCAAGGCTCTCAAATTGCAAGAAGGTTCACAACCAGGCAGGCCACCGGGGCCAAGGCAAGATTACCCCAAGTGCATAGAGACCTCACCCTTTCAAGGTCAGGACATCAGGTATAAGCAAGTTCAAGTGGTGATGAGAAAGTTTCTAAGGACGAGCTCAAGCATCCAAGGCTTCACCTCATCTCAAGGATTAAATAAATTTATAAGATAAGGTTGATGAGGTGGCAATTTCATGTGCATGCAATCAAATCATGCCAAGTGTCCTATGTTCTCATTGGTTGACAAATTATTGTAATTTTCTCATTGGCCCACAAAGTTGGTGGTCTCATGTAATTGGTTGAAAGATGGTAACCCTAATTAGGGTTTGTAAGGTTAATCTTGGCCCTTGATTTTGCCCCTTAATCTTGGCCACTCGTTGTAATTTTGAGCCTCTATATAAGACCATTTGTTCTCATTTGTAAAGGGAGTTATGTTGGAGAATTGTTGCCAAAATACTATCAAAATTGTTCTCTATTCATTGTTGTGGTTTGCATGGTGGATATACATGATCATTTTGGTGTATTGCATGTTTCTTCCCATCTCTCAAATTAAAGTAGGATTTCATTTCATGTTGTTAGAGTAGAAGTAGATGGCTAGTTGTATGGTGATGTTAGTGAATGTTTGATAGGGATCTATATACTAGGCCACTAGCATCCTAGCGGCTTGTTAGGAAGCCTTGTGTGGTAATCTAGTCCAATTGCTCCCAAGTTCTACTTGCATTTCATCTTTTCGCTTGTACTTCAGGTTGGGTTGGAAGATAGGTGCTAGTGTGAAAATCCTAAGAGTATCCCTTTGAATCATTGCACCAATGGAGGTAGCGCCGTAGGCAAGCTTTCATTTGGTCGGATTCCCGTCCATTTGCTAATTTCTTCATTCATAGGAGTAGTAGTAGAGCAATAAGCAGTTAGTGGTAGGAGTAGTTGAAAGTGAAAGTGATCGAGGAGAAAAGAACAAGTCAAGCAAGCAAAGTACCACCAAGTTATCTTTGAATGAACAACGTAAGCCCGCCTATGTGATTAACCAACAAATCACTTTAATATAACTGAGTTAGTATCCACAGGTGTAAGGAACCTTGGAGTTTTCTCATGTCCATGAGTATATACTTTTCAAGAGAGGGTTGAGTGTTTGGTATGCTTTATCAAATATTCAATTGCTATATGTTATGTAGTGGTACAAAACTGACATCAACAGATCTCTCACTACAAACCATTGAATCACTTGATCTCAATCAAACAATGGTGGGTCAAGGATATCAAGTCTTATTCTGCCACTCACAATAACAATCAATGAACTGAAGGAAGATTAATGATTTGATATTTGCAAGGGAAAATATTATGTAATTTAAATTCTCACATTACCAATGTGATAAATATGAAACCAAAATCCATACATCGTTAGAACCAGAAATATTTGGAGAATTGTATCCAGGGTCCTGTACTCTTTCAATGAATGTTAGCTCCAAAGTTCAATTGAGGTTTGGAATTTTGAGCCTAGTCACATATTTTTCTGGAATTCTTAAGTCTATGAATATAAAACACGAGAATTTCCAATCCCAGGAAAGAAAATGCAGCTACTTGTTGACTTCTCATTCAGACCATTATATATCTCAGCATATGTGCAACCAAAAGAAATAATTTTATTAAAAACGGTTGCACATTTTTTTCCTTTTTTTCTATAAGATTATGATTTATCTTTGACCCATTGCCCACTTGGATGTATCCTAGTCTAAATATGCACACAGATTCTAATAGTTGATTTCTCTCCCTCTCTCTCTATCTACATGCACACACTACTAATTGACTCCAATAAATTGCATAATCCTTACTGACAGTTTACACTGCTTTACCACCTCAGAATGACCCTTGCTACCACATTGCTCTACTAGAATCCTCAAGAGAGCCAGAGGATTTTGTCTCGAGCATCAAGCTGCTATAGCAGCATTCAATTTTGAAAATAGAATGAATTTTTTGGTTTGTAATTTTCAATGATGCCTCTTACTTCACTCCAAACACTTCCTATATTCTCCATCTCAGTGATCCAAAATTCAAGGCAATGAATTCCACAATGGTTTTTCTCTAATCCACATCTCCAACTGCAGGTAGCTAATTGATCAATCCCTATATTCACAGACTACTACTATTAGATACAGGAACATCTAGTAATGAGATTACTCCAAATGCAGCTGCCCTTTACATTTGCACTTCCTAACTAACAAAACAAGCAACTTCAACAGAAGATTGGGTCATCTTATTCTATTTGAAAGACCCAAACCTAGCTAACAGCCAACACAAACCCAAACACAACTCAATTCTCTCTAGCTGCCAACATGGATACAATTTTTCTGATTAAAGCGGCATATTGAAATTCCTCTTGTTCTCAGCAAGACAAGATTAGGTGATCTAGGATATCAGCTGACTCCCAAGTAGCATCCTCCCAAGGCAACCCTTTCCACCACACCAAGAATTTAATCCATTCTCATTTCCACAATTGCTCCGCATTAGCCCCGCATATTTGCTCAGGCACTAACAATAACTTATTTTCTATCTTGCTGCTTCTTTTAAACTAGATACATGAAAATGTTATGGATCCAACTATTAGGAGGAAGCTCCAACTTGTAAGCCACTTTTCCATACGATGAACTATTTTGTAAGGACTGTAGTGTTGTGTTTAAAACACACATGCGCCATTGCAAATGGGGACCCCTACCTTTTTTTGCTTAGTTTCTTGGCTTGTTCCTCAGTAGTTTAGTAGTTTTTTAGCTTATTCTTAGTTTGGCAATGATTTTGAAATCTCAAGGTTGGTGAAGTCAGAAGTTTGAGCAAGTTTGAGATGTAAGTTGATGTCAAGTTGCAAGTTACTATCTTAGAGTGAGTTTGAAGTTTTTGTTGTCAAGTCAGGATCCAACACTTAGTGAAAATTTGGTTTGCCCTCGAATGAAGTTCCTAAAAATCATCAAATTTCTGATCAGTCCATGGACTTATCTTCATGCAATTCTAAAGAATGACTTAACATTGCGAGTGAATTTGAAAGTGTAATTGAAAACAGTGGGTGTTACTTGTTAACGAATTGTAGCTTCGATCGGATTATTCCTATCAACGAAATCAAATGCATAAGTGGCCTATCGACCTTGAGCATTTGATCTCTATCCTTATGTATTCTAATGTTATTATTGATTATTATACACGATTAAATAGTATGATCACAATCATGTATATATATATCTACATGTTATGTATTGTATTGTTAATATATATATATATATATAAAAAAAATTGTAATTGAGATAGCTATTATTAATCATAGTTATAATATTTATGATGCTGTTAATACCATTTATATTAATCATGTTGTTAATATCATTAATAAAAAATATGCTGTTAATACAATTACATTGTTAATAATAATGCAAACATCAATAATGAGTATCGATATAATTGTTGATGACATCAGTAATATATTGTGCTATCAAAGATAGCACACTATATTATCGATGCCATATATATTAGATTTGTATTAATATCAACTGATTATTAGTATCGAACAAATCTTGTATTACAATGTGAATCGATTTGAGTATCGATTAAGCATGATAACTATTGGTATTACATTGTGATCAGACATGCCTCTGAAGAGACATGTCACTACGTGGACTATGTCCATGTAGGGACATGCCTCTTCGTAGATGTAATGACCCTCACTAGTAGGATCACTAAAATCTCTGATTTTGTGCTTATGGAATTTCGTCAAACAGTTGGCATGCACTGGTATGTTTTGCTTGCAATGATGTGTTTCAAGGTGTTTATTGTTTTGGCACCAAATTCCAATTGAGATAACAATACCAATGTAGAAATGTATTACAATGTGCAACAATGAATCTCAAAGCAATGTAAAGACTCACTACATATATCAAACTTCTCTAATTCTGATTTCACCTTCCAGAATTTATATGACTATTACATCTATCACATATGAGCACTGTTTATGGACTGTCTACAATACATGAACTAGGATATGAAACGTATGAATCATCTTACATGACATAGTCCCATCAATGCACCACATTACAATGCAAAGTCTGAATACAATGACTGTTTCATAAACATATATAGGGGACTGTTACATAGCAAGGAACTTGGTAACAATTAAGTCTAATAATGCAACTTCTAATACAATGACTCCAAGACTATAACAGTGACTGATTCCAATACAATGCATCCAATTACTATGCCAATTTAATTATGACAGTGACTAACCAATATCTGCTGTAACTATGACTGAGACCAAGCAATTATCACAACTTCCTTGAATTCAAATGCATACTAAACTCATGAATGGAACCTATTAATCGCTTCCCAATGCCTGGTGATGACCGCTGATGTAATCTGGACTGGAACAGTCCCAAACTTCACGTCCAATCTTTGCCAAACTGCCTGCAAGTACAGGCCGTACTAGGCCGTACATGTATGACACCTGTATAAAATAAAGGGGAGGGTTTTGACACCCCAATCTGATATCAATAGGACCGCCTATACAGTACTAGTCTTCACTCCAAAGCATTAAATTTATCTCCAAGGGATTTAAGAGATATGAGCAAAATTTTGAATCCAGGCCCTGGTATGAAGTGACTGAAAATGTGCCAAAATGTCTTCAATCTATCACCAAAATGATTCACCAATTAAGTGATGAATTCCAAACCCTTATTCAACCAGTTACAAACCCTCAATATCAATTTTTCAGGTCTGCTTTTTCGGACTGCTTTTTCGGGTTTGCTTTTTCGGACTGCTTTTTCGGATTTGCTTTTTCGGACTGCTTTTTCGGACCTGCTTTTTCGGCCGCCTATAATTTCGGCCCTACTAAAAATGCCTCCTGAAATGCTGTTTCAATCACAAACAAACCCTTACATCAAATTCTCAATGAAGTACCAATGAGATGGTTGAGTACCAACTCCAAACTTGTAACCCTTCAGTAGATATTTCACTACCTCAGTTATGCCAATCTAGGGGAGTGATCGTTCCCAAAGATCAAATAGTATTTGCAAACCACAAGGCTACAAATTGCTTCACAATGAAGAAGTAGAAGAAATCCCAAATCCAAGCATGAACAAATGAAAGCCCAAGCCCTCTATTTATTCTTTTCTTTGAGAAGTTGCTAGAACTTCTAGAAACATCCAATTATAATGTACTTTATAATAAAATAACATTATAATAATAAAGTACATTTCTCAACTCAAAATTATAACAATGTAGGCTCATAACTGAATGTAGGCCCAACTACGACTGAACGTAGGCTCAAGACTGAACGTAGGCTCACTCTGGATGTAGGCTCCACTACAACTGCATGTAGGCCCAAACTGGATGTAGGCTCTACCGAATGTAGGCTCTGTCAGCAATATGCAATCAAATGATCAACATAATGACCCTCTCTCCAAACCATTTGCCTATGAGAGTCGATGATAGGCAAATCCGTCATGCCAAACGATGTCAACCAAAATGGGGACATGACAGTAGATGTGTCCCTCTCTTGAGATATATATCATTGATCATTATGAATTGGGAAGATAGAAAAATACAGTGCCAAACAAGTCTCAGCAGTGATCATCAATACTGGTTAATATATACTATTATTATATATTCAAAGATATATTAAGCAGATATATATATATAGATCTGATCTGTATTATCATCATTTCTTATTGAAAATATATATTATCATTGACATTAATATTAAGAGTTCTAAAGACTATATATATATATTCATATTTCTTTAATATTAATATATATATTCTAGATAGAATTTTAGTGATATTGTGATCAAAGTATATATAGAAAAATTAAAATACTACAACCTCTAAATCTGATCAAAACTTTAACATGGTATCAGAGCTAGCTTAAGGAAGATCCGATCAGATTAATAAAAGAGGAAATCTAACCACCATTAAATCTCTCTAAAATTGCATTAAGCAAAAATGGTGAATGGTGTTAGATTTGAGGATAGACTTGAAGGAGCTGCAAATTTCGTTTCTTGGAACTTGAGAATAATGATGACACTAAGAGAACATGAATTGAACACATTTGTGGAGAAGGCTATACCTATGCCAGATAAAGATGAGGAGAAACTTCAATGGACGAAGAACAACAACAAGGCCATGAAGATTCTAGTGGATGCAATGAAGGATCATATAGTTCCAATTATATCTAATTAGAGACAACATACCAGATGTTCACAACTCTAGAGAACATGTATGAGAAAAATAATACTAGCAGGGCTCTTGCCCTAAAACAACAACTCCACCATGTCAATATGAACAAAGGAGAAATCATCATGTCTTACTTCATGAGGATAACGGAGTTAAGAGATCAACTATCCACAATTGGTCACCTAATTGATAGTAAGGAATTAATAATGTTGGCTCTCAATGGACTACCTACATCTTGGGAAGCTTTTATACAAGGGATAAGCGCTCAATCTAAACTTCCTAAGTTTGATGGATTAAAGACCGATTGCATTCAAGAAGAGTCAAGGCTAATCACTAGAGGAATTGGGATAAACACCTCTAATGAAGAGATCCAAGTATTAAATGCAAATTCTCACAAGAAAGGGAAGAAAGGAAACTTCAAACGAAAGAAGGGAATATTTGTTGGCTATAGTGAATCATCCAAAGCCTATAGAATATATATATATCCTTGGTTAGGAATTAATTGAGCTTAGCAGGGATGTAACTTTTGAAGAGGACATTGCATTCAAAAGATTTAAAGACATTAATGATGGTGGTGCCAGGGAAGCTATCCGAGCCTGCAACTCGTACTCTTGGTCGGTCCTTAGCCGTAAGTCACGCTTCGCTACCATCTTCATTTCCAGAGAAGTCTTCACCATCCCTGCCGCCCCTAATACCGCCTTCTCCTTTGTATCAATACTCTCCATAGCACTAACAAGACAAGTCTCTACAAGAACCCTCTCTGCATGCTCTGACTCTAGTTGTGCCCGAAGTACCTCCATCTCCATACCACTCTTCTCAGTTGCCCATGACTCTTTTTCTCTAGCCAATGTTTCCTCTACTATTGTAAGTCGGGGGCCATCTCCTCCCAAGCCGCTATTGCTGCCACCATCATAGTCTCATATCCTGAAGAGATGTGCTCAATGCGCCGAAGGGTAAAGTATCCCTCACGGAATGCCTATTCCACCTCGCGTAGTAAGGCATCAATCCTACTCTCCCCCGCCTTCTCCCGAAGGGCCCAATCCTCTAGCATAGCCAGAATTTCTATGGCTGGCCATCCCCTGGATTCAAAATAGCCAGCAAAGGTGATAGGACAACCCATCGAACAAAAGTCAGGAGGTGCTCCAACTCTTGGGAAACCTCTTCTTGGGCCTGTGACTTCGCTGAGGCTATCACCCATTGTGCTCCTACAACTACATCCACCAAGTACTGCTCTAAAACACCACTTTGAGACCCTCTCACTGACTCCTCACTAGGCTCCCTGTATGGCCCTAGCATCTCCACATCACTAAACTCCTGTTGTGGCCCATGTGTCAAAGCCTGCGTCTTAGGTGCATCCTCTATCTCCAACTCTTGTCTCACTGGTGAGACCATGGAATCGAGATTCACTATCTCCTGAGGGACAACCAACTCTCATCGTGGAGAAAGAAGGTTGGTCGCTGCTGGTGCCAACGGTGCCATTTGGAACTAACTAAGCCAAGTCATCATCGCCGACAAAGCCTCTATCGACAGACCACTACTCTCCACTGGTCGTGCTTCACTCGATGGCTCCTCTAACATCCCTGGGGCCACCCTTACAATGGCCTCCATCCCAACTATCTCGAGAGTGACTTGAGGCTCACTCTCCATCTGTGCTGGAAACTCCAACTCCTCCCTCCGAGGCACTACTCCAGCCTCAACAATCCCATCCGTGGATTGGTCCACCGCCAATCCGATTGCCGTTGCCGCTGGCACTGCTACTATCTGGTCCATACTCGGCAACGTCATGGATACTGGGACCCTCAACTAGCCAAACTTTGGTACTAGAACCGCTTCCATAACAGTATTGGATGGCGCCCGGTGGTATCAAGGAAGCTGTGACTGAGGTGACCGACGGGGTAAACAAAACTTGTCTCGAAGCAACTTCAAACGGAGTGGGTATCTACATACTTGCCATGCCCGAATCTGCGATGGCTCCTTCTACTATTGCACTCTCACTAGCACCAGAGTCCTCACTAGTATCCTCTCTACCACTGTCTGCATTGTCTCCCTCAGACTGGAGAGAACCTAGTGCTTCCTCTTCGACCCTATTTGTACCCCACCTGTATCCAAATGGTGCCAATGAAAGATAGGGGTTTCACTAGTTGCCAGACTGCCTGGCTTCGTCCTCAATTTGTCAGGTGGAATCTGCTCTTGGGTAGCATTGAGGAACAAGCCAATTGCATAATGAGGCATGTAGAAGATCCTATGTTGAAGAGTCATAAATTCATACATCCTCTTGGTCATGATGGACGCCCAATCACAAACAATGGCGTTCTTGAGCCCATTCATAAAAAGAATGTGTGCAAGGGCAATGTCAGAAGCCCTACTTCAACTAGTGAGCCTACTTTTAATAACATCCATGAGACAACACCATTCACCCGGAGCCACAAACGACTTCTTGATTCCATGATTTTTTGAAGACGCACCTAGTATGGA
This sequence comes from Chamaecyparis obtusa, assembly GCA_027943335.1. Lineage (NCBI taxonomy): Eukaryota > Viridiplantae > Streptophyta > Pinopsida > Cupressales > Cupressaceae > Chamaecyparis > Chamaecyparis obtusa. The sequence goes on along the minus strand of BSBK01009394.1, from coordinate 289,751 downwards.
CTCGAATTCACTCGGAGTTAGGTTCCTGGAAACCAACTTAATGAATTTTTCTTTCTCATTTCGAGACATCTTCTTGGGCTTCAAGTCTATTTTCTTCCCCTGCCGTCCAGGTATACCAAAAACTCGTGTAAATTTTGTGGCTATAAATGTGACATGGAGATCCGTACTTAAGTACTTGAGAGTGCTAGTACGATTGAACTGGTTGAATGTGTCTATCATTCCGCACAGGGTTCCCTCAAAATATTTGATGGAAAAAATAGGCATTTGGATTGCCCAGTGCACTTGTGCCTTTCATAGTTGCCCTTTCAAAAAATCTATATTTGGTGTATCCTCCCACCATGTCCGACACTCATACCTGTTCAACCCTTTGAATGTGACATTCTTTCATGTAATCTCTTCCTTTTGTTGCTATGTCTGTGTTTTCACCTTGGGACGAACTTTCTTCTTTCTGCTGTCCATACTTCTAACAATCTTGACTCCAGATGGTAAAACCCTAGTGCCCCTGTCTCTGGCAATACTATTACTTCCTGGTGTTGATGCCTGCAATTGATTCTTCTAGTCTTTCTTTTGTTGCTGAGATCCCATGCCGAGAAAAAAAACTCTTGCCGTCAATAACTACTTATGATATGGTTTTTGAATTTCTTCCTGCATTCGTCAATAATCCTTCTATTCTTATGCTCTCACCTTTTTATTTCTTTTGTCCTTTTATTTGTACAGATTTCCCAGCAACTATACGGTGTACAAATAGACTCCATTAATTCATTTTGCTTCTCCTTGCGTACAGTTGTACGAGCTTGCTGTGGTTTTCTCTTTCCATCTGTATGGTCGTACAGTTCCAATATTTCCTAGCTGCGTTCCTCTTTTTCCTTCCGTCCTTGGCTCCTTTATGCCGTACGACCATATGGCTTTGCTTCGAATTGTTTTCCTTTTTGTTGTTTTTGCTTTTGTGTGTGGCCTTTATGCCGTACGACCATGCACCGTTTGACCTTTAAGTGCCATAAGGTCATGTTCTGTATGTTCTTTTTGGTTTCGTACGACAATGTGTTGTATCCTCCTGGGCTTTCGGGCCGTACGATGTTCTTTTTAAATTTTTTTTTTTCAGATTATTTATCACCTAAGTCTAAACAATCCTGTCTACTAGAGTTATCTTTCCGTTCGTGGTAGATTTTCAATTTCGAGCCATTGACGAGGTCCACCACCTCCTTCCTGTCCAAAGTCCACAACTTGATTGCTTCGTTATCCCCAACCTCTCGCACCTTATAGGGCCCAAGCCATTTCACTTTGAACTTGCCTGACTTAATTTCATTCCGCTTGTATTTTAAAACTAGTTGCCTCGGAGTAAATCTCGTCTGTTTGAGGTGCTTGTCGTGCCGCACCTTCCTTCGTTGTTGAGCTATCTCGGTTTCCCATTGTGCCGTTAGACACCATTCATCCAACTTGTTGAGATTGTATAGCCTCTCTCTTAGATTCTCCATATCTCCCAACCTATTCTCAATGGCTATTTTGAGACTTGGCACCTTGAATTCAGCAGGTACGACAACCTCCTGTCCATACATCAATTGAAAAGTGGTTTGTTTGGTAGTGACCTTGTATGTGGTGCGATAGGCCCACAACACTGATGGCAACCTTTCTTACCAGTCGTCTCCTTCAACTCCGCACGACTTATAAATCACTGATACCGATATCTTATTGGTAGCTTCTGCTTGGCTGTTGGCTCTCGGGTAGTATGGACTTGAGAATGAGTGCCAAATCTTAAACTCTACGGTGACCAACTTTATAACATGGTTGACAAAATGTCCCCCTTCGTCAGTAGTGAGCTAGATGGGCATGCCATACCTTGTAATTATTTGTTCGTATATAAACCTGGTTGTACTCAAGGTTGAATTATCAGGAAGGGCTCGTGCCTCGACCCACTTGGTGAGATATTCCGTCGCTACGACAATATACCTACACCGACGTGCTCTACTTGCCTTAAGTGGCCCCACAAAATCAAGTCCCCATCGTTCAAACAACTCCTGCATGCTAGAGGGGTTTAGAGGCATGAAGCCTCTTTTCAAGGGCTTCCCTGCTCTTTGACATGTGTCACAACTCACCACTCATTCTCTTGCATCATTTTATATCGTCGACCACCATAACCCAACAAATAACACCTTGTGTGTGGTTGTGTCGGGTCCCATATGCTCTCCTGTGGGACCTTTGTGGGCTTCCCTCAACACACTTGGAACTTCTTCCATGACACATCGACATAGTACTTGATCGGGTCCCATCTTATATACCAACCCATTGATTAATTGAAATGTTCTACTCTGTAGGACCAGTTTCCTTCTCACACTTGGTTGCATGTCTCGAGGGAGTTGTCCCATGGACATGTACTCTCCAATACTTGCATTCCAGGAGGGTAGGACTACTATTTTGAAGAGATGGGCATCTAGAAAGTCATCATTGAAACCTTCTGGCGGTTCGCCTGATTTGATTTGGGATAGGTGGTGTGCACTTACATGGCTTTTCCTAGGCCGTACTATAATATTGAATGTGAACTCCTGTAGTAGAAGCAACCATCTGCTTACCCTTCCCTGGATCATTGACTTAATTACCAGGTACATTAAGGCTTGATTGTCCACGTAGAAAATAAATGGAGTTGCCAACAAATAGTGTTGGAACTTTTGTACGACATAGACCATCCCCAAGGCTTCCCTCTTTGTTGTGTTGTAGTTATTTTCTGCCTTCGATAGAAGTCTGCTGGCGAAGTATATGGGGTGGTCCAACCTGTGATTGTTCGCTTGTGCCAGGGTAGCTCCAATGGAAAAATTTGATGCATCGACATGAACATGAAATTCTTTATCCCAGTTGGGGTATGCCAGGATGGGTGTTGCTGCTAGCCATATCTTGAGTTCTTTGAATGCCCTTCCTTGCTTTGTTCCCCACGTATATGGCTCCCCCTTTCGGGTCAACTTATCCAATGGGTAAGACACGTGGGAAAATTTCTTAATGAATCTTTGGTAGTACCCTATGTGCCCCAGAAGTGACTTCACTCTAGTCGTGTCTGTAGGAGGTTCTGACTCAAGAATCAACTGTACTTTATGCAGATGCGTCTTCAGTCCCGCTTTGAATACAATATGTTGCAATCATTTTCCTTGGGGTACCATGAACATGCATTTTTTAGGATTAAGTGCAAGTCTCATCTGTCTGCACCTCTCCATGCATTCCCCAAGGGCTACTAGGTGTGTGTCTTGAGAACTGTAGATAGACCAATCGTCCAGGAAGGCCTTGAAATTTCCCACTGACATTTTATCAAATACATGCAAAATGATCCTTTGAAATGTTGCCGGAGTGTTACAGGTTTCGAACGACATTTGATTATAAGCATACACTTCATCTTCTACTACGAAGGTCCTCTTGAGTTTATCCTATTCTTCGATGGATATCTGGTTGTATCTAGAGAATCCATCCATAAATGAATAAAGTTTGTGCCTTACGACTTCCTCCAAAATGCTATTTGTGAATGGTATTGGAAATGGATCCTTAATGGTGAGTGGATTCAGGCACCTGATGTCCACGCATGTCCTGATCTAATTCGCTTCCTTTTTCAATGAGATAGGAATACCCACTCACTCGTCTGCAACTTAAAAATAATTTGTGCCTCAAGCATTTGCTGGATTTCCTCATTCACCTTCGCTTCGTAGTTTTTGTTCATCCGGTAGGGTCTTTTTCGTATGGGTACAACTCTAGGTACCAAAGGGATGCGGTGTACGCACAACTCCGATGGCACACCCTTGAGGTCTTTGTATCTCCATGCGAATACATCCTTGTATTTCATAAAGATTTTAAATGCTGTCGCCTTTAGCACAGGATCCCAATCATCCCCTACTAGTATATTGTGTGGATTTTCTTCATCCCCGAGGTTAGTAATTTGTAAGGACGGTTCTTCATACTTGATCGGTTTTTCTGCATCAAATTTATGGGTTGGACCGTCGTTTACGTGGGCCTCCCCTTCCTTGTATTCCCCATACTCCGATGGAAATAAATCTTTCTCTGAAACTTGTTATATCTCCTCTACCCCTAGCATGTAACTGTGAAAGAGTTTGTAGTCCTCCATTTGCCAATGGAAGAGTCTGTTCATCGAGCTTGTATCATCCTACGAACATTCTCCCAGTTCTAGAACACCTTCATCATTAGGCTTCATATGATTCCTTCCCTCATCCAGTCGGTCATGTTCTCTATCAGACTCCAATTCCAAAGAAGATGTGAACTCCTCACTCACCATCTGGGTACGAAGATCAATGACAAACTTCCGTCCACTACTTTCCATGGAGAGTGTTTTTCTTCCAATTATGATTGATCTTTTCCATTACTAACCATCCTCTACCCAGAATGGCATCATACCCTTTCTTTTTAAGTGGAATCACAACAAAGTCCAACACAAACGGTTACGTTCCTATGCTAACCTATTGGACCATTAGTGTTCTGAGGGGTTTAATTCATGGCTGGTCGGCACCCGATAAATTGAAGGTTAGGGGCCACAGGGTAGGTTTCGTGAGTTTCTTCCATGTCTCCTCGGGGAGGACATTTACCTCGAACCCACCGTCCATGATGGTGTCCATCAGGATTGTTCCGAGGATACCCATTTCCACGACCGTAGGGTGTCGACCATTATTCATTGCTAGTAACATAGGATCCATTGCCGACCCGCCAAGGACATGCATTGGTTGTACGGTGTCGGCTTGTGCGGTGGTGCCAAGTCGTGTGGAGAAGGTACTCAATAGTGTTGTCCTCAACTGAGGCATAGTATGAAGGAGGTCCTAGATTTTGACTGGTATCTCCATTTGTAACATCTGCCGTGATATATTATTTTCCTCTTATGTCCTCTTGGAAGTGCTAGCCTTGTCATGTGTATCCTTTCGTACCTTCATTGCTTTCTGAATCTCCTCTCTAGCCTCCTGTACCCTCTGCTTCTCCCTACGGGGATTGGGGTACGTGGCCTATTTAGCTTGGTTCCGAGCAATAACAAGTACTTTTTCTTCTTCGATGTTGAGAAGGTTCACGTCGGGTTTCAGACAGTTAGCATCCTCATGATCTCTAGGGCCGCACCATCAACACAACTTCTGTGGTGTCGCCCTTCTGACAGTCGCAGGCGAAATGGCCTCATTGGTTGCATTCTCGACACTGGATCATCAACCGTCCCTTAGATCATATTGTATCCGACTCCTATTGCTATTGTCATTATTTCCTCTCCCTTCTCGTCGGTTATTTCAGAACCCGCTGGACGATGCATTATTGTTTGTTTTTAATGCGGTGTTTGCTGCCCTAGAGGTCAACGGTTGTTCCTGTGTAAAGAGAACTTGTTGGCTTCTCATCTTCATGTTGTATGGGCATTCCTTAATGGAATGACCCATAACTTGATAGATGTTGTAGAATGATCTCCTTGGGCACGATCCCTTCGTATGCCCATTCTCATTACACTTTGTGCACCACAGTTCTCCCTCATCACTTCGTCTTGTGTTCCCCTTCATTACTTTAAATTCCTTCATCATTCGTTCCATATCCTTTTGAAGAGCTTGCACCTTCTTGTTCGACTCGTTGTCGTTGTTGCTCTCCCCGGGTGATTCATCACTTTCCGATGAGGGCTTTCTCCTATTCTTCTTGGAATTTTGTCTTCACTCTCCAGATTCATGGCCCTGTCGTAGGCGTCTGCGTATGACATGGGCGGTACTATCTTCATCTTTTTCCTGAGGGAATGCTTTAATCCCCCCACAAACCATCTCTTTTTCAGTTCATCGGCTGACTGAGCCTCCATCTTCCAGAGTAGCTCTTTAAGCCTCCGATTGTACGCTCATACCGTTTCCTTCTTTCCTTGTTTGGCACTGTAGATTTCGACAACTATTTCATTGTCGTCCCGAAGCAATTAGAACTCAGCCTGAAATTCCTTCCTGCGGCTATCCCAAGTGTTGATTTTAGTTTAATTCATGTCGGAGTACCAATCAATGGCAACTCCTCGTAGGGTCACTAGAAACTGTTGGACCCATTCATGTTTGTCTGTGACTTTGTTTGCCGTCCAAATGGTTTCGTTGGTCCAACAATGCCTTACGGTATCTTCCTTCACGTCGCCATTAAACTTTGGTAGTTTTTGCTTTTGGGACAACATGTTTCTGTTTTCGTTGCCTCTAGTGGTTTGCACTCCCAAGTTGGTTGGTTGTATTGTCGAGTTGGTTGGGGTGGATCCTGATGGGTTGTGTTGACCACTGTATGGTGTCTCTCCGACACTCCTTACTGCCCCGATGTCCTCGTCTTCCCTGGTCTCTCTTTCCTCGTTCCTTTGGGCCTCCCTAGCCGTTGTACAAGGTGTAAGAGACAAATCCCTCAACCTATGTCGGGTCTCCTCAAGAAGATCCAACCGTTGTTGGGTCTCCTCAATCAGATCCTTACTACTTCCCCTACAGTTTTCGGCCTTCTCGTAGTAGTCACCTTCAACCTGGTTACCTTCCCTTCTGTTGGGTCACTCCTCTGCCAGTTGCCTAAGCCTCTATCTCCTTTCAGCCTGTTGCTCGAGAATCAAAGCTCTCTGAGCGGCTTCACACTCTATATATTCTTTCTTATTTTTATCCTTATTTAACAGATTCATCATCAATTCATGAACTGTAACCGAACATAAATTATTCAAAAGGACACTTTGTATTAATTCATTGTGTACAATGCGTGTCAACCATGTGACAAAATCACAACAATATAGAAGTGCCCTCTTTTATTCTTATTTCCCCCTCGAAGGTTTAGTTATTGCTTTGCCTTCGCCGAGTTCCATCACGCTCCTCTTCCTCCTGATGGTTATGCTCCTGGTAGTTATAGAGGATTTGCTGGCATCGTTGTTCTCGTTCAATCTCCTCCCGTCGGTTCCTCTGGGTGAGGGATGTCTGTGCCAACAGGCGAGGGAGATGGTTTAGCAGCCGGTTCACCGCGAGACCTACTTTGAGAGTGTTCCACACCGCACCTTGGGAGACTTCTTCCTGTGCAGCCTCCCTCCTCACGTAAGTTTCGATCGTCGCCTATAATAGAATGATAAAGTCTGACATTAGGGCATGCTCTCCCTCATACAGTTCTTCGCATCCGTTGTCATCCCTCCTAATACCACTGGCGACGAGTTGGCCTATTTATCCTCCGTATGACATTCACTCTCTGTCACTTCCCAGCTTCATACGACAACGATGCCAAATGTTTACCGCCTACGGTAAATTGGGTTTAATGCATACTATTGAAGGAAATGATAATAGATAATAAGTGCAATAAGATATCAGAGAACTGCAAGATATTTCATGAATGATAGCCAAGTACATCTAATGCAAGCATAACATAATATGATATCAGTTTTGTCCTTTCTCTTTCATCTGAGAGGATACACATATCACCCGAAGGGGTGTGATTGAACCATTGTGACATAATCGCTTACCCTTCGGTCCCTAACGACCGAGACTAACAACTTTATTAACATAACAATCCCGTACATACAAGTTTACCGACAACAAACCAAACCCTTCTAGCACAACGTGAATAAAATAATTTTTTTTCTTGCAAACAAGTAACTGAAGTAAATAACTTTCATTTTCTTAAGAACATGAAAAGAAACTGTGATTAACTATCCAAATTAAGTTACTAACTGCATTTCACATGAAAATTGAAATTAAGTAACTCTTTCAATTATTTTCAAGGGGATTAAACATTAAAGAATATAGAGATTGCTTTAACAGAAATCCCCGAGACAAGATCATAACCTGTACATGCTACTCTTTTTAACTGTTCCTTTTTTGAAATTCGTCCATCATGGGCGAAAGAGTATCATCAGAGTTTTTTACCATCCAACCATGGATCTTTCGATCGTGACAAACTGTCACCCGTACAACTTCCAATGGAAGTAGCCCAATCCTTCTAGTGACGTTTACAACCTGTAGCACAGTACCACCTTGGCCAAGGTTTTGAAGAGTACAAGCACGTACCTTGTGCAATCAATGTCACCACCAAACTCGTTCCATGGACCTCTTGGCCTGATAAATCGGGTATCCCTATCCTGATGGCATTAACTTTTCTTAGGTATCACAAGATATAGGAAAGAACATCCTACCCATCCCAAGGTTGTATCTATAATCATGGAAGATTTATTTTCCAAAAAACTGGTCTAAAGGAGGTTTAGTTCAAACAAACTCTAAGATTAAGACCACTTGATTATGACCCCTCAATGCATAGACACAGATTTACCAAACAACTAACCACCATTAGGTTCGGTCTTTTAAGACAGGTTTTATGGCTCAAGACAAAGTTGTACAAAATTTCCCTAGGACTTGGGTGTTAATTTAAAGAATGAGAACTTTAATGATGTGCCATTTCATATAAGCATTTAACTGATTTGGTATTATCTTAAGAAAATTCAGATTAATAAGCTTCCATCCTTACTGGAATCTTTTATTAAACAGAGCTATTTTTAATTCTGCCACATGCAATCATTTCCATAGATGAATCCTTCTTTAATGTTACTTAGATCGAGCATTCCCCTAACTCATTTCAATATATAGGCTTAAAGTAAATCAATTTTTGTTCAAATGCATATAGATGAATGAACTCGCTTTTTTCTTTTTAGCAATAAGCAAGCAAACCTGTGAATGCAACTAAATGACAATGCTTATTACACCCGCAAAAAAGCATGAATTGATCTGTTGCTATTAAATATGTATGCAAACCTGTGGTAATCATTCTCAAATACAAGATTTTAAAGTGCAGAGATGCAATAAGAACTTTCTTGATGTTCTGAAAACATACAATTTACCTTAATGAATCATACATTCTATTTCATTGATCCCGAATGTATACATTCTAATAATCTGGATTTGCATGCGTTCTATTTAACCAACTGAAATGCATACATTCAAGATGATTTGAAATGCATACATTTAAGAATGAATAATAATTAGACAACTCTATAAGCAAAATCGCAAGAAAATAAAGCCAAAAGATAAATTCTTTGGGACAACCTTCAACGCAACAGTGTGTCTTGATCCTATAGACTGATATACAAGATGCGGAAAATCTGATAAAAACAAATGGAGATCACTTAAGAAATCAATAATGAGAAAAGAAAGACATGCCCACAAAAGACTTCCAATTGATGTAAAGAACAACCACAGTGCTCTAAGAGCATAAGAAAAATAATTCCACATGCATGCTGAACACAACTTTTTATCAAGTTTCTTCTGCACATAGCAAGCCAGACCGACGTACATCAAAAGTGAATCCTTAATGCAAGAGCAATGCTCCCTTCATAGCGATGAGCGGGCAAGGAGTAACTCCTTGCCCACGGTGGCAAGGAGTTACTCTTGCCACCTCGTTCGTCCAATCAACATGCCGAATGACTAAAAACAAGAATTCTCCAATCAATATATATATTTGTATCCTTTGCAACACTTTTGAATGACACTGAGTAGATTATGTTTCAATCCTCAGATATAAAGAAAATCATCTATCTTGTTCTTCCAATTAATTGTTATTATGCCCTTTCCACATATTGGGATAAATCCATCACCAAATTTCATAGATCCTCCATTCCACTTCTTGAGATTGGTAAACTTTCCTTTATCACTAGTCATGTGATAAGTATATCTGCTATCAGTCACCAAAGTCTTTGATTCTTCTTTTGCATAAAAAGTAATCCACACAATTATTAATTGTTCAATGACTTTAACATCTTGTAAGTCACCAGACATCCTACAATCCTTCACATCACCCTTTTTATCAACTCTTATTGTTATAAAGAGAGTTCCATCATTGAATCATGTAGAGTTTCATATTTTGAGGAACTACAATTATCCTTGTAATACATGCTTCTTTTATAGTATTCTTTTTTACTGCTATCTTCTGATTGTCTATGAGGACATCTAGAAGCTCAATGACCAACTCTACTACAATTAAAGAATTTGAAAGGTAACTTACCTTTGTATTTGCCAGATGTTTTTTTCAATTTTCTTATAAAGTTTTCTTCAACATCTTCAAATAAATTATGTTAATCAAAATCATCCTCAAACTACTTATCAACTTTGAATGCAACCTCTATTTTAGGATCATCCTTGTTAAATTTTCTCATTTCATATGCAGTTAGAGCACCATACAACTGATCCAATGAATCTTTATATAGATCATTGCTTTCATCAATGGCTGAAACCAGCTTAGAGCTATAGCTTTTTGGAAGAGATCTGAGGATCTTTTTCACAACCTCATCTTCTTTTATTTCTCCACAAATATGTTTGATGTCATTTACAACTTCTTCTACTCGGAGCATATAATTTGCAAAGTCTTTGTTTTTGGCCATATTCAGAGTTTCAATTCTACTTTTGAAATTTTAAATCTTCATCTATTTCCTTGGATATAGAAAATACATTAGTTTTACATTTTTTGGATTTGCAAGTCCATTCATAATTGCATTTCTTATTTTGACTTTATTTTCATGTGCCTTAATCTTTGTAGCCTATGTAGGAGAACTAGGAGTATAACCATCTTTGATAAAGTTCAAAACATCGAAACCTGATGAGTGTTAAGTTTTAAGTAGCTGCGAGATAGATCTTCTTCTCAACTTGATGTTCTTTATCTCTTACGGGTTTCAATAGTGTTGCTGATATGAGTTATCTCTTCACCTTGCTGCTCCTGTTATGTTCTCAATTCTATCTCTTATAAGAGTTTCCTTTGGAGATTGCTCGTGTTCTGTTTCTCTTCTCATTTGTGCTTCAGTCAGCATTGTGCGTATGATGCTTATCTTTTATTTAACATGGTTCCTCTATTGTCAACTTTTTTTGATTGTGGTTCTCATTCTTGTTCCAAGTCGGATGCTGACTGGGCATCAGTTACTTGTGGCTCTTTATATTCACTGGTTGATATTTTGTTTTCACCACTGGCTACGGTTCTATATTCGCGGCATGTAGTTAATTATTTTTCTTCGGTTACTTTGGTCACCGTTTGGACTGCCCTGTTATCTTCTCATATCGGGATGCCAGTTTAATTTCCAATTAGTGGCGTTTATTCATGAGTAATACTCTTCGTTATTTTTGATGTTCGAGAGAGATCAACGGTGGTGTTTTTCTCTGCAAGTTTTGATTGAAGTTGTACTTCGATTGTTTGTATGCAAGGACCAGATACTATCTGAATTCCATGCTTAAGACATTATCATTTGTGTTGATCAGTGAATGTTAAAGACATCCAAGAGGCAGAGATTTTGTAGTTGTTTTTTTTATCTGGTAGAGTAATCGATGATTACAATAGTCATCATCTTTGATCTAAATATGTAGTGCTGAATATTGTTTCTTCATATCTGCTAGTTTGAGACTTTATCACACTGTGTTATAGTGCTATGATAATTGGTAACAGTGGTCCCTTCGCCTCCCAAGAGAGATGCTCCAGTTTGATTGTATATTGGTCAAATTCATTGTAGGAGATAAAACACAGAGTTCTGGTGTTTTGCATCTCTGTTCAGTAGAAAATATCAGTGATTCTATGCCAAGTCTTTAATCTTTACTTTGATTATATGTGTGCTGAGATACATATCAATGATATTGTGAATAATGATCTGTATGTGTGATCTTCATGCCTGTTATGAGAATCATATCATTTGCATAGAGGACTATTAGTCTTGAGAAGCTGTTATTATTATGATTCTATAGTTAAGGTGTTGAATCTGTTAAGGAGAGTGACATTGAATCTTTTGTATAAAAGCTCAAGAGTTGTGAGCTATGTACTGAGACTGTTATTATCTCAATAAAGGAGAATTTTTGGAGTGGCTGGGTTTTCCCCTCAAGTAGGAGGGTTTTCCCAGGGTATCTCTGGTGTCGTTGTGTTTCTTTCTTTATCTGTTATTTCTTTATGGCAATCTGGTTTGAAAACTCAACAATGATGATAAATATGCTTCCATTCTAACCTTTGAGAGAGTGAAGTTTGAACAATCAAACTTAGGAGCCTTGTGTGATCAATTCTCGAACCTTCCTCAAGTGGTTAAGTTTAATTTAGAGAAGTTTGCTTTAATACCAATTGTTGAACACATCTGGTGATTGAAAGGGGGATGAATCAGTCTCTAGCAATCTTAAATATTTTGTTTGATTTTAAAACATGTAAATTTAATCAGTAGCAATGAAAGATAAAACAATCAACACTGATGCAAAAGAGAACATTAGATTTATGTGGAAAAAGAAATGAGCGAAAAACCACAGTGAGAATATCTCGCGATATATGAGAAGTATTACAAGAGGTTCACTATTGGACTTGCAACCAAGACACATTGTGTTAAGGTAAGATACAAAGGACTTGAGAATTGGAGATCACTTCTTCAAGGAAAGATACAATAAGGACCTGTAGAGGAGACTCACTATCTCAACACTAAATACATGAAATGAATTACAATGAATAAGGCTTTAGCATATTACTTCCAAGATTCTCCTTTGCATGTAGTTGGTCTTAATTCATTTCCCTAAATAACATTCAACAATTATTTTCTAATGCTCTCACCACACACATTTGTTATTTAGTCCACACACAAGGGGTAATCCCAATAAGTCGGCCACCAAAACATAGTTGTGGTGAAAGAGGTCTTGTTTGTGATATAGAGAGGACTTTAAACATCATAATAAAATATTTAAGGCAATCACAAACATCACACGCTTTGGAACATATCCTCCAAAGTCAAAAACAGGTTAATATGTAACAACAATAAACAACCCAAAACACTTTTTCAACGTGAAACCACTAAATGCAAGTCCTCACATGGAAAAGTGAGACCAAAAATCAATCTCTATACATCATCCAATGCAACCAAGAACATGACATGAATAATTAAAAAACCTTGTCAGCCAGATAGCCACAAATAATTTGGAAAACTAACTCTAGACATAATGCTATATGAATGATAGAGATGTTCCTTGAACACCCAACATCATTACCAAGAACATATTTTATGTTACTTCAACTATCCAAGATGTCACAACCAATCTATTGCAAAGTTCTTCATAATTGGAAGGCCATGAAAACATAGTTTTGAAACATATAATCAATAACATACTTGTCGTACACCTTTCAACCAAAAAATGAATTGAGACACTACACAAACATTATAAGACTTCCCTTGAAGTTGCAACACAAGAAACATCAATGCAAAAAAATATGGAGCATTTTCCAGACTAGTTCTGACAAACACCCAAACTGTTAACACAGGGCATATACCATAAATATCAGTGACAACTTACGGACCTAAAAATATATAAGTGTAACATACAATCTATATTGTAAATCACAAAGCCATATCATTAAATGTGGAGGCTTGTGGAGCATTCTTTTAGGTAGCTACTAGAGCACTTCTCATCAAATACATTCTTTAATGATCAAAACACGCCAATTGCTCATCAAGAGCAATATGAAAGATACTAAAAAACTTGTAGCATCGTACAACCATTTATATCAATGTCATGGTTCCAATTCTCATCTAAATAATGTCATGCTTTTAATTCTCATCCCAACAATATAACCATTGCACAAGATTTGAATTCCAACTCTTATCACTGACACACATGTAATTGTCAATACACAGAGGGGTTGACATCCAATCTTATTGCATCAAGAATAATAGCAACACAACAACAACTTATTGTGATGCAACATCTTTAACACAAAGTCTTTATAAGGAGGAGCAACACAACATGGTGTAGACATCACTACCAAGTAGGTGGACACCCAATGAAGAGAATGCTCAACCATTAGTCACCATCAACCTTCTATCACCGACACAATGCTATGCCTTCTACAACATAACAACTCTAGATCATCAACACATTTGGTATAAGTCCAGCCTTCGACAAAATCTCCATCTCTTCACAACCGTATCAACAAAGGGATGACATCACAATCATCAATGATGCCATCATGTTTAATAGTCTCACTATTGCAACATCACAACAAGCAAAAGGCTGACACAAAATGCCAACACCATAACACATATCAACAAGCTCTTAGCTCCGAGTAGGCAGAGGGTTGACATGAATGACAACACCAACTACCAACAGAATATCCAAAGGAGGCCTTTGTATTGTGTTGGAAATTTCTATTAGTATCCCCCAAAATTGGCTTTAGGTTGTAATAATATGAAATCATAGGGTTCCTCCATGAATCCGCAACTATATTAAATTCCTCAATATAGAATGATTCAAATGTGAAAAATATGATAGAAAGTGATTTTTTGGAATCAACCAAGAATATGCAATTAAACAAACAATTTCTTATAATTCTTTAGAATTGTAACTTTAAATTATATGGTTCTAAAGAATTGTACATATTTATGAATAGAAATGAGGTTTTACAAAATAAATAAGGTAAATAATGGGACCATGGAGACTATTGTAAGACGGAGGCAGACACTAGCCGGGTATGTGTAGGATCATGGTATGCCAAAAAGTGGCAATGTGAAAAAAACTTATTTTCACTCTTCCAAAAGCGCACAACTAGATTTGTTGACTTTTAAGTAGGCTTGGGTGTCAGTACACCTGGCCAAGCCAAAAGCCAAACCTGAAGGCATTATCGGATATCCGATATTTGCCAGTAGATATATATCTCTGTACCTAGCCATGTTCAACATTTTTTCATTGTAAAAACGTGAACGCAGCTAGGGTTTTCGGATATCCGCTCCCAAATCCCCTATCCGATTTTTCCTAAATTGCCAGGTAAGTGAAAGCTTCTAATTTTTATTGTTTTAATTGTTTTTTATTTTTTTTAAATAGAAATATATAGTTTTTTATATAAAAATTAGGGTAGCAATGAGTTTTTTTATTGTTTTTAAAAATTCATTGTAATTATCTATTTTTTTTCATTGTTATCAAACATGGAATCAGAAAACCCTCCTAATGATCCCGCAAACAATCCAGAACCACCTCCCAACAATCCCCCACCTCCAGAAGACGCACCTGTCACAAACCCTCGCCGTTTAGAAGATTTAATAGGAGATAATCTAAATGAACTTAGAGGATTTCAAACCACATATGCCAATATCCCCACATTGCTCCCCATGTTTACGACATTGAACTCAATTATTGAAAACATGGAGAAACTTACACAACAACATAATGTTGCACTTCTTTGGCGCGATTCCATGCACACCCAGTTTGACGATGGGCTTGATTATGATCAAGTCATGAACCTAAATATAACAAAACATGACATAGTTAATCTTTTTGTGGATCTTAAAACCGGTCTAAAAGTAGACTATAAAAAAACCAAGTTGTCAATTAAATGGTGCACAAATAATGCAATACATGACAACTTTTGGGATCGTTGGTGGATGATTTTTGATAGACCACCTCACAATAATTTGGATGTCCCATTTTATTTTATTAAAAAATTGTATGCTAAATTTGTGCTCGGTCACAAGGTGAATTATTGTAGTATGAGACCGAACCAGGGTGTAGGTTTAGGCGCTCCGCAAGACAGGCCATGGGCACAACAGGTGAAATCCCGCACATGTCCCCCCTCCCGAGATTTCATCACCTCCCACAGTGCAGCATCTAGACATTATTGTTGAGGCCAACTCACAGACTATTTGAGCCATTCACACCTTGACTGATCTGCTGGTTACGCAAAATAGGACATTATTGCCTCCTCTTCTTGATGCTTCTAGCGCTTCCACATCCTCCTTGAGCTCACAAGTTTGTGTGCCCCACACTTGCGTTATATGCAAGAATCTATGCTTTGGTCCCCTGATTGATAGTGATGCATATAATTTCAGCTTTGATGGGGATGATTCTACATAGCACACTACAAGCACTGAAGCAACTCATGGAGATGTGCATCAGGAGCCTACGGTACCATGGACTCCCATTGTTATGGTAAGGGTAAATTGTTCACTTTTTACATTGTTTTTAAATTTTATTGTTCGTATTTTTAGTAGAATTTCCTTATAATAATTTCCCACTTATGTCTTTTTATGTGTTACATTTATGTCCAGTTGATGACAGAGGAGGAGATGGCACAGGTGGAGGGGTCCATGCTTTGAGCCATATCATTTGGTTTTGACTCTTCCATGGTACATATGTTTTAATGTACTCATTGGTTTCCTTTTAAATTACGATAATAGTATATGTACATTGTTTTTTAATTTTTATGATCATCTTTTACATACTAATGCAGGTGTCACTAGTTGCCACCGGGAGGCAATGTGAGGGGGTGCAGGTGTCAGATGTTGATAAAGGAAAGGTAATTAAGTAATTTAGTTTGTTTATGCATACATGTATACTTGTCAATTGTGCATACTCATTTTTAATTTACATGGTTTATTTGATAGAGAGTGGCATGTGATGATGTCACGAGACCCTATCGTCACAATAGAGTCACATGCATATCCATTCGGAGTGATAGCCCCACGGTACGTACATTTCTAAAGTTATTTGTGTATTTTTCTATCAAGTATATATAATACGGTCAAGTTATGATAATATGAAGTATCTGTTTGACTTTTGTAGGCCACTCCTAGTTTGAGGGAGCCAGAATGGCAAGGGTTTGCATTGCTGATGACTTAGCCAACAATCCCTGAAGAAAGTTCAACACAAGTAAGTTTTAATGTTAATTCAGTTATTTTGTAAACATATATTTGCTACCAAGTTTTTAACATTAAATAGTATAACTCTTAGATCAATCTCATGTTCGCAAACATATATAGGTGAGAGTCGACATTGGTGGCACTATTCCTACGCTACCAAGGACATATATTAGGTCTCCTGCCCACAGGAGGAGACAGAGAGGCGAGGTATATGAGAGTTCAATTTTAGTTTAAATTTTATTTATTATTGTTGACTATGATTCTAAATTTTAATCTAACTTAGGGTTTCACTTTTGTGTTTGAATGCAGGATCCATTAGAGTCGAAGAGTACTTCAAAGAGGCTCCATTTTGATGATCCACTAGTAGAATAGGATGTCCTAAAAATATTTGTAGTTGAACTTCTTATTTTGAGATGTCATATGACATATTTTGAGATGGTGTATGCCACATTGTATCTAGATATGTTGACATATAAATATGTATAGAATTATTGTTCATTTTGATATATATGAAACTTGATATTTGATCCAATTTGTTAATTGTGTATTCATTTATTCATTGTTAGTATGTAAATATGCTTGTGTGTATGTACTCATGTGTACAATTTATGGCTTAAGTATATTCATGTATATTCAAGTACATTATTCATAACCTAAATTCACGTGTATGGGCTACGTGCATGACTTAAGTGAATTCATGTTGTATGCTTTATAATTTATGTGCTACATGTATGCTTCATGACTTAAGAAAATTTGTGTACGCTTTATGTGCTACGTGTGTTCACATGTGTAATTCATCATTTGAGGTATATAAAGATATCTATTAAAGTGGTTTCAAGGTTTTTAGACCTACCCTTTACTCCCAATGGCTAAAAGACTTCAAACTGGCCTAATTACATAATCAAACACCCTTTTGGCAATAATTAAACACCCTTTTGGCCATATCAAAACATATTGGTCTTTTGGACAAAATATCAGTACTTTGCCTGTACCCTTGCAAATACACGAGGAACACCTAAGAAATGTGGTCTTGTAGCATCTCACGGATCGCCGATACCTCTCATAGGGTCAAAGTTACAAGCTTCGATAGTTTGTTGACCAATCGTGCTTAGTGCACTTTGGGGACACTTTGGTCCGGCGTGGTTTGAAACGTTCTGCTGACTCAGTGGTCGAAATGAGATTGTCCCTAGCATTTACCCGCCTAACCAGAGCTAATGACACAATCCATTCGGTGCCGGGATGAACGGTTTGGAAGTAATCCATTGGTGCAACTTTCAATTGACCTTCACTACAAGTTTTGACATCGAGTGAGATTGGCGTGCCAAATTGAAACAAATTTGAATCTCCCAGAACGGAGAGGTTATTGTAGGCCTCAAAAACGTCATCCTGTAGCATCTCACGGATCTCCAATACCTCTCATGGGGTCTGAGTTACGAGCCTTGAAAGTTCGCTGTCCAATCGTGCTTAGTGCACCTTGGGGACACTTTGGTCCGGCGTGGTCCGGAACATTCTCTTGACTCAGTGGTTGAAACAAGGTTGTGCCTAGCGTTTACCCGCCCAACCGGAGCTAATGGCGCAGTCCATTAAGTGTTGGGACGAACGGTTTGGAAGTAATCCATTGGTGCAACTTTCAACTGACCCTCACTGCAAGTTTTGGCATTGAGCGAGACTGGCGTGTCAAATTCAAACAAATTTGAATCTCCTAGAACGGAGAGATTATTGTAGGCTTTGGAAACGCTATCTTGTAGCATCTCACAGATCTCCGATACCTCTCACAGGGTTCGAGTTACGAGCCTCGAAAGTTCACTGCCCAATCATGCTTAGTGCACCTTGGGGACACTTTGGTCCAGCGTGGTCCAGAATGTTCTATTGACTTAGTGGTTGAAATGGGATTGTCCCTAGTATTTGCCGGCCCAACTGGAGCTAATGAAATAGTCCATTCGGTGCTGGGACGAATGGTTTGGAAGTAATCCATTGGTGCAACTTTCAACTGACCCTCATTGCAAGTTTTGACATTGGGCGAGACTGGTGTGCCAAATTGAAACAAATTTGAATCTCCCAGAAGGGAGAGAGGTTATTGTAGGCCTCGAAAACATCGTCCTGTAGCATCTCACGAATCTCCGATACCTCTCACGGGGTCCGAGTTACAAGCCTCAAAAGTTCGCTGCCCAATCATGCTTAGTGCACCTTGGGGACACTTTGGTTCGACATGGTCTAGAATGTTCTGTTGACTCAGTGGTCGAAACAGGATTGTCTTTAGCGTTTACCCGCCCAACTGGAGCTAATGGCACAATCCATTCGATGTCGGGACGAATGGTTTGGAAATAATCCATTGGTGCAACTTTCAATTGACCCTCACTGCAAGTTTTGGCATCGAGCGAGATTGGCGTGCCAAATTCAAACAAATTTGAATCTCCCAGAACGGAGAGGTTATTGTAGGCCTCGGGAACGCCGTCTTGTAGCATCTCACGGATCTTCGATACCTCTAATAGGGTCCGAGTTACGAGCCTCGAAAGTTCGCTGCCCAATCGTGCTTAGTGCACCTTGGGGACACTTTGGTCTGGCGTGGTCCGGAATGTTCTACTGACTCAGTGGTCGAAACGAGGGTGTCCCTAGCATTTACCCGCCCAACCAAAGCTAATGGCACAGTCCATTCGGTGTCGGGACGAATGGTTTGGAAGTAATCCATTGGTGCAACTTTCAACTAACCCTCATTGCAAGTTTTGGCATCGAGCGAGACTAGCATGCCAAATTGAAACAAATTTGAATCTCCTAGAACGGAGAAAGGTTATTGTAGACCTCGGAAACGTCGTCCTATAGCATCTCACGGATCTTCGATACCTCTCACGAGGTTCAAGTTACGAGCCTCGAAAGTTCGCTGCCCAATTGTGCTTAGTGCACTTTGGGGACAGTTTGGTCCGGCGTGGTTCGGAACATCCTATTGACTCAGTGATCGAAATAGGGTTGGCCCTAGCATTTACCCGCCCAACCGGAGCTAATGGCACAGTCCATTCGGTGTCGGGATGAATGGTTTGGAAGTAATCCATTGGCGCAACTTTCAACTGACCATCATTGCAAGTTTTGGCATCGAGCGAGAGTGGCGTGCCAAATTCAAACAAATTTGAATCTCTCAGAATGGAGAGAGGTTATTGTAGGCCTTGGAAACACCGTCCTGTAGCATCTCACGGATCTCTGATACCTCTCACGGAGTTGGAGTTACGAGCCTCAAAATTTTGTTGCCCAATCGTGCTTAGTGCACCTTGGGGACACTTTGGTCCGATGTGGTCTGGAACGTTCTACTAACTCAGTGGTTGAAACGGGGTTGTTCTTAGCATTTACCCGCCCAACCGGAGCTAATGGCACAATCCATTCGGTGCTGGGACAAATGGTTTGGAAGTAATCCACTGGTGCAACTTTCAACTGACCCTCACTGCAAGTTTTGGCATCGAGAGAGACTAGCGTGCCAAATTGAAACAAATTTGAATCTCCCAGAACGGAGAGAGGTTATTGTAGGCCTCAGAAACACCATCCTATAGCATCTCACGGATTTTCGATACCTCTCATGAGGTCCGAGTTATGAGCCTCAAAAATTTGCTGCCCAATCGTGCTTAGTACACCTTGGGGACACTTTGGCCCGACGTGGTACGGAATGTTCTACTAACTCAGTGGTCAAAACGGGGTTGTCCCTAGCGTTTACCCACCCAATCGGAGTTAATGGTACAGTCCATTCGGTGCCAGGACGAACGGTTTGGAAGAA
Organism: Chamaecyparis obtusa; assembly: GCA_027943335.1. Lineage (NCBI taxonomy): Eukaryota > Viridiplantae > Streptophyta > Pinopsida > Cupressales > Cupressaceae > Chamaecyparis > Chamaecyparis obtusa. The sequence goes on along the minus strand of BSBK01009394.1, from coordinate 269,403 downwards.
ATCTATTGGCACAACTTTCAACTGACCCTCACTGCAAGTTTTGGCATCGAGCGAGACTGGCATGCCAAATTGAAATAAATTTGAATCTCCCAGAACGGAGAGAGATTATTCTAGGCCTTGGAAACGTCGTCCTGTATCATCTCACGGATCTTCGATACCTCACACGGGGTTCGAGTTACGAGCCTCGAAAGTTCGCTGCCCAATTGTGCTTAGTGCACCTTGGGGACACTTTGGTCCGGCGTGGTCCGGAACGTTCTACTGACTCAGTGGTCAAAACGGGGTTGTTCCTAGCATTTACTTGCCCAACCAGAGCTAATGGCACAGTCCATTCGGTGCCAGGATGAAATCCTTGAACACTATCCCTTCACCTAGGGAATCATCATTTTACTTTGGACACATTTGACCAATTTTGACTCAATGACTCCAACTATTACATCATTTGACAATACAAATGTAATGGAATTAAGACAATAGAAATGTAAGGATACAAAATTAAGACGATACAAATTATATAAGGATACAACATTCATAGTAAGGAAACATGTTTTTTGCACTTTACATGGCATTAAGACGATACAAATGTGGGCTTTTAATATTTGCAAATCAACCCCATGGGCTCTTTTATATTTCCAATTTTGCATCAAATTTTTTATATACAAAATTTGGCATCTAAATATGCACATTACATTAGATTGTTATTTTTATATACAAAATTTGGCATCTAAATAGGCACATTACATTCAATTGTTATTTTTATATACAAAATTTGGCATCTAACTATGCACATTACATTCAATTGTTGGTTTTATATACAAAATTTGGCATCTAAATATGCAAATTACACAACTATATATAAAAAATAAGTGTCCTTTTCGCTCCAATCCCTGCATTCGGAAGGCAGAAGAAAAGTTAATAGAGAATATAAGAAGTGCCTTTTTGACATCTAAATATGCAAATTACAGAACTATATTTTAACTTGAGTTGAACTTACCTACTGAAGTGTGCCTGAAGGGTCATCTCTATGCTTGAGAGTATTTAGTATTGCTTCATGATCAGCAGTACTAATAGTCCAAAGTTCCTTTGTCTTTGGTTTTCCTTGATGTTTCAACAACTTAACATTGGCTGCTATAACAAGGTGTGAATACATGAGAATGGTTTTGTGCTTCTCATAGTCTTCAAACGCAGGAATGCCATTATTTCTAATCATATATGTGTGCAACCATGTTCCTGCAACAACATGTGATCCTGTTGGATATGTGAACATATCATCATCTATCGTCGGTTGTGCAAATTTCTGCTTTCCTCATACACAATGTGCTAACCAGTAATTCGATCTCTCATCATTCCCTTTTGGTGCAACCAATGCAAAAAAATGTCCTGGCTATAGAAGATCTGAAAGATGGTCGTATCAAGTGAACAATCCATGTCATCATTTATTACAGAGATTGTGAGAGATAAATGATTAAGATAATGTGGAACCCATGTATCAACCCACTCACTTGACTCACACTGATCCCAATCACACTAAAGACAACTCGGACAATAACAAGACAACTCTCGTGTCCAAATGGTCCATGTACTAGCATCTGAGCTTCGAAATGAATGCATTTTTGAAGAATCTTTCATAATTTGAAAATCCAACCTATCTCCTATTGTGCCCAACTCAACCAACCAAAAGAATCTACACACTGCTGAATCAAGAGTTACCCCCCGTGACAATGTTGAAGTACACCAATCAACAATAGAACGGGCATCAATGAGTTTTGCACCTGAAATCCTCAGTTGTTCCTTAACTAGAGCTCTCTTTATGCATGCACTTGCTCCATCATGCTCCCCTTTTCCATGATCGGCCTAAAAGAAAATCCAAATATGAGGTACACCTCTCTCTACATGCATTCTACATAACCAATAAAACATACAAGCATTTTTGAATTGACCTGTGCAATTATCTGACCAAATGAGATGTCTATCCATAGCAATATTATTTTCTTGCACCCTCTCAAAATAATTCTCAAAGCAATGTTGGACAAAATCGGATGACTGCGATCTATCATTGCTCATATAAAAATGGTACTCTCTGATTATCTTCCGGTCATCTTCTGTACTATCAGGGGAATGTCTATATGTTATGTGCACAAAAATAGAAACCTGAATAGAATTGTAATATTGAGCTTGCAACTCGTTTTGGGGCTGCAATGTATAGTTCTATGCAAAGTCAACAACCGATATAATAGTGCCAATTAGGAAAGTGTCCTTACACATCCTGAATTGTTGATCCAACCACTGAGACTTGTGACTATGCCTTGCATACTTGTAAAAAGGATTCTTCCTGAAATCTGAAATAAAATCAGCTACATTGCATTCTTTAGTAACCAACTCACATCTAGAGCCTTCACCTCCACTTTTTAATGTATATTTAATGGTTTCATATACCTTTTTGTGGACAATTGTCTTTCCAAAATCGTGTTCACAGCTCTCATGAAAACATTCAACAAACTTCACTAGCCCACCACACTCTGAGCACTTGTCATTTAAGCAATCTTTTCTATAAAAGAAACATCCATCATCTCTAGGACATAAAAAATGATCTAGTAAGTCTCTTGATGATTTTGGAAGAGCACTTGCACCACACTCCTCCAACATTTCACTACAATGCAAAGTAGAATGAATGGATCGTAACAATTCATGGTGCATTGAAAACTCCACATGGTATTTGCAACAACAAGTATTTCGAATTGTAAGAGGCACACAAAAAAAAGGCTTTAGGGCTTCAAAAGCTCTTGGTGATATTTGCAATGTTGGATGTGTTTCACAAAATTTTTTGAACAACATTGTTTGACTCACCTCCAAATAATGTTTGGGATGCGGGGTACGGTCTCGAATGCCAATTCTCAACTTCAAGACATCCTTCACATTTGGTGACTCTTGACTTAGATTGCCAAAATAGTTGAATTTGATCCTTCACAACATTGGTAAGCTTCTTATCACAACGTGAAAGTCTCCCACCATAAGCCCATGTATCATTTTGAAGAGGATCATCAAGTCTTTCTCTTCTTGCAAGTGCTCTATCCAAAGTTTTACGATTTAGATTCAAGTCAACACAAGTTTGTCTCATCAAATGAGCCTTTCTCAAATGATGACTTACTAAGGAGGTTGTAATAACCCTCCTAGCAGCTCTCTTATCTTTTTCCTTGGTAGTCTTCCCAATGGAATTGAGAGCACTAAAAAGATTTCTCACAATAATAGCATTCCACTCCTTTTTCTTGTTCACACTAATCTTCAATTTGACTAGTATACGTCTCATCTTCTACATCTTTAACAATTGCACAAACATTTGACAATGCTCAACCAACGTGTTTTGCCTAAAACATTGATCAAAAAGTTTTGAAACCCACAACCAAACGGTTCTTTCTGATCTCTTGCCATCAAAATTGCTCATTTTGTTCTCATGAATTTAAAGTAACCATTTAGTTCTTCTTGAAGGTCTCAATTTTAAAGTTTGTCTATCTTCCTCCGAAGGGACTTCATTTCTCATATAATTTGGAGATGTGTAACGTTGATTTGGTTCTTCTACACTATTATCATTGTCAATTCCTTCATATTCAATTGGTGGATTGTCATTGACAATGTCCACACTTCCATTGGCCACATCTACATGTTCATTTTCAAAACCTACATTTTCTTCTTCAAAACCTAAATTCTCATTTTCAAAACCTACATTTTCATCTTCAAATTCATGTTCTTCATTTAAAACCACATTCAAAGGTGGGTCTATGCCGACATCTTCATTCATATTTAACATACCTTGTCTCTTGTTTTGATGGGCAACCCTATCCATTTCTCTATACACTTCAACATCTTCATTTGTGAGTCTCCTCTTCCGTTTATGCTTTCGACGACTACTACTCCCCATAGTTAGACCAAAAATAAGATGCAAATACCTTTGGTAATAGAGAAAATCACCCCCAAAAAAGATGAAATACCTTTGGTAATAGAGAAAATCATCCCCAAAAGTGGTTTTTTGTCTTCTCATTGCAACTCGAATCCCGTAATTTAGGAAAAACACATGACTCTATGGAGGGACCCCAAGAATCTTGTTTTTTTTAACACTAGTAAACAAATTCAGATATCCAAGACTATCAGATATCCGATATTATTAGATATTTGATATTATCAGATATCTGATATCTCCCACAAAAATTTTGGCAAAATCTATCTCTCTCTCTCACCTAAAGAGAGAGAGAGGAGAGAGGAGAGAAAGAGAGAGAGAGGAGAGAGAGAAAGGTTAGAGAGAGAGGGGAGAGAGAGAGATGAGAGAGAGAGAGGAGAGAAAGGGGTCATGGGGACTTCCTAGAGGTCCTAACTCGTGATAAGGCATACTAGGACCCCTAGGAAGTCCACATCACCCCTTTTGACACATTTGAATGCTCAAGTGTGTCCTAAGGGGTCGTAGGACCCCTTAGGACACACTTGAGGGCTCAAATGTGTCGAAAGGGGTCATGGGGACTTCCTAGGGGTCCTAACTCGTGATAAGGCATACTAGGACCCCTAGGAAGTCCTCATGACCCCTTTTGACATATTGGAACCCTCAAGTGTGTCCTAAGGGATCCTACAACCCCTTCAGACACACTTGAGCATTCAAATGTGTCAGAAGGGGTCATGGGGACTTCCTAGGGGTCCTAGTACACCTTATCACGTGTTAGGACCCCTGGGAAGTCCTCATGACCCCTTTCGACACATTAGAACCCTCAAGTGTGTCTTAAGGGGTCCTACGACTGCTTCAGACACAATTGAGCATTCAAATGTGTCAAAAGGGGTCATGGGGACTTCCTAGGGGTCCTAATATGTCTTATCACACATTAGGACCCCTAGGAAGTCCCAATGACCCCTTTCAACACATTTGAATGCTCAAGTGTGACTGAACGGATCGTAGGACCCCTTAGAACACACTTGAGGGTTCCAATGTGTCGAAAGGGGTCATGGGGACTTCTTAGGGGTCCTAGTATGCCTTATCACACTTTTAGACCCCTAGGAAGTCCCCATGACCGCTTTTGACACATTGGAACCCTCAAGTGTGGCCTAGGGGTCATGAAGACTTCCTAGGGGTCCTAGTACGCCTTATCACACATTAGGACCCCTAGGAAGTCCTCATGACCCCTTTCGACACATTGGAACCCTCAAGTGTGTTGTAAGGGGTCCTACGACCCATTCCGACACACTTGAGCATTCAAATGTGTCCAAAGGGGCCATGAGGACTTCCCAAGGGTCCTAACATGTGATAAGGCATACTAGGACCCCTAGGAAGTCCCCATGACCCCTTTTGACACATTTGAATGCTCAAGTGTGTCCGAAGGGGTTGTAGGACCCCTTAGGACACACTTGAGGGTTCCAATGTGTCGAAAGGGGTCATGAGGACTTCCTAGGGGTCCTAACGCATGATAAGACATACTAGGACCCCTAGGAAGTCCCCATGACCCCTTTTGACACATTTGAATGCTCAAATGTGTCTGAAGGGGTCATAGGGCCCCTTAGGACACACTTGAGGGTTCTAATGTGTCGAAAGGGGTCATGAGGACTTCCTAGGGGTCCTAACGCGTGATAAGGCGTATTAGGACCCCTAGGAAGTCTCCATGACCCTTTTTGACACATATGAATGCTCACGTGTGTCCGAAGGGGTCATAGGACCCCTTAGGACACACTTGAGGGTTCCAATGTGTCGAAAGGGTTCATGAGGACTTCCTAAGGGTCCTAACACGTGATAAGACATACTAGGAACTCTAGAAAGTTCCCATGACCCCTTTTGACACATTTAAATGCTCAAGTGTGTCCGAAGGGGTCGTAGGACCCCTTAGGACATATTTGAGGGTTCCAATATGTTGAAAGGGGTCATGAGAACTTCCTAGGGGTCCTAATGTGTGATAAGACATACTAGGACCCCTAGGAAGTCCCCATGACCCCTTTCGACACATGGGAACCCTCAAGTGTGTCCTAAGGGGTCCTATGACCCCTTCAGACACACTTGAGCATTTAAATGTGTCGAAAGCGGTCATGGAGACTTCCTAGGGGTCCTAGGAAGTCCCCATGACCCCTTTTGACAAATTTGAATGCTCAATTGTATCCGAAGGGGTCATAGGACCCCTTATGACACACTTGAGGTTTCCAATGTGTCAAAAGGGGTCATGGGGACTTCCTAGGGCTCCTAGTACACCTTATCACACGTTAGGACACCTAGGAAGTCCTCATGACCCCCCCTCTCTCTCTCTCCTTCCCCCCTCTCTCTCTCTCTCTCTTCCTCCGATCTAGAGCCTTCACCTCCACTTTTTAATGTATATTTAAATGTTTCATATACCTTTTTGTGGACAATGTACCTTAAATGTTCTTACATCAATTTTTATGCCACTGTTAGTTTCTAGAATAGATGATGAGGATACGATGGTTCTACATATGTGTGAAATTTCTTTTCGAGAGTTAAAAAATCAATTGATTGTATTCAATCAAGGGGAAGTCCATTGACATATACTTATTCAGTATAGTCAGATCGCCAAAATTACAAGGAGTCTGTAGAAAAATCCTGTGCCGGATACTTTTAAGAGGATTTGGGTTGAAACTGTCTGTCCTCAAATCAACTGTGCAGGTATTTTTTTGAAATCATTTTGTATGTTAAATAATATAACACATACTAATATAAAAATTTGTATTATAATATTTATGCTATGCTATTATTATTTAATATTAATATTTAAAATGAAATTAATATTAACATAACAAAAATATAATTTAATATGAAACTTGAATTAATATTAACATAAAAAGAATACAACTTAATTTATAAGACAATTAATATTACTATTAAAAAGATACATTTATTATGAAACTTAAATTTGGGAAAAGTGGGGCAATTGAAATTTCAAAATAGGCGGGCTTTTACGGATATCCGATATTATCGAATATCCAATATTATCGGATATCCGATTGTATCAGATATCCGATTAGGCTTGGTATTTTCTTGGGCATTACCAAACATGTGTGGTCAACCCTTTAGGTGTGTTTTAGGAGATAGTTCTTGATACCGAGATTTCGACCATGTAGCTAACGACTATTTTTTCACCCAAAATTGATGAAACGAAAAGGGTTTCTTAAAGACATTATCAGCTTTCCATCAATATAATTGCTATCAAATTTCAAGTTTAGTAAATAATTATTACTTATTTTTCAATTGAGTTATCTTTAAAGTCGTAATTGACATACTGATTGAAAAAAAACTATAACTTTCAAACCGTTTAACCTTTTTGAAATCCGAAACATGCGTCACATTCTATGCTTTGACTACTATATGAAAAAAAAAGTTTTGAATTTGGTAAAATTTTGAATTAGTTAAGGTGGTTAGACATGAGAGTTTTTTTATTCTGAAAAAGTTGTAGCAGAAAATTCATAATTAATTATTTATTTGACCAAAAATTACAAAAAAATATGCGTCACATCCGAGCACGACTCTACTACTTATATCTAGAATCTTGGGAAAATATATTATCATTTGATTGTGATTAAGGTGGTCAGACATACATGTACTTTTTATCTTTTCCCCGAAATTTTCGTAGTAATGCATTGAAATCTAAAATTTTGAACAATTAGACAAAAAAAATTTCAAACAAGGGCTAGTAGTTTAGAAATTAAATTCAATTTCCTACAGATTCTACTCTTACAACTTTTTCACATAAAGGTTCATAAGATGTTCAACCTTTTACGTCAAGTTGACTAATCCTGATTTTTTGATTTTTCATTGCCACTTAAAGCCATAGTTTGGTATACCATGATGCTGCACATACCCAGCAAAACAACAAGAATGCATGATGAGAATTAGTGAAAACAATCAATAGACTTTGAGGAATAATTCCCTAAATTATCAAATTCATGAAAAGAAATGGGGCATTTAAACTAAAACCATCAATGGGTTATAATAATGAAACCCTACAAAGTTTACACAATAATTTTAGAAAAGAAGGATTGCTTGGGCAAAATATATTGACAAGAATCACTATCTACAAAAGAAAAGTAGAAATGAAAGCTTGATATTACTTGAAACCATTTAGAGCGTCTATTAAGCATGTCACATGATGGAGACAATGTCCAACAAAGAGAGATGCATAATGAAAAATTATGAAATCAATCAAAAAAGTGTGTGAGACATTCTCCTACATAGAAAGCTCCATGGATGTAATGGGAGTTTTAGAATAAAACCATAAAATATTAAGGGTTGCAAATTATACAATCTCTATAATTATTTGACTGTATAAAGTCAATGAGATCATGGTGATGAAACTATAGATGTTATACATACAATGATGCAAAAAAGATAGTATTAGTAGAGAAAACCAAATTAACGAATACTATTTTATGCAAAATGTGTGGATAAATGATAACTTGATGTTGCTTGAAACTTGGATATAATCGAACATAAATGTCACACAATAGAGAAATAGAAAGGTGAGAGTGAAGTAGGGTAGTAAATGATGATGTAAATGGAGGAAAACTACATGGGAAATAATCCCCTTCAGGGATGTGATCGTAGCCTAAATGGTGTTAAAATACACTAATCAATCCCAATGAAAGTTGTCATGTAGCTACTTGCACACTAAAACAACACAAGCATATACCTATGAAATTTAAATGTGGTTTTGTGATATTAACAAGTGACCGATCAAATAATGATTTGAAGTTATAATTGGGAGAATAGGCATATAATAACAACACTTTAAAAAACCATTTGTTGTAAAAGCGAATAGTTAATGGGGTAGTAGGGAACATATATCAAACATCAATTCAAAATTACCACATTTTGATCCTTGTGTGTATAACGAATCTCATGGTGTTCGTTGTAACTATTGAGCCAAAACAACAACTAAAATAAATTAAGTCCATGCAAAGACAACCAAAACAATATTTTGGAATTCCGATATACCATTTAAGAGCTTAAGATGTGCAAAATTAACTATAACAATTGCTAATATCCTTCATCTATAGTATATCATAAAAAATATTTACTAAATATTATAAAAACTCTATATTTTGAATAATAAATTTTATTACAATTCAAATACCTAGTACAAATTTGACCAAATAATTAATAGTTATTTAAAATCTCTAAAATTTTAAATTATTAATACTATTAAACAAAAGATTTATATTTGGAATAATAAATTTTATTACAATTAGAATTACCTTATACAAATTTCACCAAATAATAAATAATTATTTAAAATCTTCAAAATTAAAAATTATTAATATTGTTAAACAAAAGATCTATATTTTGAATAATAAATTTTATTCCAATTCCAAATAGATAATACATATTTGACCAAATAATAAATAATTATTTAAAATCTCCAAAATTTAAAATTATTAATATTATTAAATTGAAGATCTATATTTTGAATAATAAATTTTATTCCAATTCCAAATAAATAATACAAATTTGACCAAATAATAAATAATTATTTAAAATCTTTAAAATTAAAAATTATTAATATTGTTAAACAAAAGATCTATATTTTGAATAATAAATTTTATTTCAATTCCAAATAGATAATACAAATTTGACCAAATAATAAATAATTATTTAAAATTTTTAAAATTTAAAATTATTAATATTGTTAAACAAAAAGATCTATATTTTGAATAATAAATTTAATTACAATTCCAGACAATTAATACAGATTTGACTAAATAATAAATAATTATTTAAAGTCTTTAAATTTTAAATTATTAATATTATTAAACAAAAGATAAAATAAACGAGTTTGTGGATTGTGTCGATGAAGTAGCTAGGTCAACCGTTTACTTCAATTTCAAAGTGATGTGTGCCTTGTGAATCTGTTTTTCATTTCAATAATATACTTTCTCATCACCTACTCCTTGCCGGGAACGTTCTCATCCTTACGACCATTTCTATGCAATTTCTTGATTTTGTAGGCGTTGAAGTAAAATAAATAGAGGAAGGTAACATCCAACATTATGGATAAACACGCAACTTCCTTGTCCATTCAACAAAATCTCTCTTATTTCTTTGGCCGGCATGGTTTCGTTTTATGTGTTCATCTCCTGTGTTTGTTCTTATGTGTTCATCCTCCTGTTTTTGTAGTTCATAGAGTCATGTGCGAGGGTTTGAAGTCATAATGGAACAAGTGTTTCCCCCTTATCACATTTTTATTAATCACAGAGGACCTGACATAAAGAAAACTCTTGCGAGTTTCATCTGTGACACTCTTGATACGCATGGATTGAGGGTCTTTCTCGATGAAGAGGAATTGCGAGTGGGAGATGATTTAACCTCTATAATTTAATTCAATCTGCCATTCATAGGGCCTCCGTTCAGATTGCTATTGTCTCCAAAACATATGTGCAGTCGCCTTGGTGTTTGGATGAGCTGGTATGGATGATTGATTCTGATTTACTTCTACTTCGGTATGTTGAGAAAGCTTTTAGGTCCTGTTTGGTGCATGAAATTAATTTATTCAAAATAGCCCTATTCTAGAATAAGGACCTATTTTGGGATTAATTTATTCTGAAAACGAACGCTGAAATAAGGTTTGGATTGTTTGGTGCACCTAGAAGATGACTGGAAATTAATTTATTCTGCGTTTGGATCCCATAATGTGAAATTAGAATGAGGATTATTTTTCATTTTTTTAATAAATTTGAACAATATGTATTTTTAACTTATTAAAAAATTATAATTATAAAAAAATATTTTCTTACAAATTTTAATTTTTGAACTTATCATTTTTGTTGCTGATTTTTTAATTAAAATATATTTGTATTTTTAATTTATATATTTTTAAATTAAAATATGTATTATTAATTTTAAAAATAAGATTATTAAAAAAAATTATTTTCTTAGAAATTTTAATTTTTGAACTTTTATCAATTTTGTTGCTCATTTTTTTAATTTTTAATATTTTTCTATCCAAAGTCATATCTAAGTAAAAACTAAAAAATTGACATGACAACATTATAAACAAGTTACCACATATATAAAAAATTGACATACAACATTATAAACAAGTTACCACATATATATAGTACTACATCGTAAACCAGTTACATGTCCACATTTTGTCTCAAATTAATTAGGATACATTCAAAGTTCATCTTTTCATATGGTCCTAGCAAACAAACGCAATTAAAATACAAATAAATGCAATTAAAATGTTGTGAAGCCCTCATAAAAGTTTTATTTTAGTCTTTGCCATTGACACGATCTCAGCCATAGCCGCCTCTCAAGAGCACAAGTTACACTGATGAGCTTCATCGATAATAGGTGCAAATGAGTGGACATATGCAACTGACACATCATCTGCCCACCTAAACTAGCCGCAACCATTGTCACCCTGCAATACCAACTCTACGTTACTTCATACTACAATGAATAGTATCTACATTTTTTATAAAACATAAAATACATTACCACTACCAACCTTCTTGCTAAGTGGACAACTCCAAAATTTTCGCTCAACATTCTTATCCGTGTGCGAGGTTTTCAAAATACAAGGCCCTTCACCACACTCGCAGTCTAACACATTTAGCACAACCATTGATATCCCCCACAAAATTGTAAAAAACAAACTCATACATAACAATGCTAAGTGTAGGTGCAAAATATGACTTAAAAAACTATATTGATAATCCTTTGAGCACACTAATAATGAATTGATAATCCTATCCAACAATGATAATGCCTAGAAATCTAAAGCCCCAAAAATGCAAGAAAAAATTAATTAACCAAAAATAATACCATCATTATAATGAATCATGATACCCTGAGACTTATGAATATGAGAGCAATCTGACAGATCCTTCAATACAACCACCACTTTATTTCAAACAGAAAAAGCTTATACAGCTGACAATCCATGGAGAGAATTATATATTTTTAAAAATCCTCCAATGCAATCAATGGACACATACACCATTCCAGAAATCAATGAAAACATACACCATTGTTGTTTAATCCTCACATACACCATTTCCATTTACCAAAAATAGTTTAAGGTCAACACAAACAATTCCCCAAGTTCAAATATGTATTGCAAACTAAAATTGTCATATGGTTGTATTGCAAAATAAAATTGTCATTACACTTTTAAAGATAGTTTTAAGAAAACTATAGACTACCAAATTTTCTTCGAATGTATGTGACCCTCTGCAATTCACTCATTATTAAGAACCCCTTTACTCTTCCAGGTTCAACTAGAAAAGTGTCATATACATCAACCAAGATTTCTTCACCAAGCCCAAGGATTGCTTGTAGTGCAGTATATACTTGCTCATAGACAACATTCACTTCAGATGCATCCATTTTCATAGTTTGAGTCTCCCTCATGCTATCACCTATCTTACCTATGGTTTCACATATGGCATCTAAAGAACCTGCCATGCTAGAACGCTTCCTCTTTGGCCTCTTTGATGACATTGATGAGCGATTCCCATTGCCGGATGCAGTAGATTGAGTGGGTACATGTGTAGGGATATCATCATCATTCAAATCAGCAACACTTTCAAAAGGTGCAGTGATATTCTCCTCATAATCGGGATCAAAGCTGTCATTTACAAAAATCACTTCTTCAGTCTCTAGAGGTGTTGCAGCTACGTTGCCTTCGGCTATGTCATTGCCCACAATGATGGATAACTTGTTGAAGTATTAAAGGGTCGCCTCTTAAACACCTTGGCATTTTTAAAATCTTTTTTCTGCATGTTGGCATAATGAATGAATTAATTATTTGTATTTGGTTGATAACTTGTTAAGATAGATTAACTTATAACGAAAAATTGTAAAGAGCATTTCACCTTCAAGAGCTCCTCCCAAACCTTCTCATCAGCCTCCATACATTAAGTACTCTCATTCCATTCAAAACCACTTGTGTTTTTCAACTCTTTCATAGTTCTGTAGTCCTGTTTCCATGTTTTGAGTTTGTTCTTACAGTTTTCCTTTGTCAAAGTCATCTTCATTTCTTCATTGAACCTCTTGTCAATAGCAGTCCAAGCTTTATTTTTGAATCCGCCTTTGGCTTTTCTTCCCATCTGAACTTGCTCATGGAGCAAGTCTAGAAGCTTTCTTTCCATATCTTTGTTCCATACAATCCTGGTAGAAGGAGATGCATGGCTGATTTGAACAACATTGTTATCCATGCCATGGCTCATTTGAGAAGCATTGTTGTCTATGCTTGTTAGAAGGTCTGTGAATGACATCACCGAATCACATGAACATTTGAAGACAAAACTGAGTCAACAATTAATGCAATATTGTTCAGCATTGGTATATAATTAGGGAAATTGGTATATCAATATAAGACAGCCAGGTCTTTTTGGCCAAAAAAAAATTTGGGATCAAAGCAACCATATTAAATGTGTTCTAAATTACTAATAAGTGTTAAACTATTCTTGCATAAAAAGATCCAAAACTGATAGTGAAAAAAAAAACTGGCATCAAAGAACCATTCTTGAATGTTAGGAAGTTGCACTGCATGAATTATGACATTCTATATAAATATAATACATGGAGCTGTAAGTCCAATTAAATTCCAAAAAAGAATATGTATTCCAACAAAAACATTAAGGTATAATATTAAGCCTAGAATCATTTTATATATATACAGCATGTCTTAAGCACTTCAACTAGATTATATTTGTCCTTGTAAATTATATGATAGTTTATTCGTGTTTGATGCAGAGAGTTATAAACCGTTGTAATTCCAGAATGCTTGTTTTCAACAATAAAAATCCATCAGAAAATCAAATAACTAAATTAGTGGCGCAAGTAGACTGTATAATTGCTGATAATGGAAATCAGCCTTATTCCAACGATTTGTTCACTAAAGCTCAGGTGAGTTGAATAAATGAATATATTATATGCTTGAAAAGTTGAATATATTACAAGAAATCGCATGAGGTATTTAACTAAATTTTATTCATTTATTATACAGATGATGACATCGCAGTTGTTTCACATAAAAGACAAGGAAAAATTGTATGCTGAACAGATCAAACGATTAAATGAGATGGTAATCTAATTATGTCTAAACCTTGGAAATTTCTTCTAAGATGATTTTAAGCCGGTCATGTAATATAGGTGAAAGAACTCTTTTTGTAACCATATTTTCATTACTTATTTGTGTCTTCAGATGGAAGAGAACACGCGTGCAATGTAACCATATTCTTGTTCTCTTGGGATTAAAATATAATCTGAGATAAGGTTTAAAAAGAAAGAGATTTTGTTGTTTGATGAAACTGTTAATCTATAGATCTTTTGTTTAACAATATTAATAATTTACAATTTTAGAGATTTTAAATAATCACTTATTATTTGGTGAAATCTGGTATTTCAAATTGGAATTGTAATAAAATTTAGTATTCAAAATATAGATCTTTTGTTTAATAATATTAATAATTTAAACATGGTAATCCCTCTCTACATCATTGTATTTGTTCCCCTTTTTGTGCCCCGTTTCTAGAAAGAAGGTATGCCCATCCTTCTATTACAATATTTCAACGATGTGAGTTTTACTTGCGAGATGCCATTAGATATACCTAATACAGATTTGACCTAATAATAAAAAATTATTTAATATTATTAAATAAAAGATTTATATTTTGAATAATAAATTTTATTACAATTAGAAACCCCTGATACACATTTGACCAAATAAATGATTGTTTAAAATCTCCAAAATTATAAATTATAAATATTATTAAACAAAAGATCTATATTTTGAATAATAAATTTTATTACAATTCTAAATACTTAATACAGATTTGACCAAATAATAAATGATTATTTAGAATCTATAAAATTTAAAATTATTAATATTATTAAACAAAAAATAAAATAAACGAATTTGTGGATCGTGTCAATGAAGCAGCTAGGTCAACTGAAAAACTTCAATTTCAAAGTGATGTGTGCATTGTGAATGTGCTTTTCATTTCAATAATATACTTTCTCATCACCTACTCCTCGCCGGGAACGTTCTCATCCTTACGACCATTTCTATGCTATTTCTTGATTTTGTAGGCGTTGAAGTAAAATAAATAGAGGAAGGTAACATCCAGCATTATGGATAAACACGCAACTTCCTTGTCCATTCAACAAAAGCTCTCTAATTTCTTTGGCCGGCATGGTTTCGTTTTATGTGTTCATCTCGTGTGTTCGTTCTTATGTGTTCATCCTCCTGTTTTCGTAGTTCATAGAGTCATGCGCGAGGGTTTGAAGTCATAATGGAACAAGTATTTCCCCCTTATCACGTTTTTATTAATCACAGAGGACCTGACGTGAAGAAAACTCTTGCCAGTCTCATCTATCACGCTCTCGATACGCATGGATTGAGGGTCTTTCTCGATGAAGAGGAATTGCGAGTTGGAGATTCTTTAACCCCTGCAATTCAATCTGCCATTCGTAGTGCCTCCGTTCAGATCGCTATTTTCTCCAAAACATATGCGCAGTCGCCTTGGTGTTTGGATGAGCTGGAATGGATGCTTGATTCTGATTCTACTTCTACTAAGATTGTCCCCATCTTCTACGACATCCAACCTTCAGAACTTCGGTATGTTGAGAAGGGAGCATATGCCGGAGCCTTTAGGGATCATAGAGAGAAACAAAGGTATTCTAATGAACGAATTGAAAGCTGGATAAAGGCCCTTCAAAAAGTCTCTACTATTTCTGGCATACTGTTCCAGAGAAAGAAAGAGTAAGTATTTACATGATCTGAAAATATATTAATGTACAGTTATTTATACTAGCTTCTGTTTTATGACAAAGTTGTAAAATTGTTTCAGTGACCACGGAAAGCGTTTGAAAGAAATAGTAGAGATTGTATTAGAGAAGGTGGGAAATGAGCAACTACATGTGTGTGAGTATCCTGTGGGACTCCGTCAGGCGGCAGAGCTTTTTGCAAAGGAGGCTTTGAGTTCAAGTGAGCTAAAAGCCACCCACGTTGTCGGGATTGTGGGGCTTGGCGGATCGGGGAAGTCAACTCTGGCTGCTTATCTCTACAACTCCAAGCGTTCTCAATTCAATAGATCTTGCTTCTTGTCTGACGTCAGTACAACAGATTTACTCTCTCTGCAGCAAACTCTGTTGAGGAGTCTGCTGCGTGATCAGAAGTTACATATTGAAGACAGGCGTAGAGGTAAGACCTTGCTTGGGCAGCGTCTGCGAGGGTTGACAGGTGTTTTCATAGTTTTTGATGATGTAGACAATAGAGAACAAATAGATAATCTGTTATTTGTAAAGGATAATGTGGGTGAAGGCAGTCTGATTTTGGTGACATCAAGAGACCAAGATTTGCTAGCCAGATCAAAAATAGAAACATACAATGTCAAATTACTACATACAAAACATGCCCAAGAGCTATTCTGTTGGTACGCCTTCGGCCAGAGCGAGCCACTTGACGATTTGCAGGATATGGTGGACGAGTTGGTTAGAATGTGCGGTGGTTTTCCTTTGGCTTTGAAACTTTTAGCGGGGCAGCTGCTTAGTGAACGTCATCCAGAAAAGTGGAAGAAACAAGTGGAAAGCTTCCGTAAACAACTGCCCAAAGACATAATAATGCAGATAGTAATGGATAGCTACGAATCTCTTGATGCAAAAGAGAAAGAGGCCTTTTTAGACGTTGCCCATTTCTTAATAGGAGAAGACAGATATCTGGTGGAGAGGGTTTTGGATGGACTGAATGATAACGGTGTTCAGTGCCTTCAGACTCTCCGTCATAAATGTCTCGTGGAGTTTCAAATTGCAGACCAAAAAGCACAGCAGGTAAAAACTAGCTGCACCCAGTGTATAGTGGTAGATCTTTATCATCTTTTAACCAAGTTATTAGAACTGTTTTATTACCGTAATGTAGCTAATGAATTTATGCTCAGGGTGCCGGCGTTAATTGGAGTAGAGGTGTGTGGAGAAGAGCAAAGGGGAGCTTCACAGTCAGGATGCACGATTTAGTGAGGGACGTGGCAAAACAAATGGGCAGAGAGAAATCGCCCCTCCGCCTTTGTTCCTCAAGCGATAAAATGATTCCCCCAGTGGTATTTGATTAAATTACTTTGAATTGTTTCCATTATATTTTTGCCATAAAAGAGGGAAATGTATATTAAAAAATAAACACAAGCCTAATTTGCTATGCAGCAATAATACATAATACACAATATAGAAACTTTATCCAGTCAGATTGAATACAAAAACATTTTCATCACATAATCAAATATCAACTGATCTAAATGATCAGAAACACTCAATGTATTACAATAGTCTTAAGGCCAGTTTGGTGCATGGGATACCAAATGCCAGATATAGTCAATTCTGGAAGATGCTGCAATTCTGGAAGATACAAATTCTGAAAATGATTTCTGGAATATGGGATGACCTGTTTGGTTCACCCGAAGATGACTAAGAAGATGCATAAGGAATTTTAATTCTGTATTTTAAATTCTTTAAATTCGTGTGTATATGTCTGTATATATACACACATACATGTGTGTATATATGCATATATGCACACATGTGTATATATACACATACACACGTGTATGTGTATATATACACACATACACACGTGTGTACATGTGTGTGTATACACACACATACACACATATACACACACATGCATTTATATATACACACACGTGCATTTATATATACACACACACACGTGTGTATATACACATATACATGTATGTGTATATACACACATACACATATATACACATACATGTGTGTATATACACACATATGTATATATATACACATACACACATGTGTGTATATACATATACACACATTTGTGTGTATATACATATACACACATTTGTGTATATATACACATATACACACATTTGTGTATATATACACATATACACATGTGTGTGTATATACACATGTATATACACACATGTATATATATACATCCTTATATATATACACAAATACACACGTGTGTATATACATATACACATATTTGTGTATATATACACACATGTATATATATACATCCTTATAGGTACTGATCCCACGAAATATTAAATTTGGTTTTATAAAAATTGGAATTTCCAATTCCACCTATTTGAGTGGAAGATGAAATGCCCATTTTGGGGGCAAAATTGGAATTTCGAAATTCCAATTCCAATTTTTTGGATAGACACAAACATGGAATTACATTATCCGGAAATCTAATTCTAGAATTAGAGCTCATATTCCATGCACCAAATGGGCCCTTAATGAATAAAACTTTTGAATCATGCAATGAAATTTAAAATCTATTGTAAAAGCTAACACAAATCTTATGCAATACATGCAATAATCTATATTAGGACACCTAGTTCTAACTCAAGTACAAAAGTATGGAGAACTTGAGTATCTCATGCAATGTGGCTAAATTACGGTGCCAACATTTCTCCATAAATTTTGATCACTGATTACTTGAACACAAAAGCAATTGTTTCTTCTTCCAACTTTATTGAAATTCTCTCATGCCATGATGCATTATGCAACGATTTCCATTTGGATGAAACATGGGCTTCTCTCTCCTTCAAGCCTTTTGTAAGACTTGGATTTTACCTCATGCAAATCAACTTGTTTTGATCTATGATCATCTTACAACTTTAATTGTGGTATGGATAACTTTGTCTTTAAAACCAACGATTTTTCGAGCTCATCGACTATGAATTCTTATAGGTTGGATTTCATCTTTGTTTTGGAAATCTCTTTCATTAATCATGATTTTATAGAAAAAACCTTGATTCCTCTTGTTCGATTGGAAGCCTTTTGACTTTGAGCTTCTCTTACAAAGAGTCGACTTCACCTTATTTGGAGTTGGCTTCAAACTTTGACAAGTTGTGCTAAATATCTTTTTTCATTTTGATCTCCTCTTTGAGGGTTGACTTCACCTTTTTAGAAGGTGGATTCTACATTGACAACATGTTTGACTTCATTGGCTTAAAAAATACTTAACCCTTTCAATTTGGACAACTTCTCTAATATGAAAAATATCACAAAAATAATGTGTGATCTTCGTCGATTTGTTTTGATGGCTTTTAAACTATCTCTGGTGTAGATCTTTCTTTTTTTATTGAGGAAGCAAGAGCCAATCCTTGACTTGTTAGCAATCCATTTCACTTTGATAGTAATTGGCAGCTTCAAAATTGCATGAATTTATCCTATTCCCTTGGATAACATTGCATAGTGAGTTGCACCTCTAATTTTTTGCAACCTCTTTACCTTTGGCAGCTTCCTTAAAAAACTTCAACTTCACAATGCATCCTCAATCTTCTACCCTTAAAATATTTAACCTACCAAATATGATCAACCAAGATTTGATATTGATTGAGGAATTGAAAAAGAAAAAGAGAAAGATAACTTGCTACATAGCAATAACACATAACATATGATAGAATCTTTATTCATTCGGATTGAATACAAAAACTTCTCGATCACATGATCAAGATCAACTGATCTAAAATGATCGGAGACACTAAATGCATTACAATAGACTTAAAAAAGAGAGGTCTTAAGTCATGCAATGAAATCTAAAAACTACAATAAAAGCTAATACAAACCCCATGGATTATATGCAAAAATCTATGTTTAGAACACTTAGTTCTAACTCAAGCAAAAATTTATAGAGCACTTGAATATCGTTAAACTGAGTGCTTGAAAAAATATTGCACATGATGCTCAAACTAAATTACATGGGGACGAGGCTCATGCATCACTTCTCAACATACTTGGGCCCTTTATGTAGAGACTCACAATTTGATCTCAAAGATTTGAGAGTTATTTTTTTGCAACTCGATCTAACCTTGTTAGTACAAGATAAATCAATGTGACGAAATCCAAACTTTTGCAACTCATAGTGCAACAATTCCATTCATCTAGTCTTATAGAACATTTAGTATAATTCTTGTAGAAGTCAAGTACCTATTTACTCATCTCTCTCCTTTATGAGAGATTGCACGATTTTCCCTTCCTTTCTCTAATATAGAGAAGACTCATAGTCCTCCACATTACATGGCACCTTTCAACTTGCCAATCATACAAAGTAGTAATCAACCAATGGACTTAAATATTCAAACTTTATTTTCCTACTATCTCTGTTGACATGCAAACACTTAGGCTTTTACAACCTTTTCAACATATTTCTTAACTTTTCCCAACTAGATCCATCAATTCATCCATAATCAATTTTTATATAATCTTTCATAGATTGTCTAGTCCTCTCTCTATTCAAACATGATTTTTCACAATGATTTTTCAACCCACAAATTGAATTAGGGTGAAGATCCCAACACTTATCTACAGGGCAATGCAAACACTGGATTCTTTGAGCTAATTTGCATAAATTTATTACACTAACAATTTCAATTCTATATTTTTTAACAATCCATGACCTTCATGTTTTGGCTTAATAACTGACTGAATGGGCTCTCTTAATCATTTCTTGTGTTTTCTTAGTCCTCTTCCTTTATATCTCATTTTATACATGACCTTCAAACCAATATTATTTTTAAAATAACATTTCTTTTTAATATGATACATGAACTTGCAAAAGTAATGATTTTAATTTTCAAAGTTCATTTTCTTTTTCGAACAATTTTAACTTCTTAACTATAATTTTATATTCTCCTTTTGACTTTCTTCAATTCCTTTTCAAGAATATCATTTTTTAAGAATTTTCAGAGATATCTTTTCTCAATTCTTTTATAGTTTCTATCAATTCTGAATTAGACTTTTTAATTTTTACCAATTCATCTTTCAAAAAATCTTTCTCACACATCAAACTTACATTTTCTTTCTTTAGCTTTTTATCAATATCCCCCATTGAAACAAATTGATATTACCAGTAGATCTTTCTCTTTGGTGGAATGCAAACTTTTTCTTATGCCGATTTCTTCACGCATAGAGTGATCTCCTCCTACTTGACCTTTTCAGTGGCCTGCAACTCCTTAACAACTGGAAATTTTAGCAACAAAAAACTTTCAATGGGCTTCGGTAGAGACTCCGTAGTAATATGCATTAACGTTTCTTAATGACATGTTTAGATGAATTCTTTCAACTCGTTGATAAAACGTAGTGACTAAATTTTTATGCAAACAAAAAACCCTTTTACCTCCATATGTTGCAAAGGGAAACTCCTCTCTTCGAAGATGCCTCCTCTTTTATTCACTTTATTTATTATTGCTTCTATGATTTAGATCATCCTTGCCAATATTTTTTCTTTTATTGTGGCTACTAATGAATAGATCTTTTACTAATTGCATCTCTTTCAAAGAAAACACCTTCAATATGCAATTTGCTTCTTATCAAGTTCATTCTTCCAACTTTAGTAATAAATTGTAATGATCCTTTGCTATAGAGGGTGATTCTATTACATGATTTTAACAAGAATTTTATTTGATTTTGCTAATGTCCTTTGTGCTAATTGGCACTTCCCTTTATTAAAAAATGTAATATCCTCAAACAAACAAAAAAATTTCAACCCTTTCGTTATAAATGAGCCAGCTATATTGGGTAAAACATATTTCTTAGTGGCTGGATTTTTATTCTTGTAGTTGGGTGCTTCTTGAATCTCAATTATCTAATATTCTTGGTTGCATCTATTCTTCTTGTAGGGTGTGGTTTCCTCCATTGAATAACTTTATTTTTGTAAGAAGTCTTTCTTTATGCACTCAACTCTTTCTTATTTGTAACTCATCTCTTTTGAATCTCCTTTCCTTGAATTCAACTCTTTGTGATCTACAAATTGTTGAACCTAATTTAACTTCTTGTTGAGGCAACTCTTATGCAGAGGTGTGCACGTGCTTACCGACCAACTCCCCTTGAAAGAGGAGATGGGGGAAGAGTTTCCCTCCCTCACAAATACCTAGGTATTGGGTCAAAATGATGTTGGGCTAACTAAGTTGGGCATATGGTTGTCTATTTAAGGGGGCTTCTTGTTTTGGGTAGGATTTAATAGACATGGGATTCCCTGAAAATGAACGATAGGAAAAGCTTAAAAAGAAATTTCAAAAGATAGAACAGAGTTAGAAGAAAGCATGAATCTATCTATAATCACTTTACCATTTACACCATCAACATTACTAAAGATAAACAGTAAAAATACTAACATACATCATGATCAATCAATATATGTAAGAGAAGATAGATTTGTTCCCAATAAGACACATTCCTCATTCAACATCAAAGTAACTAACATTGCTGAGTAAAGGAAGTATAGAAAATAAATGATACATTCTTTACCAATAACCAAAGACTGCTCAATGTAGCGGAGAAGTAGTTGATCTTCCTTTGATTATAAAATAATAAAATCCAACCATCACTGATTGTGCATACAAGGCTACTAGGGAGCATGAGAGTAAATCAAATGCTAAGAGTGTGAGAGAAAAAAAACTATCTAATTCTATTAATATGGTGCCTCATAATCATCAATTTTGTGGACCCTTGAAATGACCCAAAAACTGTACATTTATATGGGTTTCACCCTGCACAACTTATCTACTAATATTTTACAATATTTATAGTATATATGTACAATATGTACAATCATTTACAATTTCAAAAAGGAGAGCAAGAAGAAGGAGAGAAAGAAAGAAGAGAATCTAGGGATTCAGATCTTAAGGGAATACCTACTAGCGTACAAGTCTTTGGTTGTTAGCTGTACTTTGTCTAAACCTAGGACTTGTCTCATTAATGTTGGATCAATAGACTACATGGTCATTTGTACTCTGTACCTTGTCATAAATAAGGAGTGGCACCCATCGCACAGAGTAGGTAACACCTGGGGAATGCCCATCTCACCCATCACATCTTTGACAAAAGCACTTGTATATCCTTGTCTTTTACATTGCAGACTATAGAAGTTACTATGTAGATGATTCTTTGTCCAGCCCTAGGTGAGTAGGCTTCAACACTAACCTCCAAAAATAAAGAATGAATAAATAATAAATGAGTATTGGGAATTGTACATTGTTTTGAGATCCAGGGTCTCGAAGGTCCTTTGAACTCTAATGAATAAAGAATGAAAGAATATGGGGACGCAAGGATCCATCACCCCAAAGGCAGTTTGGTCTTGTACTTCTCAAATCTATTGATGTAATCATTCATGATTTCTTTATCGAACCCCTCAACCCATTGTATCCAAAGCTTGAGCTGGGTTTTCCATTGCATCAAATTGTTATCCTACAATAGCAATGAAACCTTAATCAATATTATGTAAACATGCAATGAATTATTTTAACTATAAAGGTGACCCAGGAACCGGGGTCTACGGATCCAAGTTTGGGATTCCCTTAAGAGAGAAAGATGGTTGAGGATGGATTCCTAAGATGATATGTCCAAAGACACTCTTTTTATTGAATGGGTCATGAGAAAGTGAGGTCGGGGATACTGAATACGGGATCTAGTAATGAGCCTCCGTGTTTAAAATGTTAGGCTAGAGATGGGAACCCAAACCAAAATATTTGAAATTTGATTACAATTGTAACTTTCATCACTGGGACAAATTTTGGGGTCAAGGCCATCTTTAGGTGCGGGATTTTGGAAACAGGGGATCTTAAATCCAATCACGAAGGGGCTTGACTCTAGACATTTGAATTTTGGGGCGCAATAATGACAAGTAGATCCAAAAAGAAAGTTTTAGATGGGGCAATTTCGTGACCAAAATCAAGAACAAGAACATGAAAAATGACACAATGCCATTATTGAAATGGTTTAATTCTCACATGCACATGAGAACAAAGGGGCAACTAGGGCGAAAAGGGTAACAACCCTAATGACCTTAATCAATATTATAAGGTCCTAATGCAACTTTCACAATCATGAGGACAAAATTGGGCATTTTTTTCAATTATTATAAGGGTTAGGATAAACATTTAGGGTTTAGGATTAGTTCTAGGGTTTACAATTAGGATCATATTTTAGGATAAGACTATTATTTAGGGTTTCAAATAAGATTATCATTAGGGTTAGAGTTTACATCATTGCTAGATTTAATGTTTCAATTAGAGTTAGGGTTCAAGGTTAGGATTAGGATTATGCTTAGGGTTAGGATTATGCTTAGAGTTAGGATTAGGAATATAGTTAGGATTAGGCATATGGTCTAGGTTAAGGTTTTGTATTTGGGCTAGGATTTAGGGTTAAGGTTATGATTAGGGTTTAGGATTAGGATTGTACTTAGGGTTATGGATAGAGTAGGGGTTTACATGATGATTAGGATTAATGTTTTGATTAGGTTTATGATTTAGGGTTAGGTTTGAAAAAAGGGTTAGGGTTAGGATAATGGTTAAGATAAGGATTTACATCATGGTTAGTATTATGATAATGTTTAAAGTTTTTATTAGGGTTACAGTTATGATTAGGATTTAGGGATTAGGATTAGGATTTTGGTTAGGGTTAGGTTTTACATTATGGTTAGAGTTAGGGTTTTTATTAGGGTTAGAGTTTAGGTTTGGGATTAAGATTTGAGTTTAGGATTAGGATTATGGTGAGGGGTTGGGTTATGGTTTGCATCATGGTTAAGGTTAGGGTTAGGGTTTACATTATAGTTAGGATTATGGTATACAATTAAGGTTAATATTAGAGATAGAACCCTAAATAAGCTATAGTTTAGTTAAACCTTTATTATATGGACAATCCTATTTATAATCATAATTCTAATAGTAATCCTAATTTAAGGGAAACTATAATTATAATTATTACTATAATTTACCCCTAATTCTAGAATGCACGAGTTAGGGTTAAATATAAAGTTAAGGTTATTTTGCATTTGACAAGGCTTCCCTATTTCTATGATATATAGATCTAATCACAACTACAAGCTAAGGGGCCTTTCTCTATTATGGGCATTTATGGAATCAATGAATTTTGTTCTTTATATCATATATTACTTCCTCTAATTAGAGCTAAACCATTTTCCTATAAAAGGGCTGAGAATCAGTGCGATGTATTATCATTATGGCTCTTATGTAGTTGTATATCCCTAGATGAGGATGTTTAGGGGAAAGGAATCAATTTCTAAAAGCACATATTAAAGAATAGGTGTGAAAATGAAAAAATAAATATTATAAAAATGACATTGAAACAAACATGGTACCTGAAGTTCTCAAGAGTAAGAAGTTGTGTAATCTCCTTGAATAACTCTTTGTTGAAGGAAGAAAATAATTTGAGATCCTTCGCTAGTATGTCTTCAGCCTTAGCCCGATCTTGTCTAAAAGTACACTCAATCTAGAATCAATTTTCCATTACCAATCAAAACCACCATCTTTCAAAAATTATTTGATATCTAGAACTCCATCTAAACAAAATTTAAAGAGACATTTGAAAAAAATAAAGATACAACATTCTCCAAACATTTTTTATACATCTAAATCATTTACTAAGAACATAAATTCTACAAAAATAAAAATTAAGTCATTGTTCCAATAATTTTTGGTGTTTAGCATTTGTGTAGGAGGATGCAAGTAGTAAACTATGGTAGGTACATGTCATTTATAAAGTAGTTCACAAGCGATGTTTTTTCTATCACATTTTGCATGCATGCAAGGGACTTTAGGGATAGCTTGAAGCATTTTTTTCTTACACACCGAAGTATTTTTTCTTACAAATTCTGCTCATTTTAAGTCCAGGTTGAAATCAGAAGCGACTTTGAGTTTAGGTTGTTGAAATTGTCCCAAGGACTTAATGGTAAAGGATAGAAAATTAGACAGTTTCAGATGTCCAACTCATTCATCTTGTCAACCAGTAAATCATGGGCTCGATAGGTTTAAAGTAAAACTAATTACAGAAGGAATCACTCCATTGTTGAGGATGAAGAAATGTATGCAAAATGTGGAAGCAGATAAGGCACAACAGTATCCTTGAAAGAAATGGGATATCAAGGACTGCAATTATTGTCGGACAAAATGAAATTTTTGAGAAAGCTTTAGAGATTGTTAATAACTGACAAAGTAGAGTCTATCGTATGGTAGAGGCAATCTCACCATACTGAAAAACTACTGTACGACTAAGGCAATCTCACCATACGGTGAAGAGAAACATAGGCACTGTACAATGATTCTACATTAGCATCATACGGCAAGACTCGATGGAGGTAAAAGTGCTGAAGGGAGAAGTTATCGTACGACAAGACTCGACGGAGGTAAAAGTGCTGAAGGGAGAAGTTGCCGTACGACAAGACCTAGCGAAGGCAAAAGTGCCGAAGGGAGAAGTCACCTTACGAAAAGACCCAATGGAGGCTAAAGTGTCCAAGGCCGAAGGGAGTGACTCAATACTGAACGAAGTTTCTGAGGTGAAGGGAGTGAACTGATTTTGAAGAGACCGTCAACTAGAGGAGTGCCAAGGTTGCTAGTAACTGTTTCATGGAGTGGTAGTTGTTATACCAAATTCTATAATGAATCACAGAGTGTATAATTAGTTATAAATTAGAGACGAGTAGCATAGTGTAATATCAGGTTGATTATAAAATGATCTGAGCCTGTGAGCCTATGTGAAAAATCCATTGTTAATTGTATGTAAATTGTTTACTGTAATACAAAGAAGACAGGGATTTTTTGGTGGTGGGTTTTTTCCCGTAAGGGTTTCCCATGTTAAATTTGATTGTCTATGTTTGTCTTGTGTGTGAAGGGTATTTTTCTATGTTCTTATTTTCTTTGCACATCTCTGTATTTAGATTTACTATTGCTTATTTACCCTACAAAATTGATACTATGGAAATTGTTCTGCACTCTTCTTTCCTAACAAGTGGTACCAGAGCTTGGCCTATTGTGCTATCC
The DNA here is from genome assembly GCA_027943335.1 of Chamaecyparis obtusa. Classification (NCBI taxonomy): domain Eukaryota; kingdom Viridiplantae; phylum Streptophyta; class Pinopsida; order Cupressales; family Cupressaceae; genus Chamaecyparis; species Chamaecyparis obtusa. Next base: position 242,598 of record BSBK01009394.1, on the reverse strand, counting down.
TTGTTGCGTAGGGTTTTTTGGTGCCAATTTGGTTTCAGTGGGAGTTTGCAAAGTTTTTGTCTATAAGTTGAGATAGCTGGTACGTTAGGAAGAATAGACATCAAAAATTTCAATGGCACAAATTTTGAGTTGTGGAAACTTAAAATTGGAGATGTGTTGGTTGATTGAGATCTATGGACTGTTGTGTCTATTGCCAAGCCTACAGGCACAAAGCAAGAAGATTGGGATATAGCGGACCGGAAAGCCAAAGGACTCATAAGATTGAGTTTGCAGATTCTATTCTGTTGAATGTCCATGAAGAGAAAACCGTGCATTCCTTGTGGAAGAAGTTAGGAGACATTTATCAAGGAAAGTCCTTGGTAAAAAAACTTTTCCTTATAAAGAAATTATATTCTTTGAAGATGGATGGAGGAACGGTTGTGGAAGATCATCTAAATGAGTTCAATATGGTGTTTTCATAGTTAACATCTGTTGGTGTGTCCATTGGTGAAGAAGAGCATTGCATGTTATTGTTGTGCTCGTTGTCTGATTCATGGGATCACCTTGTGATGGCCATCAGAAGTACTACCAACCAGTTTAAAATGGATGATGTAGTTGGTGTACTTCTATCAAAGGAGATTCAGAGGAAATCTTCTAAGGTGGCTAAAGAGGCTCTTGTCATTCGAGAAAGATCAAAGGATGGAGACAAATGGGAGGAAAAGAAGACTAGGTATAAGTCTTTTGGAAATAAGTCCAAAGTGAAGTGCTAGAACTGTGGGCAGGTTGGTCATATCTAAAAGGATTGAAAAGAGAAGAAGAAGAAGAAAATGCAGAGTTCTTTCGATTTGGAGTCTTCTCAGAGTAATGATGAAGATGCTAGCATTGCTGTTTTGGCTGATTGGTCATCTAATGATCACTGGTTCAATTAATTTGGTCTTCATGTGGAAGATGTTTGTCACAATGTCATGTGTGACTCGACACCATAGTTTAGTGGGAGTTGTTAGTAGTGACGTAGTGAATGATCTTCATTAGTATTGCAATTATTGAAGGCGTGTGATTTTGATGTTGCAGAATGATCTTTTCACATTTGTTGAAGTATTGTTTGGAGATGTTTATCTTCATGTAATTGAAGATGTTGACATCTTGAGGACTCTACAGGGTTTTTGATAAATGTGTAGATTATGTTTTCATTTGACATGTTATGGTATGTTCATATGGAGCATGCTATCTCTTTGGTTGAGATGTTTTAGATCATGTTGTTGTTGACTTGGTGGTTAGCACCTCCTTGGAGATTTGTGACATGGCTTAACCGCCTCCCGTGGATCGGGTTAAATCTGACATTTGTATCGGGCATTGATAGTTCGAGCTTTTGGTGCAACGACAAATGATTCCAACAGTTGTCATGTTTATGTTCCTGAGGCCATGGTTGGAATTTTGACATTGATCTTGGTTTTGTGTTTGTGTATTGAGTACATTGGTCATTTGCTTGACACTTCATGAAGTTATTTTTCTTCATTTGGAGTTAGCATAGATTGATTAGTTACATGTGCTAAAGGATACTCAATGACGGTGATGATGTTTTCTCTTGTGATTAGAGATGTGTTTGTTGAAACGGTTGATGGTTTCAGTAGGAAGTATGATAGACATTTAGAGGTGTACGTGGAAGGACATGGTACATGGTTGATGTACTATTGATGTTCTTGAAGCTACAAGTTTGTTGTTGCACTTCTATGTGATGTTATTAAATGGATTCATATCATATTAATATTACCTATGCAGTGGGAGCTTCCTAGCGTGTATGTGACATGTATTGCACTTGAGGCTTGAGACTGTAGGTAACAATTTGAATATGGTGATGTTTTGGAATCCATGTTGGTATACCTTAGAGATATGTATAGTTGGATGTGTTAGCTATAGGTGCTATTTTAGCTATGATTGTGACAAAATGTTGATACATTTGATTATCTTTTGGGTCGAGGGTTTTGTGCTTTAGGAGACAGAGTGTATATGGTTTTCTTACTGGATAGATTCTATGTGTGTCCAGTGGCAGTGGCATGGTAGAAGGTGAGAAAGTCCATGAATGATGAGACTATTCTGTAAGTATCTCAATGGTGCACATGATAGATTTTGTTCTTAATAGTTTTGTGTTCAAGTGGTATATCAACAATGATGGGCTTTAGAGTCCATGATTCTTTGTAGTCTCTATGTTCACTGGTCTGTGGTTATGACTTCGTACTTTGTCAAGTGGGAGATTGTTAAGAAATGACGAAGTGGAGTCTACCGTACAGTGGAAGCAAACTCACCGTACGACAAGACAAACGTATGACTGAGGCAATCACACTGTACGGTGAAGAGAAACATAGGTATTGTACAATGATTCTACATTGGCATCATATGGAAAGACCCAACGGAGGAAAAAGTGTCGAAGGAAGAAGTTACCGTACGGCCAGACCCAATGGAGGTAAAAGTACTGAAGGGAGAAGTTGTCATACAGTAAGACCTAGCGAAGGAAAAAGTGCTGAAGGGATAAGTCATTGTACAACAAGACCCGACGGAGGCTAAAGTGTCTGAGGCCAAAGGGAGTGACTCGATACCAAGGGAGTCTCCGAGGTGAAGGGAGTGAATTGATGCTGAAGGGACCGTCAACTGGAGGAGTGCCAAGGTTGCTAGTAACCATTTCATGGAGTGACAGTTGCTATACCAAATTCTATAACGAATCATAGAGTGTATAATTCATTATAAATTAGAGACGAGTAGCATAGTGTAACATCTGGTTGATTGTAACACAATTTGAGCCTATGAGCCTATGTGAAAAATTCATTTTTGGTTGTATGTAAATTATTTACTGTAATACTTGAGAAGACTGGTATTTTTTGGGTGGTGGGATTTTTCCTGTAAGGGTTTCCCACATTAAATTTGATTGTTTGTGTTTGTCTTGTGTGCGAAGGGTATTTTTCTATGTTCTTGTTTTCTTTGCCCATCTCTGTATTTAGATTTACCGTTTCTTATTTCCCCTGCAAAATTGATACTATGGAAAGTGTTTCACACTCTTCTTTCCTTACAGAGACTTCCAAGAAAATGCAATTGGCAGGTGTAAAGCTAGATTCCTGCCAGTGATGAAATGTGAGCTTTAGAACAAGATAAGGGTATCCATTAAAGAAAAATGGAAAGTGGATTTGTTTTAGGTATACTTTGAAATGATCAGGTAGACATGTATGCAAAATTTGGTAGCACAGACAAGGCATGTGGACTGTTTGACAGAATGCCTCAAAGAGATGTCATTCCATGGAATATAATGATGCAGAATATGCACTGCCATCTCTGCTTTCCATGCTGACATTTTTCTCTCTAAATCGGCTATATCAACAAGTATGTTGCACAACAATTCTTAGTTAGTGTAACAATTCTTCAGAGGCTATCAATATTTCTCAATTCTTGTGTAATAAGTTTTCTGTTGTTTTGAAATTGTTTCACGATTGTTCTCAATTTTTGCACAACAAATTTCTATTGCTATGTATTAAGTCAGTCACAAATGTAACCGAACTTCTTGGTATGTAGAAGCAATTCTTAGGAATTTTAATACTAATGTTTTTTGGTTGTAGTTGTTCTTTTGAATTGTTCAAAGTACCCTTTGTCTGAATATTCATATTGTTTTCATTTATTTTCATATTGTGATCTGAAAATGTGATATTGAAAATTGGTGAAATACAATAGCTTTTCAAATTAGTTCAAATACTGAACCAATGATTCAAGGGAAATTTTTCTTAGGTCTGTTAGAAATCTAGATAGAAAATGGATCCGAAACAATTCATTTTAGAGAAATTTAGCGAAACTCAAAAATTAAAAATATATACAGAGCTTGCCTGAGCTATAAAGAAAGTGGAAAGAGTTGATGGGCTAGCAAAAGTCTTTGTATTTGGAGGCACAGCTGTTGAGAAGATGCAGAGTAATGATTCCCATTGATTCCTATGGAAAACAAACATCAGCCTCTTTCACCTCAACCTTTCAAGTATTTTAGTGGTATTCAATCTTAAGCACGGTCAATTAGAAGTTCTATAAATTAGCCAATTTAATCCATTACATTGTAAGCTTGAGAAATAGAGATATATTACATTTTAGCTAAGTAAGCTTTAGAAACAGGGCATCTCAATGCTAATTGTAATGATCATAAACAATGGAACTAACTGTAAAAATGCAGTTGTAAGAAAGAAAATTAAGACTTTGATGTGCTAGAATACCTTGGTAAGTCACAATTTTCAAGCTGGCTGTAATCTCCATTTCGTGTACTCTAAATCATTATTCCCATTACCCCTGCAGTTAAAACTTGGTTCATATGGGTGCATTCTCCATTGAGATTAAGTGGATACATGAATCATCATGACCCCATCTTCCTGAATATAAGTCACACTCTGATATCTTGAGTGCTTTGATTGAAATGGGTGTTGACAGTATTTGAGCTCTTGAAAAAATAAATCTTGGGGTTCTGAAAGGGTCAATCATAAACTTGTTTTCTCCAGTATAGCACATAAAAGATTAAAATATGAGAAGGGACAAAACAATAGGAGGTATAAGCTCCGTGAGTCACCTAGGCCCATGGAAATTTATTAGTTAATAAACTCCTGCTCAGCTGAAAAGTAGAGAGAATTAAAGATACAGCTAAGAAATTTCACTTAAAACAAGATGGCGCCCTCTGCACCATTTAGAAGAAATTGCTAACTATCTACAGAATATCTGTAAATAGTTGTAAGGTTTATTGCAAGGTAGCGCCGAGTGAGAGGCATTGACAATAGGGTGGTGGTGGAGAAAAATTCTTGAAAGAAAATGCAGAGAATGTTCGAGATACGAATACTGACAACAGTAGGTGGGAACTTGCACCGAAAGCTTCCAGAATTGTTAATGAAGGTTTTCAATTTTTTTTATTCTTCTGATGTTAGAAATTTAATATTTTTTTGAAAGAAATTTTTTTTCTCCATACTCAAACCAGTGACAAATGAGAAAACTCATAATTTTAAATTATTAAAATAAATATTAATTATCAACTATTGTGTTTTTGTGCAATAAAAATTATACATTATTTTCATTGGTTCGTGGACTTGTCAAATAAAAAAATTTGCACTCAAACAGATGTATAAGTTACCTACCTACAACAGAAACTAATAATAAGTTTACTTATAAACATAATTTTTTTATACAAATATTTTTCATATACAAAATTAAAAAAATAATTACCATAATATAAAGTCATATAATACATATTATACTATTATTAAAAATTAAGATTTGTGATTGGGTTATTTTTTCTAATTTCTTCATTGCATGCCATAACCTTTTTTCCTTAGGCTTTGGGCATTTTTTCCAGCTCCATTCATTTCCTTTGTAGTCATTGTGTCTTTCCCTTGGAGAGTCACCGCACAAGACTTCTACCTCCACTATCTGTTGTCATCACAAGTGTTTTGAAAGATGGAGATCTGGAATCACATTATTATCGTGCATAAAATATTGTTTGGCTTGCATGTTAGAATGAGATCCTTGTAAATCGAGACAATCAAGAGAGGGATTGGAATCAACAATGCAAAATGCAGATACCACAATACTATTTCCCATGATAGATGTATTTATTTTGTTCGTCATGCGAAAACTTAAGCCTAGCATTCTATCTTGATGAACAAGCGCTCCACAGATCGCTTGATGAATGTAAAACTTTTACAATGCTCAAACACTGAGCTCTAAAACCTTGAACAACGAAAGTACCCCAAAACAGGGCAGCAAAACAGAGTCTTGCAAGCTCTGATTTTTCTAATCACTGGAAGTGCAGAACTAAATAATAAACCAAATGGAGACAAGAAAAAATGTTTGGAAGAATGCAAGCTTTATTCTTACTTTCTATTTCAAATCTGGAAATTATTTTTACAACTATAAATCTGAAAATGCAAACTACAAACTCAAAAATAAAATCTAATGAATGCAACTACTGATTACAAACTAAACTTGCAGTAATACTGGGCTACATACAAACTACCTATCTAGCTTCATAGAACTCTTACAAACTATATGGAGCAATCATGCTGTAATGCCCCCTACTACGCTTAGGTATGTTATAATTGGAATTAACTCATTTTAATATACTTATGGCCTAAATTGATTGGCCTAAGTTGCATTGAATCAAATCTATATTATTCTATTATTCAAAGTAAGGACAGTTATACATTCACCAAACATATTAAGCAATCTTATTATTTATGATCTTTAATGTCCATACTACCCTTATCACCATTTCCATTTGAGAAGAAGAAGACTGGGATGTAACCGAGTTTCTTAGATACTAATCACAATAGGTTCCCTCAAAGTTTACAGATCCAAGCCCTTATCCTATCTTGGGACTATGCCCGCAAGGCACTCAGGGTCGTTGATCCCTACCTTATCTTGGGAATCAACCTGTTGGCTGGATTTAGACAGGGCTCTCCTTGGAAACACTTCAGTCCCTTCCTCTTCAGCTACTAAATAATAACATATCTAAATATGGACATATATATATGATTATGATTCTATTATTACTAATGAGTATATATATTACTGATGTAAATATTAGATCTTTTAAAGATAGATATACACATTATATATAGATGATTATGTGTGTGTGTGTGTGTGTGTGTGTGTATACTGATTTTATTATTATTAACATACTTATATATATTCACAATATCTTATATTATATATAGATCTCCTATCTGATTTTACTGTTATTAATATATATATTTATTAATATATGTATATCTGATTTTTCATGCGTGCGCGTGCACACACACACATTTGATATTAATATATATTTTCACATACATACCTTTGATTTTACTATTATATATATACGATTATGTTGTTATTAATATATATTTATATATTTATATTTCTGAATTTTCTATTGTATATATAGGATTATATTATTTATGTACATATATAGATATGTGATTATTGACCAGTCATTGTAAAAGTTCTTCAAATTCTAATTTAAATATCAAGGTATGTAACAAGGTTGTCTCTTTAGTCTTCTTATTTATATTTCGTACAATATAAATATTGTAATTACTAATACTTATTTTATGGCTGGTGGCTGTGAGAACACATTAATTGATTTCGATGTATACTCAAACTTCTATCGATTGGTACAAGCATGAAGGCATTGATTAATCAAGAGTTATCTTGATCAGTCATGCCTTTTAGGCATGCCCGACAAGGTAATTCTTAATCGCAACTTTTCATAACTCAATATTAATACCAATCTGAATCGGTGTTTATTGTTAGCATTACTAACCGATATGAATCGGTGTTTAACTCTTAACAATTACCAATCGTATCAAGCTCGATAGTAATCGATGATAACACTGTTGTTTTATATAGCCCGATACTAATCGGTGCTTAAGCCATTTAATACCACTCGATACTAATTGGGATATAGACATTATCTTGTGGTAATATGTGATCAACTCTATTACAATCTCTTCATGATCGTGAATGGATTAAGAAAAATTCTATATGATCATGTGCTCGATCATAGATATAATAATATATCTTGGTATATGCAGACTGCTTTGTAGTTACAAGGTCTTTTAGTGATTACAGAAGATATATAAATGAAGTCTATCATTAGTCATCGATGAGATAAATGATTGAATGAGAGATTTCATTCATATCTCATTCAATCTTGATCTTAATGAAGCTATCATGGTCTAACACTCCCTCTTAGTTAGGGAAGATAAATGAATGACAACATATTTAGTATATAGCATCACATTTCTCATGATGACCGGTTTCCCTTTGTAATCTCATAATCACGTAATACAAAGAATATTATCACTTAAACACGTGACATGAGGTATCACCAAAACATGTGGTAGAGGAAGCCATATCACCTAAGCACGTGACATAAAGTCTCACCTAAACATGCGATACATGAAGTCATATCACCTAAGCACATGACATGAAGTATCACCAAAACATGTGATACAAGAAGTTCATCAACTTGTGATGAAAAGATATCACCTAAATATGTGATATCAATATTGCAAGAAATATGAAGGATAAGTGCATGAGAATAGTCAAATCCTCATCTTATCCAAGTTGTGATATGTGCACTGATATCTCCAAATGTCTTTATCACAACATTATCATGGCACATCCATGATATACCAGGAATCACACATGATAACTAGTTTGATCATTATAAGATTGTCACCTTATAATGACTGCGTACAAGTGTTCATTATCTAAGAGATCGTCACCCTTTAGAAATGCACACAGGAGGTGGAGCCCATAAAAGTCACAACACGACAAAAGAAATTTACACATTAAACTTCTTATTTATATATACATATAAGTATAGATTAAAAAGCAAATTACATTTCAATCATACCAAGACCTTTTCTGAAGTGCTTAATTTTCACCCTAGAAAGTGGTTTGGTAACAATATCTATTGTCTGATCTCCTGTACAAATGTATTCCAACTGGATCACATTCTTGTCTACCATATCTCGCACATAATTGTATGAAATCTCAACATGTTTGGATCTGTCATGAAACATCGGATTCACTGAAAGTTTTATACAACTCTGGTTGTCACAATGAATAACTGTAGACTTCATTGATTCACCAAATAGTCTCACAAGCAGCTTCCTTAGAAGCCATATTGCCTCTCGAGAAGCCATGGAAGCTACAATGTATTAGGCCTCAGTGGAACTCCGTGCAACCAAAGACTATTTTTTGCAGATCTAGGATACCATGGCTGAACCTAGACTGAAACAACATCTTGAGGTGCTTTTCCTGTTAGTTACACTTCCTATCCAATCTAAATATGTGAATTGGTGAAATTCCAAATCAATTCTCTCATACTTGAGACTAAGATTTAGAGTACCTTGTAGGTATCTCATGATATGTTTTACTGCTAGTAGGTGTATCTCCTTTGGATGACACATAAATTGAGTCAAGGCATTAACTGCATAACATATATATGGTCTCATGTTTACCAGATATATCAGGGACCCAATCATTTGCCTGTATAGACTAGGATATGTGGGTTGTGATTCTGTTGCTTCCTTAAGTTTATGAAGTTTGGTTTTCATTGGAGAATTCATAGGTCTGCAGTTCAACATCCCAAATCTCTTCAATATGTCCAAGGTATACTTACCTTGGTTCAACACTATGCCATCAAAATTCTGCCATACTTCCAATCCTAGGAAGTAATGAAGGAGTCCCAAATCCTTCATGTCAAATTCTTTAGCAAGGTCTTTCTTGCACTAATCTATTAGACGATCTTCACCTGTTGTTAGAAAATCATCAACATATAGAATCAATATTAGCATGTCACCTTTATCTTTCTTATAATAGAGATTTGGATCTGCATCTTTCTTAGAGAAGCCTAGCCCTATGAGATAAGTATCAATTCTTTCATACTAGGCTCTAAGAGCTTGTTTAAGCCCATAAAGAGCTTTCTTGAGTCTACACACATGGGACTCTGCATCATGAATCTCAAACCATTTAGGTTGTTCTAGATATACTTCTTCTACAATATTTCCATTAAGGAATGATGTCTTTACATCCGTCTGATGTACTTTCTATCCTTTTTCTGCTACAATGGCTAAGACTGTTCCCACTGAGGTGTATCTAGCTATAGGTGCAAATGTTTCTTCATAATCAATACCTTCCTTTTGTGAGAACCCTCTCGCTATAAATCTGGCCTTGTGTTTCTCAATGCTGCCATCTGCAACATGTTTTATCTTGAAGAGCCACTTGGAAGAAACAACAAATTTTCCAGCTGGCCTAGTAACAGTTTTCCAAACATCATTTTTCACTATGGACTGGTACTCCTCAAACAAAGCATCCTTCCATACTTGATGTTTGATTGCATCTGATACATTAGTAGGTTCAACTTTTGAAAGATCATTCATGAGGGAAACATAGCTAGTGAATTTTTTGGGCCTTTTGCTTTCTTTGAAGGTTCCTGAAGGGGCAACATACTTCTGAGCTTCTTCTACAGTCTTGGTGGCCCACAGAGGTCTTTTCTTGAGATTTCCTCTAGGCGGGTTTTGATTTTCACTTTCATTTTCTTCAAGATCCTCCCTCTAAAACTCAGGAGTAGGATCTTCATCTATGCTAGGAGTAGGAACATGGGTTTCAGGTTCCATAGAACTCTGGGCTCTTTTGAAGGCTAAGTCTTCTTCAAAAGTTATATCCCTACTAAGTTCAATATTCCTCTGACCATGTATATAGATTTTGTAAGCTTTGGAGGTTTCACTATACCCAACAAAGATTCCCCTTTTTTCCAAAGGGCTCTAGTTTTGTCCTTTTCTCTTTAGGTACATGAATATAAGTAGGGCACCCAAATATCCTAAGATGGCTGATATCTAGTTTTGTTTTAGTAAAGATTTCCTCAGGAGTTTTGTCTTCAATGTGGGAGTGAGGACATCTATTTTTTACATACATTGCAATGCTAGTGGCTTCTGCCCAAAGATGGGTATCTAGGTTCTGATCAAGGAGCATAGCTTTGGTAGCTTCTATAATTGTCCTATTTTTCCTCTCAGCTACCCCATTTTGTTGAGGATTATAAGATACAGTAAACTCCCTCTTAATCCCAGCATTCTTACAAATATCTTTAAACAAATCTGAGTTGTATTCCCCCCATTGTTAGTTCTTAAGGTTTTCACTTTATTTCCTGATGAGTTTTTAGATAGGGATTTAAATTCTTTGAACCTCTTAAGGATATCTCCTAATTCTTTACATTTCAGGAAGTAGATCTAGGTCTTTCTAGAGTAGTCATCTACAAATATTACATAGTACAAAAATCCCCCAAAAGAGGGTACATACATAGGTCCACATACATCAGAGTGGACTAGTTCTAAAACATTACTTGTTTTCCTAGTACTATTTTGAAAGGAACCCTTAGTATTTTTACCTAGGGCGCATCCCTTGCATGCACCTGAATGATACTTCTTTAACTTGGGTAAACCTATGATAAAGTTTCCCATAGATGATAAGGGTCTGAAATTTAGGTGCCCTAGTATTCTATGCTAAACTTCATTAGCATCTACAACTTCATAGATTAGGGCTAGGTTGGGCTCTATGCATAGCTCATATAGGTAACCCTGTCTTTGACCAATAGTTTTGGCTTTCTTAATGGATGAATTATTTGGCCAAGTCAACACTTTATTGTCCATAAAGGTTACCCTATACCCATCATCCTCCAGTGCTGAGATGGAGACTAAGTTACTCTTGATACCTGGGACATATAGTACTCATGTAAGTTGTAGTGATATCCCTATTTTTAGTTTGATGGTGTAGGTTCCAATTCCTCTAACGGGATGTGTAGAATCATCTTCGATTGTTAGTTCCTCACTAGTCTCCTCTATCATGGAGTCTAACACTTCCCTAAACGTTGTAATATGTCTGGATGAACCACTTTCGATCACCCATGAGTTAGCTTTATTTGACACTTGGTTTGAAAGTGTTGAGTATAACACATATTTCTTGGAGTCTTCTCCCTTTTTCTTTCCAACTCTGGCATATGTAGTGATGCAGGAGCATCCTGGGTGTAAGAGCAATCTTGCATCACCCAAAAATATTTCTGTTTTGTATTCAATAAGGGCTATTTTATGCAGAGCTGCTATTTATGGAAAGTTACTATTTTTGGTAATTTTTGTATGTGCTCAGAATGATCTGATTTCTTTCTTGGAGGTTCATTTTGGTCATATAAGTCTGTCAGTAAAGTTTCATTGCCAGATCAAGTGTATATTGGAAGATATTGAAGATTTTCGGTATTGGCAGCAGGGTACAGAAACTTTCAACTCAGTTTTGAAGGCTTTAGAGGCCCCGGATGAGGTCGAAAATTTGGGTGACGGGCGCTTGCGCGGATCAAGCCTGTAGAGCGCTTCGTGGAGTTTTCGAAATGGGGTTATAGTAGCCGAGCGGGTCAACTGGTGATGACTTATGGTCTTCGGAAGTTGGGCCATCTGAATTGGCGAAAAATAATTTTCTTCAAAATTTCTGTTTGGGTTTCAAAGGTTATCTTGAGCCGACTATGATGTAATAAAATGTAAAATAAAATAATTCTAAGTTGGTCGACCTTATTGGCTAAAATTCTGGAACCTTCCCAGGCGGTGGAAAATTGCCTATATAAGGAAGGCTGTATTATTGTCTTAGGCAGTTCAGAATAGTTCTGGGTAGTAGATCTGGGTATTGATTTGAGGCTTTGTCCTACAGAATATTGTAAGGAATGCCCATACGGCTTTGCATATTGTAATTCTGAAAGTTTGTAATTCCACATTTGTGGAGATAATAAGAAGTCAATTTTCTGTTCTTGCATATTGTTGTTGTTTCTCTATTTCTGTTATGTGTTTGTGGTATTAAGGGGAGCACCCTTCATCAAGTGGTATCAGAGCAGGAGTTCTTGAGTGTGTAAACAGATCGCCGACTGTGAGGCAGTTTGCACCAGGACCGTGGCTAGGGTTTCAGCGCGCATCGCGAAAATGCCTCCACGAAGGGAACGTGGCGGAAGAGCTGGTGTTGTAACACCTGAGGTTAGAGAGCTGTAGAGACAAGTGCGAGCATTGCAAGAAGAGATTCGCAGAGGAATGAATCTTAATGTCAGAGACGAAAGCGAGGATGAAGCCGAAGAAGAATATCAAGAAGGAGAAGTTGAAATTGTGAACCAGGAGGAAGAAAGACTTTTTCGGGCGATTTCCAAGATTGGGAAAAGACCTAAGATTGAGGTTCCTACATTTTCTGGAAATCTTAACCCAGAGGAATTGATCGACTGGATCAATGAATGTGAGGAATATTTTGAGTATGAAGATGTTGAGGATCCTGATAGGGTCAAATTTGCGAAGGCCAGACTAAAAGGTCATGGGAAGATATGGTGGCAAGAGATTCAGTTGGAGCGAAATAGAAGGGGAAAGGAGAAAATCACGAGATGGGATCGGATGGTGGATAAATTGAAGCGACAGTTCATTCCTGTTGATTATGAGCTTGACCTACTGAAGAAAATGTAGAGTTTGAACCAAGCAGGAAGATCTGTTCAGGAGTATACAGAGGAGTTCTATCGACTCCTCATCAGAACAGGCCATGCAGAAGCTGATAAGGAGAAAGTTGCCAGATACCTTAATGGGTTAAGGCCAAGCATTCAGGAGGAGTTGAATCTGGTTCGAATGAACAGTATTGAGGAGGCATACCAATTTGCCCTAAAAGTAGAGGAAAAGCTGAACAAGAAGTTCGAGAGCAGACAAAATGAAAGAGGTCGCGGTGAACGATCTGGTGGACGGTCATATGGTGACCAAAATGAAGATCCGAAAAAGAAGGATGAGGCCAGTAGCAGTCAGAATCAGCGAGGAAATAATTCCAATCGCTTCCAGGATCAGAATAATAGAGATCAGAGAGGAAGAGGAAGAGGACAAGGATCTGGAAGAGGAGGCTTCCATGGAACATGTTTTCACTGTGGAGAAGAAGGTCATAGGGCATTTGAATGTCCTCAGCGCCAAGGCAGAACAGACAGGAGAAATGAAGGCCAGGCCAGAGTTGCACATGTAGATGAAGATGCCAGATCATCAAATTTTGAAGATGCTGAAAGAGGAGAAACGTTGATTAACAGAAGAGTCCTGTTGAGTGGTGAGAATGGACCTGAGCAAAGGAGGAGCCTGTTTCGCACCAGGTGCAAGTGTGAAGGTAAATGTTGTGATGTGATTATTGATAGTGGAAGCACTGACAATTTGGTGTCAGAAGAGATGGTGACAAAGTTGAAGCTCAAGAGACAGAAACACCCACATCCATATCGGATTGCCTAGGTACAGGATGACCACAAGGTCATGGTCAATGAACAATGCCTGGTGAAGTTCAAGATTGGCGGATGCCAAGATGAGGTATTGTGTGATATCATATCTATGGATGCATGTCATATGTTGTTGGGTAGACCATGGCAGTTTGACAGATGTGCTGTACATGATGGTCGTGCGAATACCTATTCCTTGACAAATGATGGAGTGCGGCATAAGCTAAAACCATTGAAGGAGACTGAAGAAAAGGTATGTGGTAATGCAAGAATAACATTTGTTGATGGAAGAAAATTCCTAGATGGTATGAGGCATGAGCATGTGTGTTTTGCTTTAATTCCAAAAGTTGGTAAAGAAGAAGTAGAGGATGTACCTGTAGAGGTTGCAGATTTGTTGAATGAGTTTCAGGATATTGTATCTGATAATGTACCTGATGGATTACCACTGGTAAGGAAGATCAGTCATCAGATGGATTTGATTCCAGGAGCCAGTTTGCCAAACAAGGCAGCACATAGAATGACACCAGCAGAAAGTGAAGAGTTGAACAGACAAGTACACGAGTTATTGCAGAAGGGGTTGATTCGAGAGAGTCTGAGTCCCTGTGCTGTACCAGCGGTATTAGCACCAAAGAAGAATGGAGAGTGGAGGATGTGTACAGATTCCAGAGCAATAAACAAGATCACAATCAAGTACAGGTTTCCATTGCCACGAATGGATGATATTATGGACTGTTTGAGTGGAGCTGTATATTTTTCAAAGATAGATCTGAAAAGTGGATATCATCAGATTCGGATCAGAGAAGGAGATGAATGGAAGACTGCCTTCAAGACAAAGGAAGGACTATATGAGTGGTTAGTCATGCCTTTTGGGCTAACCAATGCACCGAGCACTTTCATGCAGCTCATGAACGAGGTTCTGAAAGAATTTCTGGGTAAGTTTGTCATTGTTTACCTAGATGATATTTTGATCTTTAGTAAGACATTGGAGGAGCATATGATGCATATTCGTATGGTATTTGAGAATTTGAGAGAAGAGAAATTGTTGATTAATTTGAAGAAGTGCAGTTTTGTGAAGAAAGAGTTAGTGTATTTGGGATTTGTAGTTTCAGCAGAAGGTCTGAAAATAGACCCAGAGAAGGTACAGGCTATCCTTGAATGGCCTACTCCAAGGAGTGCTACTGAGGTAAGATTTTTTCACGGTCTAGCTAGCTTTTATAGAAAGTTTATCAGAAATTTTAGCAGTATTTGTGGACCCTTGACTGAAACAATGAGAGGGGATAGAAAAGAGTTTAAGTGGACTAATGGGGCAGAAAAGAGTTTTCAATTGTTGAAACAAAAAGTTACAAAACAACCTGTTTTAGCACTTCCAGATTTTAATAAGGTGTTTCAAGTAGATTGTGATGCTAGTGGTACTGCAATAGGAGCTGTTATGAGCCAAGAGGGTAAACCTGTTGCTTATTTCAGTGAGAAGTTAAATGATGCCAAGAGGAAATATTCTGTTTATGATCAGGAATTTTATGCTATAGTTCAGGCATTAAAGAAGTGGAGACATTATCTGCTTCCTAAGGAGTTTGTTTTGTATACTGATCATCAAGCTTTGCAATATTTGAATAGTCAAGGAAAGTTGAATCAGAGGCATTTGAAATGGGTTGAGTTTTTGCAGAGTTATACATTTGTTTTGAAACACAGGAGTGGAAAGTCTAATAGGGTTGCAGATGCTCTTAGCAGAAGGCAACTATTGCTGACAGAAATGCAAATTGAAGTGGTTGGATTCAAGGAACTCAAGAATTTGTATCCAGAGGATCCTGATTTTGGTGAAGCCTGGAAAGCTTGTACAGAACCTGTTACTCTAGACAGGATGAAATGGCTGGATTTTATCATCCAAGATGATATGCTATTTAGAGGGAGTCAGTTGTGCATTCCATGAAGTTCTATGAGGGAGAATCTCATCAAGGAGAAGCATAGCGGAGGATTGGCTGGACATTTTGGTCGTGATAAAACCCTTGGTTTGATTAGTGAGAATTATTATTGGCCACAGTTGCAGCAAGATGTGAAGAAGTTTGTACAGAGTTGCAGAGTATGTCAGATGGTGAAAGGAGTGAAGCAGAATACAGGATTGTATCAGCCATTACCTGTACCAGAGAAGCCTTGGGAGGATATCAGTATGGACTTTGTTCTTGGTTTACCGAGGACTCAGCGGGGACACGATTCAATTTTTGTGGTAGTTGACAGATTCTCGAAGATGGCACATTTCATTCCCTGCAAGAAGACTAATGATGCTGTTCATATAGCAGAATTGTTTTTTAGCGAAGTAGTGAGACTTCATGGTTTGCCAAAGACCATAGTTTAAGATCGGGACACTAAGTTCGTTGGATATTTCTGGCGTACATTGTGGAAGAAGTTGAAGACAGATTTGAAGTTCAGTTCATCATATCATCCACAGACTGATGGACAGACAGAGGTGGTGAATAGAAGTTTGGGAAATTTGCTGAGATGTTTGGTTGGAGATAAGCCAACAGGATGGGATTTGATTTTACCACAGGCAGAATTTGCATACAATAATTCTGTCAATAGGAGCACTGGTAAATCACCATTCCAGATTGTATATGGAAGTAGTCCGAGAAATGCAT
This sequence comes from Chamaecyparis obtusa, assembly GCA_027943335.1. NCBI lineage: Eukaryota > Viridiplantae > Streptophyta > Pinopsida > Cupressales > Cupressaceae > Chamaecyparis > Chamaecyparis obtusa. Next base: position 226,182 of record BSBK01009394.1, on the reverse strand, counting down.
CTGAATTGAGAAAGATAGATAAAGGAGAAATAAGTAGTGCTGAGGTTGAGGATTTTGCAGAACATTTGAAGAACATCCATGAGGAGGTGAGGAAGCATATTACCAAGATGAACGCACAGTATAAGGCTAAGGCAGATGAGAAAAGGAGGTATAAAGAATTTTAGATTGGTGATGAAGTCATGGTTCATTTGCGGAAGGAGCGGTTTCCAGTTGGTACATATAACAAGCTGAAAATGAAGAAGTTTGGACCATGCAGGATATTGAAGAAACATGATTCAGAAAATGCATATGAGGTAGAATTACCTACTGAGCTAAATATTTCACCAGTGTTTAACATTTCAGATCTGACAGAGTATCATGAAGGAGGTGTTGAAGATGAGGTTGTAGCAGCACAGTGGAGTATTCCAGCAACTAGTTCAGACACTAAGGAGATTGAAGATATACTGGACAGTCGTGTTGGCAGAAGCACAAGGAACAGGACATATGAAGAATATCTGGTCAAATGGAAAGGATGACCTATTGAAGATTCATCATGGCTGACAAAGGAGGAGGTTAGCCGTCTTGGTTTTCCTCTGCACACCTGAGTCGTGACAGGGTCACTTCTCAAATTACCCCGGGTGTCTGATGCAGGAGCATCCTGGGTGTAAGAGCAATCTTGCATCACCCAAAAATATTTCTGTTTTGTATTCAATAAGGGCTATTTTGTGCAGAGCTGCTATTTATGGAAAGTTACTATTTTTGGTAATTTTCGTATGTGCTCAGAATGATCTGATTTCTTTCTTGGAGGTTCATTTTGGTCATATAAGTCTGCCAGTAAAGTTTCATTGCCAGATCAAGTGTATATTGGAAGATATTGAAGATTTTCGGTATTGGCAGCAGGGTACAGAAACTTTCAACTCAGTTTTGAAGGCTTTAGAGGCCCCGGATGAGGTCAAAAATTTGGGTGACGGGCGCTTGCACGGGTCAAGCCTGTAGAGCGCTTCGTGGCGTTTCTGAAATGGGATTATAGTAGCCGAGCGGGTCAACTGGTGATGACTTATGGTCTTCGAAAGTTGGGCCACCTAAATTGGCGGAAAATAATTTTCTTCAAAATTTCTGTTCGGGTTTCAAAGGTTATCTTGAGCCGACTATGATGTAATAAAATGTAAAATAAAATAATTCTAAGTTGGTCGGCCTTATTGGCTAAAATTCTGGAACCTTCCCAGGCGGTGGAAAATTGCCTATATAAGGAAGGCTGTATTATTGTCTTAGGCAGTTCAGAATAGTTCTGGGTAGTAGATCTGGGTATTGATTTGAGGCTTTGTCCTACAGAATATTGTAAGGAATGCCCATACGGCTTTGCATATTGTAATTCTGAAAGTTTGTAATTCCACATTTGTGGAGATAATAAGAAGTCAATTTTCTGTTCTTGCATATTGTTGTTGTTTCTCTATTTCTGTTATGTGTTTGTGGTATTAAGGGGAGCACCCTTCATCATGTAGCTTGTTGTTTTGACCTTTCAAGATATTTGGCAACGTAGTGCCCAAATTTGTCATACCTAAAGCATTAAATATGAGAGAGATCCTTCTTGGAGGTATTATTGCCTTGATGAACCTTCATCTTCTTAAATTGTTTCTTCTTGCCCTTTTTGTGGGAGTTGGTATTAAGAACTTGAAGGTCTTCATCATTATTCTTCTGGTTGAGCCCTTTCTTGGCTTGTCTAGATTCCTCCTGAAGACAATCTGCTCTTAGATGGTCGAACTTAAGAAATTTAGATTTGGCATTGATCCCTTGTACAAAGGTTTCCCAGGTGTTGGGTAAACCATCTAGTTCTATCAGGGTTAACTCCTTACTTTCAATTTTATATCCAAGACTAGAGAGTTTATCTCTTAAGGTTGAAATTCTCATAAAGTAAGCATTGATGGATTCTCCCTTGTTCATGCTTATGTGATTCATCTGTCTCTTTAGTGCTAGATTTTTACTAGTATTACTGATCTCATATGTTCTTTCAAGGGATTTGAACATCTGGTGGGTAGTACCATACTTTGTTAGAATAGGTATAATGTGGTCTCTTACTCCATCCACTATTATCTTCATAGCTTTCTCATTGCCATCATTCCAAGCAGTCTTTTCAAAATCATTCTGTGGTTCTTCAGTTTTTTCATTTATGAATGACTGCACTTTATTTTCCTTAAGTACCATCATGATCCTAGATTTCCAAGAGACAAAATTACTTCCTCCATCAAGTCTATCCTCTAAAATAATAGTGTTGGCCATTTGGAGAAATGTGATGTTAGATATGTTCTTCAATTTAAATTTTTCACAAATTTTAAAGCCTCGGGTCTAATCAACCTAGCTCTGATACCATGTAAAAGTTTTCAAATTCCAATTTAAATATCAAGGTATGTAACAAGGTTTTCTCTTTAGTCTTCTTATTTATATTTCATGCAATATAAATATTGTAATTACTAATACTTCTTTTATGGCAGGTCGCTTTGAGAACACATTAATTGATTTCGATGTATACTCACAATTCTATTGATTGGTATAAGTATGAAGGCATTGATTAATCAAGAGTTATCTTGATCAGTCATTCCTTTTAGGCATTCCCGATCAAGGTACCCCTTATTCACAACTTTTCATAGCTCAATATTAATACCGATCTAAATTGGTGTTTATTGTTATAATTACTAACCGATATGAATCGGTGTTTAACTCTTAACAATTACCAATTGTATCAAGCTCGATAGTAATCGGTGATAACACTGTTGTTTTATACAACCCGATACTAATCGGTGCTTAAGCCATTTAATACCACCCGATACTAATCGGGATATAGACATCATCTTATGGTAATATATGATCAAGTCTATTACGATCTCTTCCTGATCGTGAATGGACTAAGCAGAAGTCTATATGATCATGTGCTTAATCATAGATACAATTATATATCTCAGTATATGCAGACTGATTTGTAGTTACAAGGTCTCTTAGTGATTACAAACGATATATATAAATGAAGTCTATCATTAGGAATCGATGAGATAGATGATTGAATGACAGACTTCATTCATCTCTCATTCAATCATTTATCTTAAGGAAGCTTTCATGTTCTAACAGTAATCATTTCATATATATATATTCAAAGTGGTTTAATGTCACTTGTAAAATATTACTGTACATGTACTGTAATTCTTATTTGAGACAGGATTGTTGTTTGCTATCTCTGTCAGTGTTGACTGTATATGTTCATATACTCTTATTCTTGTTCCTTCTATCCAATATATTTCCTAAACTCCAAAATCGTCGATGATCCCTAGAGGGAATGAGTTATCTCCCTTATATATCCTGTAGGAGGGAATGGTTGCATTGAGGGCCAAGAGATATGAGTCCCCAATCAGATCGTATATCCTTACTACATAAGAAAATTATATCTTTCATGCTTTGTGACTATTCGTTAGGCCTTAAATTAATGCTATCATTAGTTACTCAATTTTCTCATATTATCTTAATCTCTGCTCACATAATTAATAAATAATTGCACTTTATTTAGTCTTTGGTTTTATTGATTTCTATCGCTGCTATAACTCACATCTTTAGGCCACGTCAGAACTAACGTAGCATATATAAAATGGATATAAGTATTTGATATTATTATCCAATTGATATTATATTGAATATTATATTATTAATATTATTATTATTGATTATTATACAAATATTATCTTATTAATATTAAGAGTAGATTATTAATTATTATTAGTTATTACCATTTCTTGTAATTGTATTGTATTATTTATTTATTTATCTATTCTTTATATTTTAGTTTTATTAATATTTATTATTAAATTATAGTTTAGAAAGGGGACATTACAACTATTCAATAGATAAAATACACAGTTGTTGCTGTCATAAAATTCTCTGAATCATATAGAACACAAATCTGAAAATTTCTTTTGTTGCTGCTCACCAAATCAACTTACTGAATGAATAATAAAAACATTCTTCCATTTTGTCTATTTGTTGTCCACAATTTTTCCCCACAAATTTGCATTTCAAACTCACCTACCAAAAAATAAATACATATGACTGTTCTGCTTCACGTTAGTAGCTAGTTGGGGATTTCATTTTCTAAAGAGATCTGCTCAAATCTGAGCAACATTAACTGACTGCTGTTGACTTTTGGAACCTCTTGGCAGGTAGGTGCAAGCAACATGATCATGGAAAAACCAATATGAATTTAAACAATTTAAAATTCCAACACTCCCCCTTTGTCTTGAGCCAACAAACAAGATCAAATCTGATCCAAATTAACTATGCCCAGATTTCTCCTTAGGCACTCATAACTTTATATGCCCAATGACTTGGTGAAAATGTCTGGTAGCTGCTGCACGAACTTAAAAAAATTCATTTTTATTTCACCACTCTCAACCAATTCTCTAATAAAATGATACCTGATTTCAATGTGCTTGCTTCTTCCATGAAACACAAGATTTCTTCGTCAAAGCTATTAATGATATATTGTCACATTAAATTATGGTTCTATCCTCTTGTTCTTCCTTCAAATTTGCATATATCCTTCTTAGCCAAATAGCTTGACATGCTACTGCATTTGCTGCTATATACTCAGCCTCTTCTATAGATTGAACAAGTATGGGTTGCTTCTTAGAAGCCCATGAGATTACACCTGAACCCATATGAAATATATAATCATAAGTACTCTTCCTATCATCCAAACTTTTTGCCCAATCGCTATCTGTGTAACCAACTAGCCCAAAAATAAATTTCTGCAATATATAAAATACCATATCCTTTGGTACCATTCACATACTTTAGGATTTTCTTTCTCGCTTGCCAATGAGAATCCTTTGGAGTTTCCATAAATCTAGAAATCAAACTTACTGTATGCATTATATCAGGCCTAGTTGTTGTCAAATACATTAAACTTCCAACCAAACTTTTATACAAGGTCGTATTCACATAGTTGCTGCAATCTTTTTTGCTCAACTTCAAACCTATAGATGTTGGTGTTGGAGAAAACTTTATATTCTACATTCTAAATCTCTTTAAGATCTGATTTGCATATTTTTTTTGAGATATAAATACCCCATCATGCATTTCTTTTACTTCTATGCCAAGAAAATATCTCAAGAGACCCATGTTTGTCATTTCAAAATCATTTTTCATGACCTCTTTAAAACCAATAATGAGGAAATCATCATCTCCAGTAAAAAATAAATCATCTACATACAAGACACCAATTAAAATTTTGCCATCAACTGTATTGATGTAAAGAGTGGGCTCACCATCACTTTTGCAAAAGCCATTGCTCATCAAATATGAGTCAATTGTACTATACCATACCATACCCATGGAGCTTGTTTCAGCCCCTAAAGAGCTCTCTTCAACCTATACACCTTGTCTTCTTCACTTGGAACTTCATAACTAGGTGGCTGCTTCACACAAACCTCTTCTTTCAACACACCATTAAGGAGGGCAGACTTCACATCCATTTTAAATACCTTCCATTTGTGATGGGTTGCAATTTCTATAACAACCTGCATAGTTTTCATCCTTGCAATAGGGGCATACATCTCATCATAGTCTCTACCAAACTATTGTTTGTACCCCTTGACCACTAATCAAGCCTTATGCTTATCTATTGTTCCTTCAATAGATCTCTTGGTCTTGTAGACCCATTTAACTCCAATAACTTGCTTTTTGGAAGGCAAATCAGTTAACTCCTAAGTTTCATATATTTCCTCATCCATGGCCTCACACCATTTCTCTTCTTTTACAACATACTCAAAATAAATTGGATTACTATGAGAAAATAATGGAAAATTGATTCTCTCATCAAATTCATCTTCATACCTTTCATTTTGGTAGATTTCCGTTAGACTCTTGGTCTTTCTTTGCATTAGAGAGGTGAGAGTGGGATAAAAAATCTCACTACTACTACTACTGTTGTGTTGTTCTAGCCACACCAAGAGCCATCTTGAGCCATATGTAGCTCTTTGTGTATCAATCTAGAGCTGTCAAGAACCGTGAAGAGCCGATTGTCTAGCTATCTGTGACTGCTTACCTTTATGTCTATTTCTATCAGGATTTGTCAGGAGCTATCGAGAGTTTTTTGTATCTATTATTGCATCATCATGTTGATCATCAAACTCATCTTCTTCCTCAACAATAGGCACTTGAAGTGCTTGATGACGTGTCCATCGAGCCATCCCATGACTCATTTTCAATGAACTCCACATCTCTTGAAATGATGATCTTCTTGGTGACCGGGTCATACAACCTATATGCCTTGGATTCTAGACTATAACCAGTGAAGATGTACTTCACACTATATTCATCCAACTTTTGCCTTTTCTCCTTTGGCACGTGTGCATATACTAAACACCCAAATACTCTCTAGTATTCAATCATCCATCTATGCTTTGCCTACACCTCAAGAGGAATCTTGTCACATAATGCATTTGTAGGACTTCTATTTATCAAATATATTATTGTTTCTATAGCCTCTTCCCAATATTTAGTTGGGAGTCCTTTTGTTTTCATCATGCTCTTTGCCATTTCAACAATGGTCCTATTTTTCTTTTCAACCACTCTATTTTTCTGCAGATTATAACTGGCTGTGAGCTCCTTTATGTCATTTTTCCTACAAAAATTTACAAAAATATTGGAGGTATACTCCCTCCCTCTATTTGACATTAAAAATTTAACGTAGTGTCCACTTTCTTATCAGCCTAGGCATTAAACTCTAAAAACTTATCAAAAGCATTAGATTTATTTAAAAAAAAAAACACCCATGTCCTATGGTTGAAATCATCAATAAAGGTCATAAAATAAGTACTCCCCCCAATTGAAGTGATTTTTATAGGGCCAACTAAATCAATATGCACCAACTCTAATGGTGAACTTTCCCTTCTAGAGTTATCTGATTTAAAGGGCTACCCATGTTGCTTACCCAAAATACAGGTCTCACACTCTACAATACTTGGAAAACCATCTACCATTCTTTTCTTGGATAATAAACCCAAACCAACATAGCTGAGATGTCTATATCTAAGATGCCACAACTTGCAAGAGGGGTCTTCAATCACTCTCCTTAAAGTTGATTGATGTTGTACTGATGTACATGCTTGCTTGGGAGGTGCAACTATAGTTTGGGTATAGAAACATGTCTCTATATTAAATGGAAACATCCAATTCTTTGTCATTTGGACTGCTACAACAATAATTTTACTCCCATCTTTTTCATAAATGACACATTGGCCATTCTCCAATAACACTTTGTAACCATTTTGGATGAGATGTCCAACGTCATCAGATTGTGCTTTATACCAGGAGAAAAATAAACATTTTGAATCTCCTTCTCACCTTGCTTGGTGTAGATCATGATAGATCCTTTGCCCACAACTAGAACAGTACCATTGTTCCCCATTTTTATTTCAAACTTTACATTTTTATGAATGAAAGAAAAAAACTTTCATTACCACTCATTTGGTTACTGCAACCACTATCCAAATACCAGACCTCAGGACTACCTTATTCACTAATGTTGCACATGATGAAGGCTATGGTCCAATTACCTTCATCCACTTTCACATCAACCAAATTTTCACTTTTCTTTGACTGATCACTTTTCTTTTTCCAACACTCACTTGTATAGTGCCCAAATTTATGGAAATAGTAGCATTCAACATCGCTCTTATTTGAGTTGTTATTTTTCCTTCCTCCTCTGGAGCTGTTATGAGAGCTTCTTGCTCCCTCATGGGTTCTTGCTCATCCTGAGCTTTCTCCTCTAGCATTTCCTTGTCCAGAGTTGCCACAACCTCTACCTCTAGAGCCTCATCTAGAGTTATTTCTTCTTCTACCCCTGCCTCTTGCATTGTTTTGAGATTTGAAAGATTGCTCTTGGGAAAATGTTGTAGACCTATTAAGGCATTGCTCATGGATTTTGAGAGAACCCATTAACTCATCAATAGTCAATGTGGAGAGATATTTTGCCTCTTCAATGACAATGACAATCATATCAAATCTTGAGGGCAGACTTCTCAAGGGTTTTTCCACTATTCTCTGTTCCTCCATGGATTCTCCATTTGTCCTTAACTGGTTTATCAAACCAAAGACTCTTGAGCTGAAATCTGAAATGGACTCATTGTCCTTCATGAGAAGAATCTCAAAATCTCTTTGAAGCATCTAGAGCTTCACTAACCAAACTTTATTAGTAATTTTATAGCTTGTTTGGAGGATTTTCCAAGCTTTGGCATAGTTAGTTGCTACTATTTTGGGAAAAATCACCTTTGTCAAGGCTACTTCAATCAAACTCAATGCCTTAGCATCTCTCCTCGTTGACTGCTTCAACTGAGTCTTCTAATTTTTTGAGAGGGAAGAAAACTAAATTGGGTCAATCACATCCACAAATCCATTGAGCACAAGCTTTGACAAATCATTTGCAAACATAATGGTCTTCATCTTCTTTGCCCAAACATCATAGTTTTCTCCATTAAAGGGTGATAGATGATACCAACTCTTTCCTTCATCTCCAACCATTTCTCCTACACAAAAACTTCAACATCTAGAAAAACAAATGCCCAAACTCACAAAGATTTAGGGCCAAATGACTCTAATACCATGTAAACTTTTACAGTTCTCAAACACTTAGGTCTAAAAAACCATGGCCAACCAAAATACCCAAAGCAGGGCAGCAAAAAATAGCCTTGCAAACTCTGATTTTTCCAATTACTGGAAGTGCACAGTGGAATAATAAATCAAATGCAGAAAAGAACAAATGACTAGAGGCATGCAAGCTTTCTTCTTGCTTTCTATTTTAAATCTGAAAATTACTTTTACAACTACAAATCTGAAAATGCAAACAACAAACTCAGAAATAAAATCTATTGACTGCAACTGCTAATTACAAACTAAACTGACAGCAATTCTGGGCTGCATAAAAATACCTGGAGCTTCATAGAACTCTTACAAACTACTTGGAGAAATCACAACTCAACAGGTAAAACACACAGCTGCTGCTCTCATAAAATTTTCTGATTCACACATAGCACAAATTTGAAAATTCCTTTTGCTGCTCACAAGATCAACTTATTGAATGAATAAGAAAAACATTCTTCCCTTTTGTATATTTGTTGTCCACAATTTTCCCCTACAAATTTGAAATTCAAACTCACCTACCAAAAAAAATGCATATGACTATTCTGCTGCACGTCAGGTGCCATCTAGGGATTTCATTCTCCAAAAAGATCTACTCAAATCTGAGCAGCATTAACTCATTGTTGTTGACTTCTAGATGCTCCTATAGGTCGGTGGAAACAACAGGCTCAGGGACAAACCAATTTGAATTTAAATAATTTAAAATTCTAACAATGAATAGCTCCACGGGTCAATGCTAAGAATAAGAATAAGTGATAGAGAGAAAATAATTTAGACTTAGAGATTTCGGTGTTGAAGAAGTTCGGTGTTGAAAAGGGGAGAATGAATTGATATAGTGCCTTCTATTTCACCCATGTAACTAAAACATCTCACTGTGAGAGAGTATAAATAATTTCAGATAATAATCACCAAAAATAATGGTATTGACACATCACAAAAGAAATGATTGAGCCCCTACATATCATAAGATTTCCGTTGTAATGAACCCCCTTATGACAATCTCCCTTACGCAACTATGTTGGTAGAAAGTCCAACGCGAAGGTTAAAGAATTTTGAGCGACATGATCTTTAGAGAAATTGGTCCAGATCATAAGGGGGTCTGAGATTATGTTGTGTTCCAACCTACAATTTAAGACACTCGATGATTTCTAAACAAAAGAAGCATATTAGATTTAAAAAAAATTATTTTACCCGATGAAATGTAGCTTACTTCAATAATGGAATCAAAGCATAATGTTCTAGGCTGAAGCGAAAGGGGAATGCATCACAATCAAAATGGTGATTGTTAAATCAGTACAAACTTATTATTCAAAGTTTGATTTAATCATATATATATGTGCAGTGTTGATTATATATGCAAATATATTATTAGATAACAATATCACTTGTTATTTGCAGGAGAAGAAATCTGAGTGTATGCAGATATAATAACTTTGTAATTCAAATATTGTTCATGGAGAAATATGTATTAAACTGAGTTGATGTTTTCTAGTACATAACACTTATTAATTTTGGTGCCTTGAGATAAACAACCTTACCTATATTTATATGCATGGTGATCTTATGGCTGGTCACGTCTATGATAGACGTGACTCCTAGAGTCACGTCTATAATAGGCGTGACCAATAGTCACACCCAATGATAATTAACCAAGATGACTTTTTAATAGTCGATACTGTTCAAAGCGAATATGCCGATTCTAATCTGCCGATAATAGCAAATATGGCGATACCAACAAATAGTAATCGGTCAATTACTATCTAATAGTAATCGAGTTGATATGATATCAAGTGTTATTCATTTAAGCAGTTGAATTTAATTCGATCATGAAGAGAATATTGATCACGATATAAATCATATATATACAGTGATAATCATATATATACATATCTTTAATCTGATCGATGCTATACGAAACAACACTCCTTCTTAGCTAGGGAAGATAAATTATATCTATCACATTTCTCATTATAAGAAGTCTCACATATTTTGTGAGGACAAGCATCACATAACACATGATGTCTTGTAAGGTGTCACATAGCTTGTGGCACTAAGTATATCACATAACCCATGACAAAAATCTTCACATATCTTGTGAAGACAATCATCAGATGACACGTGATGATGAGTATCACATAACTCATGATACTTAAGGATGATATGCTTGAGACTGTCACATTCTCCTTATACATCCTAGTTATGGTATGTGCACTGATATTAAGTCACATAATGTCTACCATAACAATTCATGGCACATCCATGAATGATATCAAGTTAGCATGATATCAATATTACAAGATCGTCATCTTATAATATTTGAATACAAGTGTTCATTTCCAAAAGATCATCACCTTTTAGAGATGAATAAAGGGGGTGGAGCCCATAGAGTCATAAATCAAAACATATGACAAAATAAGTTTACACATTACACACACACATTACACACACACACACACACACACACACACACACACACACATATAAAAGAAAAGATTACAATGCAAATTACAATTCAATTATACCAAGATCTTTCTTAAAGTGTTCAACTTTCACTTTGGCAAGTGGCTTAGTTAGTACATCTCATGTCTGATCTCCTGTACTGATATATTCCAATTGAATCACATTCCTATCCACCATGTCTCTCACATAATGATAAGGAGTCTCTATATGCTTGGATCTGTCATGAAATAATGGATTCACAAAAAGTTTTATGCAACTCTGATTATCACAATGGATGATTGTAGGTCTTAGGGGCTTTCTAAATATTCCCACCAGTATTTTTTTGAGCCATACTGCTTCTCTTGCAGCCATAGAGGCTACAATGTATTCAACCTCTGTAGAACTTTGAGCCACTGAAGACTGTTTCCTACACATACAAGATATCATGGTGAACCCCAAACTGAAGCAACAACCCGAGGTACTCTTTCTATCAGTTACACTTCCTACCCAATCAGAATATGTGAATTCATGTAGATTCAAGTCAACTTTCTCATATTTGAGTCCATAATTTAGAGTACCTTGAAGGTATCTCATAATATTTTTTTTGGCATTAACGCATTATAACTAGTAAGATTGCAATTGGTACATGTCAAAGGACAACCGATACAAGGAAAATGAGGTATTGCCATTGATTGGAAAAGAGGTGTTGACATTTGTGACTAAGGACACCAGTGTTCGATCTGTGAAGCTATCACAAGGAGAGTCTGAACAACAAGTACGAGGAGAGACTAGTTTGACAACCGGTGACACTATGCAAGAAAGAAGAGACTATATTTGGTCATCAGGGTAACTAGTCACCAAGGGAGATGCAACTGGTATCTGGAGACAATGACCGAGGAAAGGATGCAACTATTATAAATAGAGGAAGGAAAGGTGACATGTCAAAGCTCTTATCTATGCACAACTTAAAGATATTTACCAATTACGTGAAGACTTCATCATGATAAGTAAACTGGGGGAGTCATAGTGAATAATCAGTTATCTTACTCTTTGACCGGGATTTACTGCACAAAATCTGGAAGACTTTGAGTTATCAAGACGATCGGTACAAGGCACAAATGAAGGTTTTAATCTCAGATTTTGTGGCATTAAATCATGGAGTTATCTCTTGTGAAAGAAAGCTTATTGACACACATTTGTTGTTTTCTTTCATAAAGAAGATAAAGCATAGCATGCATCAGATGTTTCCTGAATGAACTAATACTCCATTGGGTGATGGATCCAAAGGTGATCTGTATACAGGTCGTGCATGAGAAATGAAATTAGGGCAAGAAGTCTATATATTCTTCTGCCTGCCAAGAACACAATTTTCCCTCATTCTACCAAATTAAAGAGTGAACTTGTACGCTAAAACATCCAAGGTGAAGAGAAAGGAGAAGAGTGAAAAGTATGTAGAGAATCACAACAAGAAAGGAGAACATACTTGCAACGATAGGTGATGTTTCTCAGTTGAGTATAATAGAGATCTTATTAGGCTATGCAAAGCCATTTCTAAAAGGTCAATCCCTTTATTGTTTTCTAACAATTACAATAGCTAAATCTCAGTATTTTGGGTGGACATTAATAGGTCCCTTGTACTAAATCCCTTAACCATGTGATATCTGTTCAGGTTTTTTAAGTCCTCTAACCAGGTAGGCTCTAATAGGCCTTATTGTATAAAATCCCTTAACTAGGTCGCATCTAATAGTGTGTTTGTAATTCTTTAACAGGGAATGCTCCTAATAGGGCACACTTTAGAAGAGTGCAAAATTTGTGAGGTTTCCTCACACCAAGGTTTTTACTCGATTTGGGTTTTCATGTGATAAATCTAGTGTTTCTTATTGGTTGATTTCTTGATGCTATTTTCATACTAGAATTTTTTTCTCTTACAGTTGTAGTATACTAAATTAGATTTGTTTTAAAGTTTTATAGGTGTTAATTCACCCCTCCCCTCTCAACACTAGTTGGGACTGCCACACTTTACATCCATAAGATATATCTCCTTAGGCTCACATATAAACTGACTCAAAGCATTTACTACATAATAGATATCTAGTCTGGTGTTAACCAGGTACATCAAGGATCAAATTATTTGCATGTAGAGGGTAGGATCTGCAAATGGAGAATTTGTTGCTGCCTCCTTTAATTTATGAAAGTCTTTTTCCTTGGGAGAAGATATGGGTCTACAATTTATCATACCAAATCTCTGCAATATGTCCAAAGTATACTTTCCTTGATTAAGCACAATGTTGTCTGAGTTCTGCCAAACTTCCAATCCAGGAAAGTAATGTAGAAGGCCTAAATCCTTAATTTTGAACTCTCTAGCAAGATCTTTCTTACATTGATCAATCAGTTGATCTTCACTTGTAATAAAAAAATCATCAACATACAAAATTAATATTAACATATCACCTTTTCTTTTCCTGAAGTATAGATTTGAATTTGCATCATTCTTATAGAACCCCAATTCCAAGAGATAGCAATTGATTCTTTCATACTATGCCCTGGGGGCCTGTTTAAGCCCATAGAGAGCTTTCTTGAATCTG